>BSBK01002075.1:0-500000 GCA_027943335.1 Chamaecyparis obtusa
ATGTATATATATAGTAATATATATATCATATATAAAGTATTATATATATATATGTATATATAATACATATATATAATAATATATATGTATATATATGTATATATACTCATATATATATATAAATTATATATATACATATATATGTATATATATATATATATATATATATGTATATATAGTATATATACATATATGTATATATATAGATATATATATGTATATATATATACATATATATATACATATACATAATATATATACATATATATACATATACATATATGTATATATATGTATATATATATATCTGTATATATGTGTATATATGTATATATATATATATATATATATATATATATATATATATATATATATATATATATAGCATATCTTCTCTTTTTTTTGTGGTGTTCATTTTTAAAATATTATGTTTATAAGTAATATTATTATTTTCACATGTAAATAGTTGTCAAATTTAATGTAATGTATTTTGGAATTATAAAGTATATAAAGATATATTATATGTTAGTATCTTAAATCTATTAATTTGAAAGATGTAGACATTTATAAGATCCTTAATAGAGACTCCTCGATTCTGGACCATCTTAATTCCATTTGGTATACTACTATTAACCCTCCTGACTGGCAGAAAACCTTAGAAAGACTTTGGAAGGCCCCTATTCCCCCCAAGGTTAAATGCTTCAGATGGCAGCTCATGCTGGACAAGCTGCCTGTTCGTACTGATCAAGGTGGTTCTGATACTTGTCTTGTTTGTAAAATGCCTAAAACTATGAGGCACATTTTCTTTGACTATTCTTTTGCCAGAGATATTTGGATGTTATTTGGTATTTCTTTAACTAATCATGCTTATACTTTTGATATCATTTATGGATATATTCTTGGTCTCAAAAAAGATGCTAATCTTTTCTGGCATATCTTATCTTCTTACATCCTTTGGTTTATATGGAAATTTAGAAATGAGGACAAATTTCAAGGTAATGGCAGAGATCTTACTGGGTTTCATAGGAAACTCATACGTTTTAAGATTATTTCATAGGTCTGATGTGTGATGTGGCTTGAGAAGGAGAAGCTGCAAAGATTTCTCCACGATGGCCATGCCACCATGTTTATCTACGAAATGAAGAATGGATTTGAATGGGCCAGCATTGCGGATAATCAGGCTGCCTTTGATGATGCTCTCAAAAAGCTGCTTAAGGAAATCAAGGATACTAGAGGGCCCTTTTTTGATAGACTTGAATTATTTGCTCACATCCTGGAAAGGGAGAAAGTTGTTTGGATGGAGGGTGCTCAAGGCTAGACCTCCTGGATCGATGACTATAGTGATGTTCTACTCTGACTTATTTTGGCCCTCTTTTGTTGTTTATACTACTCTCGACAACTGTTATTTGTTGTAATGGTCTATCCTACTTTGTACTAGATTTTATGTGGTGAACTTGGTGGGTTGAGGCTCCGCTTCCCCACTCATCCTTTCGTACTTCTCCTTTTTTGATCAATCGATATATAATTCAAAAAAAAAGATGTAGAAAGATATTAATATTTAAAGCATATGTGAGTTGTAATTTAATGAAGTGTATAAATATTGTGTTATTCCATTACGATTTAATGTAAGTATGTAAAGATATTATATGTTGGTATTTTAAATATATTAATTTTAAAAATGTATAAAGATATAGGAATTTATAATATATGTTTTTTATATGAAAAAGAGTAAAACTAGGGTGTTAATCCTTTATTTATATAGACAAAAATAAATAAATATAAATATTATTTGTTTTAGTTTTTTTCTCGATAATAGTTATATTTTTACTAATAATTCTAAAAATATCACATTACAAGTATAATAGAGTGTCTAAAACAACTTCCAGAAACATCTATCAGATCATCCGTTAAGCTCATGCCATCTAGCATCTATCATCGATTCAGTTCATTCAATTATGCAAACTCAAAACATAAACCCTAACATCCAACTTCATTGGCATGTACAGACTTTAATAATGGCATCTCAACCAAGATTTCGACAAAAAAAATAGCATCATCAAAAACATCCCATGTCTAGCCTAAGCAAAGGGAAAACATGGGCTTAACCTTGAAAACTAGACAAAAATCTTCCAGATAGAGTAAATGCACTCGGGCTTTGGCTCTCATTGTGTGTGTCCTCTATAGCTAAATTCCTCTGATGATCACTTCCCTATGTTGATTCTCACTGAGCATCTCCTCCTTGGAACCTAGGTTTCCACCATTCCAACCCTTCTCTTCAATTCTTCAAGCTCCGCTTTTACTTGCCTTAGCTCCAACAATAGGTTCAAACCCATCCAACCTCGGTGCGCTTCCTTAACTCAATCCCTATGAATTCATTCATCCAATCTCCAAATAAAGGGAGTAAACTTTTCATCTCCCAACTCCTCCTCATTCTCATAACATTCATTGAAATCCATGCCTTTACACAACGCAACCCACTCCACAATTGATTCCATGCCGACTAGAAATTTTGCAGGGACAGTGGCTTCTAAAATCCTCTTTGCATTTTTCATTAATTTGCCCAACTGCAATCTCCAAGCCATTATCATTGAATAGACATCAGTTTTCTTTCTATGTCTATTCATTAGCTAGTAAAAAATGTCCCCCAAAATGAGATTGACACGTCTTTTTAACCGAGTGTCTCTGAATAAAAATATTCTATCCAATCTTCTCTTCGTTACTAGACCAAATAAGGGGTTATATTGTTTAGCTGCTTTGAATGTGAAAGATGTCTCCATTATTTCTTCTATCAATTGTTTTGTTGTGATCACCAAATCACCACACCTTTAATTCTCCACTAACGATAATAATGCTCATCTCATGGCACTATTTATCAATTTTTTTGATTCACTCCTGCATTAAATACAATGTACTCTCATCAAACTCAGTGTCACTTCATCCAAATCACTTTCATTTACTCCTCTCACCTGTACACCACTACCAACTTCCTTGCCACCTTTTGTCAATTTTTAAATTTAACGGCTAAGTGTTCAAATTTTCAAAAACTAAAGCTTTTGAAATCTTCAATTCTAACTTTGCCTTTACTAGTAAAGGATAATGCCCAATTTGACAAAATATTTGCTTCTTTATTACCTTCTCTTTTCACATGAGTAATTTTAAAATCATTTATCAATGACAACTCAACTCCAATGAGGTCTATGTATTTATGCAAACGTCAAGCTTCTGATGTACCTTTGATAATTGCCTAAATGATGATTAGGGAATCCCCTTCTAGATGCAACTTAGTGACTCCTAGGCTATTTGTCATTGTAACTTCCATCAAATTTGCCTTAGCTTATGCCACATTATTTGTTTCATCATCCAATTTCTTTCCACCTATGGCAATGATGTTTCCTAACAAATCTCTGATTATACAACCTCCACCTAATGGGTCAAGATTACCTTTTGAAGTCCCATCGAAATTCGCTTTCCACCACCCTTCGCTTGGCTTTGACCATACAATTCGCTCAAAAATAGAAGAAATTGGCTTAACCTAGCCCTACCCATTAACATGCTATTTGTTTTAGTTTTTACTTACAAGAAACTTTATTTATGTTTTTTCTCTTAATTTATAAATAGATAAGTATAAAATTTATTTTATTTTATTTTAAATTATACAAAATTATTAAAAATAAAATTTATAAAATATACATATGTTAACTTTGCTAATTATGAAATAGGAGATAAGTTTTTAAATATATTTTTTAATCGATCAAAGTTGTAATACAAGAATGAGAATAGTAGTCCTTGTCCTTTTGATTTTTTATTTTTAAATATATTTACTTTATTTTATGTGTATGTAAAACTTATAATTTTGTTGAAGCATATCTTTGTTTTGGCATTTAAAAATCTATCTAAAAAATATTGAGATATTTGAGTATCTAACTTGTGTCATAATTTTATTTTTCTAAAATTTTCAAGAAATTAAATGATAATAATTTATTTCTCATTTATATTTAATTAAAAATTATTTACTTAAATTTATCATTTTATTTTTTATTTGAATGTTAATTTTAATATCTATTTTGAGTACTCCATATGCACATAGATATACAAAACTATCTTTTTAAAATAGTTTTATTTTATTTAAAAAATTCAAGGCTACTAACTCTAGGGAAAGAAATAGCTCCCTTGCAAGCTAATGGAAGAGAATTCTATGAAATCAATATAGGAATTTTTTTTATAATTCTAACTTTTTCCATCCATGTGCAAATGGAATCCTACTAGGTGGGGGAGTAGGCATGGCATCCAAGCCAAGAACTTAGTAGATTTGTCCCCACCTAGAAAAGGAGTTGAAGCTAGCTTAGGGAGATAGGAATGGGGAGGTTCAAGAAACAAACCAGAGGTAGAAGGAAAATAGTGAATGTAGTCAACAAAGGTTGGTTAGGAGCAAGGTTCTCATTATTTGATTGAAGGGCCTTTCTCTGGTATAAAATTGCCTCTAGAATAGAGTGTTTTTTGTCAGATGGAGAGGTCATCAATATCTTAGGAGGAAGATACTAGATTGGTGGCACCAATAATTTTTAGGTTGGGTAAGCATTAGGTATCTCCCAAATTTTTATTTCCTAGTTGTATGTATCTCGAAAGAACTACAAGATGAGATCTTGCTTAGACAACATTTTTCCTTTGAAGGATTTAGTTTTTGCACTTTGGAATAGGAAGAAAACATTGATCCTTTCAAGCATCACTTTAGGAAAACCTTTGTCTAGATTAGGCTCATCAATCTACCCTCAAAATATTGGGATGTTTTCTCTAAGGATTTTAGAGAAATCCCTAGGCAAGTTTTTGTGTGTAGAAGAGGATTTCATTAACAAAAAAAGGTTCATTGGCTAATATATGTGTGTAAAATGATTAGGAGGTAAAGGTTTTTAATGAACTGGATATTATTTTCAAAAAGGGGTAGTGATTTCAAAAAATTGTAGTGGATAGACAAGACAAGGGCA
Source organism: Chamaecyparis obtusa (assembly GCA_027943335.1). NCBI lineage: Eukaryota > Viridiplantae > Streptophyta > Pinopsida > Cupressales > Cupressaceae > Chamaecyparis > Chamaecyparis obtusa. The sequence goes on from BSBK01002075.1 coordinate 4,983, forward strand.
CTCAAGGGGTAAAAATAATTAGACCTAAAAAGTGGATGGATTGTTGTTTAAAAATGAGACTTATGTTTTCTCTTTCTCTAAGGGTGATTATGATATTTTTCATCGCATGGAAACATTTGTAGAGGATCGAGTGAATGACAATATTGTTGTAGATGGGATAGAGTAATATTCTAATTAGGGGAATAATAAGGAACTTCTATCAATCATCCCAACCCTAGGGTAGGATCCAGACATCTCCCAAACTATCAAGGAGGATATAAAGTAGATTAAATAGACCTAGTAAATTTTTTATCACACCAATGAATTGAATTCATCTCTATCTCGAGTAGAACCCCTATCTAATAAAATGAATAAATAAGACTAGTGCCCCCCACCAAAGTGAGTATTCCCAAGTTTAGGAAGAAACTAATTATCCAATGAATACTGATAATGACATCTAGAATGAATTTGTAGAAGGGTGTGGGATAATATACCAAGAGGATCTCCCTCTTGCACAATGGTAGAAGGAGTGATTAGAGGATGGAGAATTGTTTGAGGAAGAATAATTATTACTCTTTGAGGAAGATGTGGATCCTAATCTGAATACCGAATTAATAGAAAAATTACAAAATTTGGGAATTAGCCGAAAAAATTCCAAGATATTTGTCCTAGACTACAAAAAGTGCAATCTTAAAGATGTTAAATATTTCCATGAGAAGAGATCTATAGATGGGGATGTTAAAGGCTATGTGAAAATAAAAATGTTACTTAGATTAGGGATGGAAGGATCCCTTTTCTAGTAAGAGGTTCTTATCATGGAATGTTAGGGGCTTAAATGCCCCTAGAAAACAATGCATGGTCAAGTGCCAAATGGATCGAGCCAAAAATGAAACATATTTCTAATTTAGGAGAGAATGTGACCACCACTAATTCAAATTAGTTTAGTAGGATAATCAAGATTTGGAAAGTTATGGTGGTTCAAGTCATTAGTTCCTTAGACAGTATGTTTAGATAAGTTGGTAGAAGGTTCAAATTAGATCTAGTTACAAGGTTAGGAGCGTGTCATCCAATATTCAATATATTTTTGTGAATCTATATGGACCAAATTCTTATATTCAAAAGATGGACTTGTGGAGGTAACTTGAGATTTTCTTGGGCTCTTTCTATTATCAATGTCATATTCTATGAGGAGACTATAACATAACAATGACAAATATGGGGGAATTTGTAGGGAGAACCAATCACAAAAGAATTTTTAGGAGTAGGTGGAAAGAAACTGTAGAAGTTGAGAAATCCAACTTCATAGATCGCCAAGAACACCTGCATGCAAATAACCTGTTGCTGAAAGGAAACCAAAGAGACAAAAGCAAAGTCTTGAGAAATCTCAGTGGAGTGAGAAAAAATTGTATTCCAAGATAATGAAAAAAGAATTACAAGGTTCAACCTATAAAGGTGAACAAAACCCTAAAACTAGAAAAGCTAGGTTGCACATTATAATTAATAAAGATATTACTTATAATGCACCTAAGAGATAGCTTAAGTAAGCAGAGTAATAAATAACTCTAACACCCCCCCTTAAGAAAAGCTCAGGAGGTAAGCTAACCTATCACAGCTATGAAAGCAGGAAATGGGTCCTAGCAACAAGGCCTGATCAGGTACCCAATACAAGGAAATCTTTGTAAACCGGAGACAAAGGAGAAAACCCAGTGGGAAAAAATCCTCTCCAAAAAGAGATATAAAAGAAAGAAAAAGACAAAAAAATGACTTCAAGAGACTCTCTCAAGGCCATAAGTACAATGCATGTTGCCAACCCCCCCCCGTGAGAGAGGGTCAAGGCTCCAAAGCCCCCTCGGAATGAAAGAACCCTTGGATCAATGAGCAAACCACCCTGACTCCAATACAAAGGAGTGAAAGGTAGTGAACACTGAAGAGGTAACCTTGAAAGATGAGGTGTCACTGGAAGGCCGAGCTGATGCTCAAAGGAGTAGACATGAGGATCCTAAAAGGGAATCCCCAATGTAGGTGGTATGATAGATGCGCTGACACTATCAAGAGAGAGGAGATGAATGTCCTCTCTAGAATCCTCAACAACTGCACCTGGTGGCTCGATGAATGGAGCTGGTGGGTTTGACAGTGCTGAAAATGAGTCCTACTGAAGAGAGGAACCCTCAACAAGATGTGGAGATGTAGTCACATAAGTGGTCTTAGGAACAACACAGAGGTTCAAGTGACCTGTCTGCCCCACATGATGTGCTCGCGGAAGAGGAGAGTTGTGCTCTGATAATGGAGATGGTGGACCAAAGTGTGAAAAGGTGTAGAGACAGGTGGAATGATCAACTGTCCCTGTAGCAACAATGCCTCCTATCGCACTATCCCAAATGAAGACTGAATCTGTCGTGAACTCAATTGTCTTCCCTGACCCACTGAGTGTAATCTGATAAATTGAGAGAAGGTTTGGAGACAGAGATGGAACATATAATGCATCATTGAATGTACCATCCTGAATGCCTACAGAACCTTTCTCGTAGACTGGCATAACAGTGTTATTCCCCACGAGAATGTGAGGAATAGGAGAAGCCTCAAAAGAAGAGAAGATCTCTGGAGAAGATGCCATATGGTGAGAAGCACCAGAATCCAGTATCCAAGGGACCTATGAAGGGGATGTAATGGAAGCTCGTAATGCATGAACCTGTCCAAAATCCTATCTGGATGTCGAAGATGAGGCAGAAGACTGAAGAGCAGACCCCTGTGAGGTGGAAGAGGATGGAGAGGAAATAGCGCTCTTCTAAAGGAGAGTTTGCAAATTTGCAATCTATTTCTCATAGCTATCAAATCTCTTCTGAAAACAATGTGACTCATCATGAGGTCCCTTCTGACAATAGGAACATGTAGGGCTCTCAGGCTTCTTTTTCTCCTTCTTAGAAGAAGATGGTGGGCCAGTAGAGTGCTGAGAAGAGGAATCAAATATTTGCTTTGGCTTCTACTTCTGTGTATCCTGAGGTGTCTTAGCAAGCAATGCCTGTGACTATGAACCTGTAAGTGAATCCATCTGATTGAGCTTGGATTACTCACGAGTCAACCTGTCACAGAAGGTCTCAAAAGAGGGCATAACATGTCGTGCACCCAGTGCATCCATAGTGGAGTAGAAGGTAGAAGTGAAAATCTGATAAGGGTCATGAAGCTTTGAGAGTATCATAAAGATACACTCATCATCTGACTTTGTCTTTCCAACAACCTATAAAATAGATCGAATAGACTTGAACTTCATCAAGAAGTCATCAATGTTGGTGAATGATTCAGGTACCAAGGAGGTGAACTCTGCATCTATCTGGAGAACCCTGAACTGATTCATTGTGCCAAACAAGGTGGAAAATTTGTTCCACATATCCCTAGGTGTGGTCAAACCATCCAGGTGGAACAACAACCCATCTGAAATATTCATTGCAATGAGGCCCATTGCCTCATCCATCTTGTTTCTCTGCATAAGAGCCTCATACGGCCTCTGTAGAACTGGCTAAGCCTCATTGAGGCATGACCATAGCCCCTTTTCCATAAGCAATCTGGTCATCTATCATTTCCAAGTGTGGTAGTTGTGTGGTGTCAGTCGGGCCACAGAGGGGTCCGACATTTGAGAGAAGAAGTAGACGGAAGCAGAAGGGTCTTTTCTGAAGTAAATTACATAAAGAAAGAACACCCCCCCACAATGTATAAATCTAACCCCTGTACAATAAGTAATCAATTATTGAAAGCACAAAAACAAGAAGAAAACCTAAACGCCAGATGCAGAGAGGGAGGAAACTAAAGCCTCTACTTCAATGCCAAAATGAAGATCTCAAATGGCCGAATTAGAAAATGAGACCAGCATCATCACGTCTGGCTCAGAAAGACGTTTCTGATGATATTTTGTTTTTCAAAAATGGACACCGTATGCACAAGTTACGGCCAAAAAACCAACTACACCTTCGAAGAAGAGCTCTCTGGAAAAAACCAGTCACGGGAAAAAAAATTGACAGTCGTCTACACCTCACGGGCACGTCTCGCCGAAAAAATTTCCCGGTCGCTGGAAAAATTGTAGTCGCTGAAAAAATTTTAAAAAAAAATTACCGAAATTTTTTTTCCGACAGGTGACGTCAGTAATGATGTCACCGCTATGAGTAGGTGGCAGACTGCCAGTGTAGGTGGCGGTCGGGTGGCTCCCGAGTGGTTCCCGAATTGGGCGCACTGGCAGAGGCTGAGCATAGTGGCGGTGGCAGCGGGGGCTAGGCGTGGGCCAAGCCACGGTGGCGCGCTGGCTGCGCGTTGGCAGCGCCAAAAAAAAAACCTAAGTGACACATTTTTAAAGATTTTTTTTTCGATTTTCAAGCCGTACGACCCTAATAGGCTAGAAAAATTCTCTCAGATGCCCTGGAGGCCAAATAGGTCAAGTTTTCTATGAAAATAGGGGTTTTTGGGCTTTCTGGACACAACCGTGAGGTCAGTTTTTGCCCAAAGTGCTCCAAAAAATGAGACCCCCCAGATCCAATAAAAAACAACAGAAAAAAAACCAAAGGATTTGTGGCTTTTATCTTCGAATCATGGCTCCAAAAGCTCAAACCAAGCAGCAGCAGGGAAGCTCTAATACCATGTAGAAGTTGAGAAATCCAACTTCATAGATCACCAAGAACACCTGCATGCAAATAACTTGTTGTTGAAAGGAAACCAAAGAGACAAAAGAAAAGGCCTGAAAAATCTCAGCGAAGTGAGAGAAAATTGTATTCCAAGATAATGAAAAAAGAATTACAAGGTTCAACCTATAAAGGTGAACAAAACCCTAAAACTAGAAAAGCTAGGTTGCACATTATAATTAATAAAGATATTAATTATAATGCACCTAAGAGATAGCTTAAGTAAGCAGAGTAATAAATAACTCTAACAGAAACAATCTAATGAAAATTACTCAATCAAATGACACTTATGCATGGATCAATATACAATTGGGGTTCAACCACATTATTGAAAAGATGTATAGATTTCTCTTCCATGGGGATTTTGACTCCTTTCCTTTTAGTTTTGAAGGCTTCATTCAACCATATTTTAGATTGTATGATTATTTAATTTAGTTGGAAATTCTTGGCGACAAAAGGCCTTTCAAAAACCCCTCAAAATTTGAAAATATATGGATGAAGGGTCCAAGTTTTCACAAGTTGGTAGAAGAGCGATGAAATAAAGAGAAAATCATTGGTTCCAAGATGTTTTTTCATCACCATGATTTAACCTTTGAAGAGAAAGTTCAAGGAGTGGAAGTTGGATCACTTCATAAACATTTTTTAGAACAAGAGAACTCTAGAGGAAGAGTTTCATTCATTTGGGGAAGAGGTTCTAAGAAATGGGATGGATTAAGCCATCTATAGAAGAGAGAAATAATTGATCCTTGAGTATGAGGAGGTATTGGAAAAAGAAGAGGACATAGAAGTCTTGGGAAACCTAGATCAATCATGGATACACAATACTAAATATTTTCATAACATCACAAATATAAAAGGCATGTGAATAGGATCATATCAATTAGGTCCTCTGATGATAACTTTATTAACATTCTAGAGGGCATTTCCAAATAAGTCGTGACCCACTTCACTCATCTCGTCAACAATCACTACAACTGAACATGTAATTAGTGCCTAAAATAGCCCCAAATTTTAGTGTATTTTTGTGCTTTAAATGGTCCTTTGTGTCGATGCAAAATTTCATGCCCAAGTACATCCAACATTTGGCACCACATTTTGCGTTGCATATGGCATCATACTTTGAGCTGTATTTTGCATCAAACATAGCATTGCAAGTGTGATAGCGTCTTTTTTGGTGTCGGAAATGGAAGCGAGTGATTGTGTCCCTTGCCACTAGGTATTGCGTTAGACATTGCACCAAATACAGCTTCTGATTTTTCTTGTTTTGTTGCTTCTAGTTTTGCTTCCAATTGTGCTTCTTAATTTGCTTCTAATTATGCTTTCAATTATGCTTCTGATTATGCTTCTAGTTATGCTTCCATTTTTTCTTCTTGTGTTACTTCCAATTTTGCTTCTATTATAACATCCTTTGTTGCTTCTGGTTTTTCTTTCAGTTTCGCTTCCCATTTTGCTTCCAGTTTTGCTTCTATTTTTGCTTCCAATTTTCTTCTTGTGTTGCTTCCATCTTGCTTCCATGATAACATCATTTTTTGCTTCCCTTTTTCCTTTGAGGTTTGCTTCCAGTTTTTATTCTGGTGTTTCTTTCATTTTTTCTTCCATTATAATGCCCTTCATTGCTTCTAGTTTTTCTTCCAAGTTTGCTTCCTTGTTTGCTTCCAGTTTTTCTATCGATTTTGCTTATTGTGTTGCTTCCAGTTTTTCTTCCATTTTAACATCATTTGTTGCTTCTAGTTTTGCTTCTATTTTTTCTTCTAGTTGTGCTTGTTGTATTGCTTCCAGTTTTGCTTCTATTATAACGTCATTTATTGCTTCAATTGTTTCTTCCAATTGTTTCTTCTTGTATTGCTTCCTATTTTTCTCCAGGTTTTGCTTCCATGTTTTCTTTTGTTTTGCTTCCAATTTTTCTTTTGGTTTTTCTCCCTTCTTTGCTTCTATTTTTTGTTTTCAGTTTGGCTTCTAGAATCATTTTTGCTTCCATCTTTACTTTTGGTTTGGCTTCTAGATTTTCTTCTTTTGTTGCTTCTAGTTTTGCTTCCAAATTTTCTTCCATTTCACATTGTTTGTTGCTTCTAATATGGCTTCTACTATTGCATCTTTTGTTGCTTCTAAAATTGCTTCCATTATTACTCTTTTGTTTGCTATGTGAATTGCTTCTATTTTTGCTTCCTAGATAACGCCAAGTTTTGCTTCCAAGATTACTTCTAGTTTGGCTTCCATTGTTTCTTCCTTTTTACTTCTAAAAATGCTTCTTATTTTACTTCCATTTCTTATTAATTTAATATGTTTTATTCCAATCATGAAACTCATATTGACACCAAGAAGGTGCACATCAAAATATCTATAATTTAATTAAATTTGACAACATCCATCCTGAGCAACAAATAAAAATCATCATACGTAATAAATATTTATCCAAAAATCATCAACCACTTTCAATATATATAATTGACAAGTCAATACTAAAAAGATCATCGTATATAACTAAAATAGGTGAAATTTTAATATGTCAGTAGATCAAAAACAAGTCAAAATGATACGTGTCCAATAATTGACATAAGTCAAAATGATACATGTACAAATGATATAAGTAAAAATGATTAATTATGTAATTAAAAATTATGCAATTCAAGATGATACATGTCCAAATGATATAAGTGAAAATGATACATATGATAGTAACGATGAAAAGAGGCATCATAATAATATATCAACAATGATCCATAATGCAATCTATATGATCATGAATGTCACTAGCTACTAGAAACAACGGTGTCATCATCATCATCACCATTGTGGTCATCATCAACATGATCATTATTGTCATTATCATCATCATCATCGACCTTGGTGTCTTCTATATCTACCTCATCACCATCCTATGTTATGTGATCTGGACCAGAACCAACATATTTTGGATATGTATCTTGAGGATCATCTTCATCTTTTGGAAGACCCAAGTTCTACCCAATAAATTTTTTTAATGAAAATTCATTATTTATTTAATGTAATAAAATAATTTTTTGTTATATATCTAATATTACAACATATTAAATGAAACCATAATCATATTACATGAATCAATAACTAAACTAGACTGAAATAGATAATAGAAACATAGTTATTTGCAAACAAATAGGAATTTACACTACTTTGCCTTGGTTGCAGGAACAATCACAAAATAGAGTTCCAATGGCTACATGAACAGTCATAGAATAGATTTCCTATTGAACCCTAAAAATGCAGGTCATTTTTTTTGTTGTCCCATGTCATGTCTTAATGTCAACTTGTTTTTCTTGTGGCTATGGTCCTTTATTTATTTCTTAATTTCTTGAGTTCTAGGGTCTTATTAGTTTGGTCATCTTAAGTCTGTGGGCTAGCATCTCTTTAAGTCATTTTAATGTGGATGTGCTTCAAGTTAAGTATTTAAGTGTGAAGGTATTTCAATTTAGAGAACTTTTAAATTTTCAAAATTGTTATTCATTTACATTGTCCATCCTACCTATCATATTTTATTTAATGTCAAATTATCATGGTTATTGCTTCATGCTTTTGTTTTATGGCCATATATTTTCATGTGTCCTAGCCTAGTGCCTTGTCTTTTCCCCTTCCATGGTAACTTACCCCTCATATTTTGCACGTGTTTTAATTTGTGTTTAAGGGGCTTGTTGTGGCCCCACAAGTTTTATGTTCTTCTAGAAAAAAATGTTGCGAGTTTGCAGCCGCGTGTTGGTAGTTTGGTGTTTGCCTTATTGCACCCTCTCTACCATTACTAAGGTTAATGGATGGCGGTTGTGAGGTTGAGTGGTGGTCGCTTCCTTGCAACTTGATTAGACAATGAAGAATTTTGGCTTGTAGGGAAGCAACATCAAGCCACATAAAAATTTGAAGATGTTAAAAAGGTAAATAAGTGTTTCATGTTGCATCCTCACGGTGGTTTTTGAAGGCAATCAACTGCACTTGGGAACTCATGAGTTGATGTTTGTGATGACCGTGATGATTTGTCACATCCTCACAATGGTTAGTGGGTAAAACACTTTCAATACATAAGCCTATGAGGAAGAATTAAATGTTATAGTGATGCCTTATTATGGCCTCACAACTTGTTTTGTGGGACCCCATTTTGGCATGTGGGGAAGTGAGCATGTTATGTGTGTATCTTAGTGATTGATGGATGCATTTGATGGGTTAACACAAAGGTATGGTCACGCGAGGTATTGAAACCTATTGAAGACCTTTGACCTCATTGTTTTGCAAGTTTAAATTATAGTTAAGGTGGATAGGTTGCGAGGATGCAACAAAGAAAAGGTAACTCATAATGAGTTAGTTGCGGATTCATGATAATTTTGAAGATAGATCATTTTGCTCGCGGTTGTGTGAGGTGGTGACATGTGTCTAGAGGGAAATTTTCAAGGGAGTGCATACAATTTGGACCACGTTGAGTGTTATATGGTTGAATATAGGTCAATCTAGTGACAATTGTTGTGTGTGTGTTGTCATGTGAGCCAAGATTGCCATGCTATACAATTCAAGACTTTTTGACTATATTTTGGTGATTGCAGAGTGACGGTAGATGGTTTCATATCATAAGTGACATTTTAAGGATGTTGCATTTACTCCTAAAATATGGTGCATATCAGAGAATCATTATGTATTTCTTCCATTCCTTTTATGAGATGTTGTGATATCCAAGAACGTCATCTTGAAAATATTTCACATTTGTGAACTTTAGTATAGATATTGCTTGAATTATCAAGTTGTGGCAGTTAATTTGAAACCTAGAGAAATATTATTTATATATGATTGTGGATGAGATTATGTGCATTCTCTATAGTTGTTGTCTTTTGGTTAGATGGATTTCTCTATGTCTATGATGATGATAGTGAGAATTGTCATGAGTGGCATTTTTTGTTGCATGAGTTTGAGACTGGGGAAGTCCCTATTGCAAGAAGTATATAGGATCATGGGTTGATGTTGCACTTTTCAGTTGTAAGGATTTCTTAAATGCCAAGGGTAGATGTAGGTATTTCTTAACCTAATGGTCCCACCATCGGTGCTTATTTCCAAACTGTGGGAGTTTTTTGGAGTTTATTAGGAGTTTAGTCTTTTAAGGCTACAACTTCTCCCTCATGGTTGGGATACATATTGGTGAATGGATCCAAGACCTAGTGGTGTGGGATTATCTAAGCATATTTCAGCTTGGGAACTATTCTCATGGTTCTCTTCTAAGAGGGGAGATGGTGAGAATCATACATTCTTCCCTTCCTTGCAGCCAAATTCACCATAGTAAGATAAGGGCATGGATCATAGGCATGGCTAGGTTCCAAACTAGAACCCTAGTTTCTATGGATGCATTTTGACCTTGGGTGTCTCTTTGTGACCAGCTGACTAGTTTTACATTAGGACAAAACTCATGATAATATTCTTACAAGAATGTTTGTTGTAACATATATGGCACATTTCAATTGATGAAAATGTAGATTTTGGTTGTTATGAGGGTATTTTTCAGTTGTAGGTGGGTGGTGAAAGGCATAGCAAACCAATGAATTTCAGTTAGATGAAGGATGAATAAGTAAAATAAATCTTGAAGATGGGACATGTGATAGGAGCTGAGCAAGGTGGTTGTTTCTCTTCTTCTCTATTAATTCTTCTTTCTTCTCTTTCTCATGTTTTCCAAATCTTCTAAATTATGCGGAAGCCAGCATAATGTTATTTAAATTGTAAAGTGTCAAGAGTCAAGGTTCATAATAAGCCAAGAATTTCCAAAGTGTAATATCTCCCATGTCTTGAAATAGGATTTTATGGTTGAGTTATGTCATATGACCATCTCTAATTTGAAGTATAAATTGTATTTAAGTTGAAATAATCAATGATTAGTCATACTTTACAAACACATTTGTTGTCATGTATTTCATATTCTAGGAGCTATGTAATTATTTTAATAAATGAAATGAGAATTTTATGTCTTCAAATATATTATTAAGAATGATTATGTGATGTGCATATATTGGTGATTTTGTTTTCACTAGATGATAACATTCTTTTAATATCTTCAAGACATCTTTGATAGGTTATAGTAAGGAATGCTCTCTATTTGAATTTGTTACCTTCCTTTTGGCATTGGTTGATCATACAAATGATGTTTCAATTTGGTAACATAAAGTCAAAAGAGAAATCCCTTTAATTTTATGTTAAGTAATGGTAGGCGTAATATAGTTTTATTCTTAGTGTTGTTTGATGTTGAATAGATTAATTGTTCAAGTGATGAAATACAAGTCTCATTCATATGAATCTGAGAATTATCCACAGTTACAAGTCTATATGTAGTAGCTAAGATGGATTTATTGTGTGTACAGACTTGAAAGTATAAATACCCTCTTGAGACTTATGGAGCTAAAAAAAAAGAATGTTCTTTATGCCTTGTTGAGTTACATTTTCTTATCCTCAATCTATGAATAGTGCTAAAACTATAGTCTAATTTTCTTAGGATTGAAGGTTGCAAGAAAAATTGCTAGCAGTGTTTATTGTAGCCCGATAGGAGTTAGGTCATAATAATAGTAAGTGTTTCGAGGTTGCAAGTTAGCAGTTATGGTTTGATGAAATTCTCATTGCACTCCTGCAGCGGTTTAGATCATGAACTGGTAGTGGTCGCGAACTTGTGAGTCATCCTTTAGCAATTACAAAAGATACCACTCGCAATCTCGCAAGTTGAACAAGGGGTCAAAGATACTGGCTTGAAAAAATAACTCAAGAGGGCATGTCTACATATAGGTTTGGGTCTGCGAAAAGGAAACAAAATAGGGCTTATTGGAAATATTTTATAGATTTACTAACAAGGAAAACAAATGATTTGTCTTCCAATGAACATGAGTGAAGGATGAGTATAATATGTGTAGGAATCCTATAACTCCATCAGAGTGGGCTTTGTTTTATTACTTCTTGAATAATAGAGTTAAAGGCCCTGCCATGTCAAACCCTTGAGACTTGAATCCGCTCAAGTTGATAGTACCCAACATTTTTGTTGATGTAGAATTCTTAAGAGAATTGGATCCTAAATACTACCCGTTGACTAAGGTTATTAGAAGAGCAGATGAGAGAACCCTAGTGGCAATTGATAGAAGAAGTTTGATTGAATCCTTTGGTATCATAGGTGCTACTTGTACTGAGATTGACTTTGGTAGGGAAAATAGTAATTATGAGGATAGAAAATGGGTTCTAAGAAGAATAATTATACCAAGGTTTATGATTAGGGAACCTGACAGAAAGCCAATACCAATTCCTAATATAATGTGAAAGAACCTTTTGACCTAAATTATTTTCTGTACTACTTCATGTATACTAATGTTGTGATGAATTATTTTAATTCTCAGATGAAGTTACAAGATATGGATGGGATTGTTCATTGAAATCATACCATAAGGGTGTCCATTACCTTAAGTCTAAGACTTATCTACTTTGTGTGTCTACATGATGTTATGCTTTGAAGGTTTATTCAGTATGTATACTTATGTCATAGGAATAACCTCCTAAGCTCGTCAAACTCTAAGTGAAGAAATTTTTTCAAGCCTTGTCGAGTTGGTTTTTCTTGTCCCGCGAGAAAAATTCCCAACAGTTCCAATAGTTGCAGGAACAGTCATAAAACAAAGCTTTAATGGATGTAGGAACAGTTAGAGAATAGAGTTTCAATGAATACAAGAATAGTCACATAATAGAGTTACAAGAACTATAGGAATAGTCACAACATAGAGTTCCAATGGTTGCACAAACAGTCACAGAACATAGTTACAATGGTTGCAAGAATAGTTAGTTGCTAAAACTAAAACTAATTACTAGAAAAAAAATTTACTAAACCAAAAGAGTGGAATTATCACTAAGTGGGCCCCCTTAGATTATTCAAAAATCTTAACTCAGACATAGAAAATTAAAATATCTTTCTATTCATAGAAAAGGGTTCCAATGGCTGCTAGAACAATCACAAAACATAGTTCCAATGGTTGTAGAAACATTCAATTGTTAAAACTAATTATTGAACAGAAAAGTAAATACTTAACCAAATGAGATGAATTCTCACCAAGTGGGCCCCCTTGGATTATTCTTCCCAAATCTTAACTCAAATGTAGAAAACTAAAGTATCATTATATTCATCAAAGTGTTGTTACAACATGATAGTAATATTATAACTATAGTGTGCACAAGACAGTTGTATATCCATAACTACTTTAGAATCACATTCATTTAATCACATGTAAGAGTAATATAGATAAATGACATAGCATTTTGATATCAACAAAAAGATATATGGATAGTTTCATGCCCATAGCTAAATAATTTTAAGAAAGCATTATGAAAAGTATCAACAACTAGGTGCTAAACCCCATAATAATGACAATAGATATATAAAAAATCTTATAAAAAAATGAGCCATTATTTGGGTTCATCACTCCCCTCAACCTACTGGATTGATGGTCCTCTAGTAGGTGCAATCCGATTTCTCTATCTTTCTTTCATCCTGAAATCATTGACTGTTGTCTATCCCTTAGTTTTCATTGTTGGGTTCCAATAAAACCCATTTTTTATCCAATCTGTCCCACTTGGATTTTTCTTCTTGTTCACTATAGGAATTATATTCTCTATAGTTTGGAATAGGCCATAGAAGAATTGGTGGCCAAAATATTAAAGGGAGCTAATATTGTTTTTGTTCTCCCCAACTGAACATACTTTGGTGCCCTCCAAATAATGGTTGCATAAAAAATTTGCAAGGAATGGGGCCCGACTTGTTTCAACTCATCAGATAACCCATTTAAATTTGTGTCAAATATCCCAACAATATCCTTCCTGATGTTGTAGCCACCTTCTCACATTCCTAAAAACTTTTTCTCTTGCAGCTAGGATTTGTTGTTTGTATTCATCTTTGTAGATAACTTTGTGCCAAGTATAACGTTCACCTGATTCTTCCCTTAAAGGAAAAGGGGTATGGATCTCCCTATTGCTATGTTCTATGAATTTCTTCCACCAAGTATTTTCATTTTGAATCCAAGACATTAGTGCCCTTAAATGAATGTATTTGATATATAATAATGGATTCCACTCATGATCATTAGGAATAGCATACTTGTGCAAATATAATTCACAGAGTAAGTTTTTTAGTTTCTATTGGGGAAGAATGGTAAGATTGGAAAAGGTCTTATGGATTCTTTATAGAAGGTTTTAAACTAGAGACTACTCTTGAAAATTGAAGAGAAAGACTAAGCTCCTTGAGATACAGTGCATATATCCTTGGTGGAGTTCTACATTCTAAAATTTGTGGCACTAAGGTCATCACATTCTTCTTCCTTATCCTTCATATATTTCTATAAATCTAGGGCTATTTATGCCTTTGAGAAAGTAGTAGGTCAGTGAATACCCACTAGGAATTTCCTTTGTTCTAGTTGTCCACCTGTCACCTGCTTAGCTATAGCAGTGAGCCTTGATAATCCTACATTCTCATGTTCCAGGTTTCCTTCCATCAACAACCCATGTACTTATTTGGGAATTTCCTTGTCTTGATATATCTATTCATTCCCCTCCTCATATTCTTATATAGGAATCATTTCCCTATCATATTGCTCAGATGAGGAGGTAAATTTGGGGCTTCCCCCGGGAGGTCTGTTACAAATTATCTTTTCTTCTTCATTAGGAGTGGTATGAACAGAGTCTAAGGATTCAATTTGGATGTTCACCCTAGGTGTAGTAGATTTTGCATATTTCCTAGGTTTACCCATGAGCATATGACTCTTCCTATGGGGTGTTTCCTCCATAGTTTTTACATTGTCTTCTAGACTTTTTAGTAGATTTTTCTCTATGCTCTATGGCTGCATGAGGTTCTTCATCCCTAGTTTTTCATTTTCTAGGGCTATGGATTTCCTTTGCAATTTTTTTCATTTTAGCCTTTCCCCTTTCATCCTTGTTCTTTTTCATTTTTATTTTCTCCCTTGCTACTACTATCCTGGTGAGAACTATTGATTTTGCAGAAACATCCTCATTAGAGTCTAAAGAGGAACTATTTACATCTTTGTGCAAATATTCAGGTGAACTGATTTTGCTTGTAGGAGGGTTTTTTCTAGGAGCCACCCTATGATTTGAAGTCCTAGGGGTAAATTTTGTAACTTCTTCCTCACCACTAACCCTACAGGTCAAGGCTTGACCTCTAAGACCCACATTTACCACTCTAAACATTTTAATTTTAAAAAAATCATCCCATGACATCCAAGACACATATTGTAAAGACCTTTCAACAAGAAACTTAATTAAACAGTGATGGGAAACAAATTTTTCCCTTCCTTTCTATGTCTTAGTAGTCATGATTGCTAGAAGGTTATATAGCACATTGGGGACATTCGTTCTCCTTCCATGTCGCATGTGGCTTAGAAGCTTGAAGTGTACAAAGTGTAGACATTATTTCTAAACCTCACAAGTAATGTATTTGATGATATAAATAACAATATGTGTCCATTGTCCTGGTAAATAAATCCCCCTTGTTCCCCATTTATCTACTTCAAGTGGAGGATCTTCAGGTCTGGTAAAATTTTCTCTAGCTATTCTAGCATCTTTAATTTTAGGGTAGGGTTCTCCTACAATAGGTAACCCTAAAATTTCAACAATCCTCTCCTCCATGGAAACAATCTTCAAACCCTTCACTATTGCCTCGCCATTGTTAAATGTCTG
Source organism: Chamaecyparis obtusa (assembly GCA_027943335.1). Taxonomy (NCBI): domain Eukaryota; kingdom Viridiplantae; phylum Streptophyta; class Pinopsida; order Cupressales; family Cupressaceae; genus Chamaecyparis; species Chamaecyparis obtusa. The sequence goes on from BSBK01002075.1 coordinate 20,327, forward strand.
AGAAAATTCCATAGCAATTTTATTACTAAACCCGCTCAACTTCAAAGAGTAGTCTATCAACAACAATTCCTAAATTCAAGCTCAGAGAGTGCATCCTACATGATTACTTGATAGAGTGTTGGTTCCCTTCTCACTGGTGGTCCTCCCATGTTTCTAGTCACACCCTTCAAAACACCTCTTCTCTACAATTATTTATCTGCAAACTCATCTAATTCCTCTCTCAATATCATATATCCTTCTGGTAGTCCTAACACCAATGTCATATAACCTTCTATTTACTCCCCGTTTAGTGGCATTTATGACAACTTATTAAACAATAATGAAGGCACTAAAGAGGAATTTTAGATTTTAAAAATTTGACATGTTGGCACAAAGAACACAGGTTTTCATATTGGCGCGTATATGATACATGGGCACACACTCCCCCCAACCTATACAAAAGCATATGTCCACACACCCTTGGCTATGGGGCAACTAGAATGCATCCACATATAGTGTTATTTTTTTAAGTCTATTTTATTTATACTATATCAAGGTGCATTCTAGTTGCACCATATACAACATCATGTCAGGGCATTGGAAAAATATATGTTATGTGATATATCAATATTATAGTTATTTAATTAACTCATCTAAAGTGATGAATACACAAAAAGTGTCATGCATGTGCCTAGATTATTGTGGTTGATAGATAGATAGGTATATAATTTTAATGTCCATGATGATTATCGTGGTTGATGTGAAGTATTTGGTGATGAAGAAACAGGGAAAGTGATGATTAGATAGTTTGTGTGAAATCCAACCTGATATTTGCATAGCTCGAGTAATCAATGTGAGTGGAAATCATTTGTTCCACCCTCATAAGTTTTTGAGTATCCTAGTGGATTTTTTGTTATAAAGAAGAAAACCATGGTGGAGATCTCAATGTTTCCTAATTAAGTACTTGACATCAAAAGAGTGAGATCTTTCCTAATCTATTTAATGTATACTATCTTGTCGACACAAGTATATGAGGAAAATTCTACAAGTTCAATAAATGGTTATCGTCTTTCAACATTTTGAGGAATGTGAACAATATTTACAAGGTGGTAAGGTTATGAATGGTGCTTCATGGTATGAAAATTTGCAATAGGATAGTTCTCCTTTAATTGAGGAGGTTGAGGATGGAGTTCATAGAGAAGATAAGTGTTTTTTGGTATAGGACGGAATAGTTTAACATAATTAAATTATAGGAAACATACAAAGATCATAAAATAAAGTAGCATAATGTTAATATTGTACCTACAAGGATATTAGAAGGTTTGTCAATTCCTACAGGGATATTAGAATGCTTCAGTGTAGCTACATAATCTTTTCTATAGTTTGCAAATTATTCCAACCCCTAAGGCTACCACTCTGATTATCTTGAATTAGGGTGATATAGATTGGGCTATGGGTGTAGGTACTAAAGATGAGGTGTTGGATTCACCTATTTCTCCATGGGAATAAGTCTTGAAGTTGTCCCCTAATAGGAAAACTAGTGATAATATTGCATTTTTGCATTTTCATCTTCAATAATCATCCATGGTTGATATTAGCGTGACTCACAAGCCTGGTTCCTTAACAAAAGCATTGACATGTAGCTATCTCTAAAACATTAAATTTAGATCTTTAGACTGTCCCAAAAATTATTAAAGTGTGTCATATAGAAAGATTAATGGTGGTTGTATAAAACCTTTGTTAGTGGCATAAATCTTGTTGCATTCCTTAAATACAAAAGGAATTTCAAGGCCCTAAAAAGGGGATTATGGTTCTAAAAAATTCTCTTTAGCTTGTAAGTAGGATAGTGTTTAGACTCAGGTTGTTGAAGGTGAATGTAATTCTAAGATAGTGTAATCTCATGAGCAATGTTAATTCGTTTGTGCAAATATAAATGCTAATGCCACAAAGTTATCTACATCTTTGTATACTTTAAATCATATGAATTTAATACATTAAAGATGGTTGAATTTGTCTTTGCAATTTTCTTGTGGGTGTTTTATTGGTTCATGGGTCTCTCTCTAGGAGAGAGTTAAATTTATTTATGCATATAACAATGATTTTCAGTGTATGAAATAGATTGTTGAAGTAGAAATTTATGATAACATGAGTGGGCTTGTTAATGTTAAGCATTAATATATTCAAAATCCATTGCTTAAGTTTCATATGTTCATAGTATCTCTATCATGGCTTTACTTTCACTCTATAGCCCGAGATTGGCCACTGGACTATTGAGGGCCCTAGAGGTTTTTCAAATTTAAAATCAAATTAATCAAATCTATTTTTCCTTTATGTTCTTTTCTTTTTTGTTTAATTTATTTGTATTCATGTATCTCTACGGTCCTTAGAAAAATGTGGAGGACACATTTAAAATTATCCATATAACTCTTCTCCATGATTCTGAGAAGGGGATATATAATTTATGTGTTCTCAGTGTATCCTAAATTTAAATTCCTCCCATGATCTTATGGAATGTGAAGTTAAACTTGACAGTCATTCTCTTGCATAACCTTCCAAAGGTTGCACAAATAACCTCATCATAATATCTTCATGATCTACCTCAAAATCATCCATCAAATATTCAAAATTTATTACATGTTTTTCCACTAACCCTTCTTCTGTACCATAAAATCTCAGGAGTCTTTCATTGATTCCTACTAGGACAACATTCGGGAAACCAAAAATCCCTCTAAAATCTAAAGTGTGATACTATTTTATCTTAGGATGTATTCTCATCCATGATGAAGAAACATTATTTGACAACATGTGTGTCCTTCCAAATACATCCATGTGATAATACATCTTTTCAAATCTCAAATTTTGGAGTCGCCACCTCTCTTATGAGAAGAAAATGAATTAGGGTAAAATTTCCCTAGTGTATTCTTCAAGCACTTCGAACTCTAATCCCACATAATTCCCAGCAGAGTCACCAATCTATTGGTTCTCAAAATTGTAGTTTGGAAAAGAGCACCAATTTACAATACCAAACATACAATTTTGGCCAACAGATAGGAATAACCCTAAAGGGTTAATTCCTCTTCTCTTTTGATCCCATTAGGACCAAGGAAGGTGCACCTCTTCTTCTTTCACGATTTCATTTAAATCTTCATGCAGATTTAACTATTTTCACTTTGGTGATACTTTCAACTTGGCACATGGGTTTGAAATAGTCAAAATATCACATTTCTAATTGCTAACTATCTCCTATTTTGAATTCTAAGTCCCACTTGCTTGAAAATATAAAATATACTTTCAATAAATGTGCAGAGTTTCTCACTTAATGAAATAATACAAGATCATTCACTTATCCCAATTGGGCTACAAATTCATCTTTCACCAAATCCTCATGTACAACCCTATGAGATAGTTTGTATCCTTTTCTAAACAAACAATCTACTGTTCAATCCTATCAATGTGAGTTCGTCAAGTACACTACATATAACCATTTTAATTGAATTTAATTCCTTAAGAGGAAACTAATTAACATAAAAAAATAATACAACAACTTTGTTATATATTTTTTATGATCGAGTACATACGCAAGACAAATAACAATTCCACACAAGTCTTGAAAACAACAACTGAGTCCATAAATTCAATGATCATAGAGGACTAAATCTAGTAAAAGATACACCATAACACCACTTTTAAAGAAAAGGTTTTCTCATTTGTATTAATTCCAAAAATGGTACAATTTAGTTTTTTTGCTATCTTGAATCACATTCCTTCCTTTCCTCAACCCTAGTTATAACACGTTTGTGGTTTCCCCTATGTGGGTAGGGGAAACAAAAAGCTTCCAGCCATTTTATATTCCCATTACATCAAAACCATAAACATATTTACAAAGATGATTACAAAGGTACCCTACAAATTTCAAGTCATTACATAATTTTAAAAAATAGAAAGATATTATTTCATAACGGCTTTCAAAAAGCTGGTAGTCTATCAATGTGAATTCCAGCGAACAATCGATCTATTTCATCCTAAAATCACTCAAGGTCAAAACCATGCTCCTCAAAGATAGCACGCATCTCCACCTTGTCTTTCTCTACTTCCAATTTGAAGATGTCACTTTGATACATGATGTAACTAGTGGAAAGGTCCCAAGTAGTAGACATTAGACTGTTCAAGATGTCAACTTGATCTTCCTCATCAAAATCCAAGTTCGGAAAAAAATAGGGTGTGGGTTCTCATTTGATGACCCTTCGACTACAAGAACCATTATTTTGCTCAAAATATAGATCAAGAATTCTTCTGTGTTGCACCACAACCACCACCAAAATTATTTTATAATGAAAATATTTTTAACTTGGAAAACCATATTAATTCTTGAAGTCAAGTTTCACGTAAGGTGGCCTGCCTAAAAAATGCAAAGATAATAAAAATTAATGAATCACAACTTATCTCTTGTAGTGTTTTCCCCTCTTGATATCTTTTTAGAAAATCTTCACTAGGATTATGCACTGATGAGTTACTTGCGGCCGTCAGTAAACCTCATTAATATTCCCTAATTTGATCTAGCGATCTTGCAACATCCAAATGGCAATTTTCCTATCAAATCATTACTGACATCATGTCATCATTTAGTACACCATATTTGCACTACATGGTGAGAAATAATGATAAGTGTTTTCATAGTGTCATAATGCCCTAAAAATATCCCTCTTCGAAATAGTGATGAGTTGATATATCGCAAAGTCTCCAATATGTTACTTGCGAAATAGTGAAATGTCACTATTTCACAAACCCTAATTCTAAGCTTTCGTGAAATAGCGATTGAAGCTGATTTTGAATTTGTTTCCTTTGCCTGACATATCTAACCCATTTGCTATCTTTTCAAGAATTTTCTCAAGATTACAATAGTCCCAACAACATGTATATGGCCATCCAAATACAACATCCAAATTTCACAATGATTTATGACTATGTGCCATATGTTGTGGAGATGATTCATGAAGGATTGGTAAATCTAAATAAGGGAGGAGTGAATCGTTTATATTGGTACTCCTTGTTGATGCACATGTTTCTAGGAAAGAATGTTGATTACTTTGAAAAAAGTATGGCCCTAATGAGAGACATGGAGGGTGAACCTTTACTGGTGCAAGTATGGAGTGCATTTTTGTCAAAGGACAAAGAGGCTGCTAGTTATGTGCTTTTTGAAAATTATTTTGCATCAAAGCTTAGGGAAAGATTAATGTTGAATCTAGCGAGGCTACTAGAATAGTTGATTGACTTGTTGAGACCTAAAAAGAGAATTCCATAGCTTGGTGTTGGTTATAATTGGGGAGACATTATTCCTTATAATGTCAGCATTGTAATCAAAGTATATGGTTTTGGTGGCAAGCCTTTTGTATTTCCATATTGTGTGAATTTGAGATTGGGATTTGTTGAAATTATGAGACAGATTTCCTGGATTCAGGAGAAGGAATTAATAGGAAGGAGTAAAGGGACTATCTTCCCTGATGTCACATTTTTTCCTTTCTTCGTTGTTTACAAAGGAGGGTGAGTTAATTTCCAAAAAAAATTGCAACCTTATGGTATGGGGGTTAGTGTTCCTAGGCACAGTGACCCGGAGAACTTTTATAATTCTTTTAGAGAAAGAATAAAGATGATAGCAATGTCTCATGAATTTAATTACCCCAAAGATTGTATCAAAAATATTTATGATGAGGAGCAACAAGAGGAAAATAAGAAGAAATGGTTGGCATTTAAATAATTGTGGGATGAGGTAAATAAATTATAACCCACATATGATCCCCTGCATACTATTTTCCCTTTTTATGCAAAAAGAATACTATTTTTAATTACTTTAATGATTGTGTTACTACCTTAAGGTAAAACTTAAACAAACTGAGATTGGGTGGTACACTATTGGGGTCAAGTGTTGTGCCTATGCAGTCAACACCTACAGTTCCACATCAAGGAGAAATAAAACCACATGAGAGACCTTCTGAATGTCTTCCTTTACATCCTAAGGATTTTAAAAGGGTTAGGGGTGAGATTTTTAGCAGTGACAATAATGAGGAAGAGAAAAGGAGGAAGAGAGAGAAAATAATGACATACAAAAGAAGAGCTCCTCCATCTCCCCCTAAGAAATTGAAGAGAATTCACATTTTTGAGCCCATAGACAAATCTAGCAGAAGGGATTCTCCATTTCTTCCCCACTACCATTGTCTTCAAAATCTAAGGAAAAAGTTGGGAAACGTGAGCCAATTATTGTTGAGGATGTACCTAGTGAATCCAGTGATTCTAAAGAATAAAATTGCATCTTTGTTCCCGAAGATGATTTGCAGGTTGGTATGTCAATTGCACCTATTTATCCTCTCCCTGATTTTACTATTTTAGAGATACAAGGAAAGGTACACAAAGATACGAGGTGAAAGCATGTGTTTATTTCCTTAAATATGAAAATTTTGTCAAGACCACTTCTTTCTAGCAGTTATTGTGGAAATTGAAATTAGATGAATATCATAAAAGGTGTGAAAAAAGAAAGGCTCATAAGCCTGATAGGTATCCAAAAGAAAATGAATAGGAGGTTAAATTAGAAATGCAACACGGATTTGGATCTATCACCCCAAAGGAAGGTAAGAAAATTGTGCACCAATCAGGGGTGTTGATCCTGCCAGAATGGAACATTACTGATGTTGTAGCCTTTGATGTTGTGAGGAGAAGTTTGAGACTTCATGGAAATAAGGTAGAGAAAGTTGATCTTTCTATGAAGGGTGCCTATTATAGTAGTGATCATGCTACACTATCCATTTGGTCCTTGTCCCTAGCCACACAAAAACTAAATATTGCAGATATCAATCCAAGTGTGAGGGGAAGTATTATAATCCAAAGGGAAAAAAAATTGAGGGGGTGGATGCTATGAAGATGGTTGTTGGATACTTCCAAGATAGCACATGATGTCTCCAATAAGGAAAAAGAACAAATAGAAGAATACAAATTGAGATGCAACCACCTATTTAGGGAATATGGTAAGGTAACAAAGAAATGTAATGAATTGGAGGCTGAAGTTGCCTCATTAAACCAAACCATTGTAGAATTATAAGGTCAAACTCTTATAGGTATTTCTCTCCTTCCATCCTCTTCAACACCTAGGTTGATTGATAGAGGTACTTCTCCATGTTCCCATGCTCCACAAATCATAGAATAAATAAAGTGTCCAGTTGATGCTTCTAAGGGTAAATTAAGAGATAAAATAAAAGAATTAGAGAAGAAACCTGTTGAGAGTGAGTAGGCTTATGTTGCTCAGAAAAAATAAATTGTTCAAGCTGTCCTATATCACTTAACTGAGAAGGTAGAGGAAGATTTAGTAAGTATCCATTCTTGTTATTATCTATTATTTGAGGTCATGGATAATTTTTATAATGATAAGGAAGTGGAAAGGCCACTATATTATAGGTGGAATCAGAGGATAGATAAGATGAGGCTGATTATTTTAGGCTCTAGGCATCACAAGGAGAGATCTATGAGGATCCAACCTACTTTATAGTTTGTTAAAACTTTGTAGGATTTCCAAGTGCTTCCAGAGCATATTGAGGGGAGGATGAGAGAACTAATAAATAACTTCATTGATATGAATGAAACCCTCTTACCCTCCATCATTCATTAGAATGGAAAGGTTAAAACACTGCGGACCTAGAAAGATGAAGAAAAAAAAATCTAGAGGTTGTGGTGGAAGAGATATGTGATGATTTGGATAAGGGAATACTTGAGGATATCATGGATAAAGTCATCAACATTGAGTTATTCTTTGATAATTTTGAAAAAGAGGTAAATCAATGTGTTGTTAGGTATAACCCATATAGAAGAAATTCTGATGAAGTAATGGGTTTTGATTGGCCTTCTAGGGAAGAGTATGATGAATGGGTGTGGATGTAGGTTGAGGAATAAAGTATAGTGTGAGTGTAACATTTTTTCTAGCATTGCATCATTTTGAGAGGTACACAGATCACCTCCATCGGTTAGTGGGTGATCAAGGCTCCCAAATCAAATCAAGGAAATAAATTACACTTAAGGACAGCAAAAGATTACTCCCTTGTTCACGGTTGTGTATTTTGTCTTTTGTACAACTTCCTTTGTTACTAGAGTTTTGATTATCCAATTGTATTTTGACACGTGTCTCCTCTAGCTGGTAGCTTGTTGTTGCCCTTGTTCCTATAAAAGGGTAATCAAGGCCATGAGATAGGGTCCAATTTTTTTGATGGTGAATAAAATTTCTTAAAGTTTGTCGGTCCAATAAAGTTACCTATGTTAGTTTGAATATGTTGTAAACTTTAATAGGGAAAATTTTGAAGAACCAATATTTATTTGTTGTAGGTTTTGAGTGTTTGTATATGTTAGTCATTATGCAACAAGGGTAACTCATTCTCAATAGAAATTTCAAAGTATTTCTGATCTATTTTCTCTCCTTGTATCAATCTTATGCATTTTGATTTAATTTGATCAAAGATCTGATTATTTCAGTGCATTATTGTTATGTTTGTAGTTTAATTCATGCTTTAATTCAAAGAATTAATTAAAATGCTTGAATATTTCACTGCAAATTCATAAGGTTGTATGTTAGGATTCTAATAAGTAGTATAGGTCAAGATTTCAGTTAAATACCTTGTAATGCAATGGTATTTTAGATCATGGAGTTATTCATATTTTATCTTGTTGTAGGATGCAGATGTATGTTAAATTATAACATGCCCAATGGAAAAGACATTGATCTAAGCTTTAAAGTCTCGTGTTCACTTTCATGTTACTTTACAATAATCTTGAAAAAGTTACAAAAATTACTTTACATTTATGTAATTTTTTATGAAGTTGATGAAATTTATCTCACTCCACTTTGAGTTGTAGATCAATGAATTATAGCCCACATTCAACATCTCCTTAATTTGTTGTTGAGATCTTTGTGAGATGTATCTGCTTAGTATTAATGCTAGTTGTTAGTTTAAAGTTTTGTTTAGAGGGCATTAAAGGTCTGTCCGCCTTGGTTATGCAAAGCTAGAAGTGTAGAGGGAATCAGTATCCATGCCAGTTGGTCCAGTCCTCTTAGGAAGTTTAATAGTTGGAGTTGGCTTCTCTTTAGAATTTTTCCAAGAGTGTATTGGTAGCTTCTTATATCTTAAACCCTTTTTAGGAGCCAACACATACTCCATTGTAATTCTAGGGCACAAGGAAGTGCAAAACACAAATTTGAAGAACCCTAACATGACTACAGCATAGATTTCACTCAGAAATCACTTATTCCTAAGCTATGAATGGGAACCCTAAACTAAAAAGGAAAAACAAAAAAAAATGAAAAATGAAGAATGTGAAAAGAATAGGTAAAAATATTAAGAAAGTAACAAATAAATCTTTATTTTATTAGATTTCCACAATCCATTCTTAATTTAAATTCATTTCTAGATTTGATTGTGTTTATTTTTTTAGCATCAACATTTCGGATCACACTCTCTCATCCCGATGATGGATCATAGAGTATGATCCAAAATATTGATGCTAAAAAAATTACACAATCAAATCCAAAAATGAATTTGAATTAAATCTCTACCTTCTTGAAATTTGCATGAGAAAATGTGGAAATCCACTTGAAAGTGACCAAGAATGTGACAACGGACTCAAAACATTTAACAATTTAGGTCATCAAAAGCTTAGTCACACTCAAAGCTAACAATTCAATTTTTATTACTTGGTGAGTTAAAATGAGCTACAAAAAGGCCTTTTATAACATGTCACACTAAGTGCATTAAATGCATACTATCCTATGTTTCTGTCAGGTGATATTTTACACCTTGGAGGCTAGGACTCTCAGATATGAACACTAAAAAGACCCAAATGACTCCAATAGTATTATGAAACCTTGAAGTCCAAGGATCCAACCAAAAACAAGGAAAAAAGGGTAATGACTTTGGATTCCTAGACTCCAAAGCACTGAAAGAGAAACAAAGTAAAACAAAGAGAGGGAAAGAAAAGGGGGGACCCAACATTTTGTTGAATAAAAATGTTGGGATAGGTATGCAAGGCATAATAGGTCTCTCAAGATCTCATCAAATGCATAACTCAATTATGCTAATGATATGGTATCACACACTAATCATTAATAAATTCATAAATTCAATCTCAAACATTGCATAGAAAATCCATAAAGAAAGGGAAAATCTTGTATATGAGAGCATTGCCCAAATGGCCATTACTACAAGGCAATGATCTTGAATCCCTCACAAAAATATTTCCACAAATAAAGTCCATTATCCTACACAATAATCACTCATAAAATCCTTCAAAATCTAACTTTAACTAAAACACATTTTGGACCAAAAACTAATTCCAAGCCATTTCCATCATTCAGACAAACAAAAAGCTTCAAAAATCAAACTTGGATTCAAGTAAAATAGGGAAAACCCATCAATCTTTCAGTGAACAACATCACAACCATTCAATAAAGTTTTCAATCCAAGTACACAAAAAAAATGGTTAGCATAACCATATATGGTTTCACATTCTAAAATACCAAATCACACAAAAAGCATGAAAGCCCAAACAGGCATGGAAGCTACTCAAACACGTGGGGAAAAGCATAGAATTCATCCCACAAATCAAATGCATCCAACATTTAACAATTAGATTAAGAAATGGGAGAGTTTTGAAGCATCCTACCTCAATAGTGACACAAACCAGAAATGGAAGACAAATCTTGAAACCCCAAGGAATCAAGAAAGAATACCAACAAAGAAAAGCAATTCTGACATGAATGTCCACAAAAGTCTGACAACCAATTCAATCCCAATGAGAAAAAGATCAAATTTTCTAAAACTGTTTTGGAGAAAAATCTAATTCTTGAATTTCATAAGTGTAGAAATGAACTCGTTTTCCACAATATAAAGTCACTTTCTCGCCAAAAACTAAAAGGCTAAATAAAAGAACTTAAAATTAAATTAAATCAAATACAACAAATCTCCCAAAACCCCACTAGATTTATTTAATGAATCTGAATTGAATGAAATGCAATTATGAAAAATTTGCTAATAAATATAAAATAACCATTTAACAATTAAATCAACATGTAATTAAATTGATTAACCATGACAACTGCAACCATGTGACTATGCATAAACATTACTAGCCTAACACAAATATGCAATGCCAATCCAGACTTTACCTATACAACAACTAGAGGTATAATAATGAAAATACTTATACATCATTCATATGGGAGAAATATTAGCTAAATGTCATAAATGGACAATGTAAGTATCTTTTGTTCTATTGTCAAGGATAAGACATTCTTAGACCTATGGAACCAGGTGGAGTCGATGTCTGGCACATGTCATCACTAAAATGTATTTACATCAAGTGTAGTTTCTCACATGGTAAATTGTTGCACATATATAATAATTTAGAAATCAACTAATGAAAGGGTATTTTAGCAGCACAATCATTCTCATGTATTCAAATGTTAAGAAACCATTCCTTTCATATTTAATCCTTAATAAACATCATAAATAATCATTTCATTTTAATCAAATCATTAAATAGAAGCTACAACAATAATGAGCATGTATCAAATAAATTCCCAAACTAGATAGTAAAGCACAATATCACAGTGACCACTGGCACCTACATCAATAAATTAGTAATAATATATCAAGAACCACTAGCACATACATCAATGAATCTCATGAAACCAAATCAAGATAAACATAATAAAACATCCTCATATATGAAACAAATTGGACATCATCATATAACATCATGTCACATCACATAGAGTCATCATGCATATATGATCATCATTAAACCACTGCAAGTAAGATCTGCCATCTACAACTATAATGATATCAATGTGAACAAAAAGAATCATAATTGTATTGGGTGCATCTCATAATTCTAATACCAAAATAATATCATACAAATAGTCATAGTATTGAATCAAGAGTCTAGCTTGGATTGAGATAGAGCAATACATAATGCCACACATAATTTCATTAATGAGGTTTTTGTGGTGATTTGAGGCCTTAAATAAAGGAATTTAAAGGCTTCAATGTTAATATGGCTGAAAATTTCACCATCAAATGCAATAATAAGATGCCCTAATTGAACCTTAAAATGATATGGAGGGCATCTATGTTGTTAGCACAGAAGATGTGGATATGGTACTAGGTGTCTACATTATAAGAAATCGCACAAAACTTCTAGACCTTGGAACTAAAGTTTTAGTTGGATGGAAAAGAAGTGGTATTGTTGGGAATAGCAAATAAAGTACTAAGGATTCTATCAACTAAGAGAATGGAGGCTATATTCTATTACAATAAATCCACACAAGTAGCTTAGTGTTTGGTGACTATAACAAAACTTGTAATATGAAAGAAGACATATCATGTGGATGTATCAAGCATGTTAAACAAGAAGAGTAAAGTAACTAGCATACTATTAGATTTAAGCATGTCAATTAGTTGGAGGAGGGTGCTAAGATCACCATCACTATTTCCCACCATGACCCTAGGAGACATAAGGACGAGATTAAAGAATCTTAGGGAAATAGTGTCTCAACCTTGCATTTTGATAAGGCTTATATTTATAGTAAGTTTTACGCTTCAGCACAGATTGGTCCAAAATTTTCCCCAAATCTATTGATTGGCTGGATAAGCTTGTCGATAATTTTTTGTTGCAAGACCATGTCTAGGTTTGAAGATATTAAACTTTTCATTTTTGAAGTTGTTGGATAAATGTTTTGAAGTCAGATTTGAAGGCTTTAGAGGCTCCTAAGTGGCCAAAAAATATTTATAATCAACATATTCTACTATAGCTTGGCATAACACATCACAAGCTTCACTAAACTTCAAAAAAATTGTTATTAGACACCTATTTCAAAAGTTATGGGCCTCCAGATGTTAGGTCTTCTAAAATTGGAAATATAAAATTTGAAGCATAAATGAGCTATACAATGGAGCTACATGTGTTGGTGTGTGTTTTGACACATCATAGGGCATATTTGAATAGAAATATGATGGGAACCAGTTTTTAGGTGGTTTCTAGCCAATGATTTTCTAATATCAATTGATTGTTTCATGTATTGTATCTCCCATATATTAGGTGTATGAGAAAGAGGTCATTTGTAAGATTCATAAAGTTGTTTAGTTGCGGTTAGATTCTCATTGGCGATACTCCTCTAAGAATCTTTTTCTACAAGTATATTATAACTTTTAGTTGATTTCTGAATAATATATTGGGCAGATTTTGGAGTGTGAGGTTTTTCTCTCAAAAGGGTTTTCCCCACATAAATCACTATGTTGTGCTATGCATGTGTTATTTATGTTTATTTATGTTACATTTCTATAATTGTTGTAAAGATCTGAGAAAGTTCTAATCATTTCATTTGGTTTGAAAAATGCTCCAACAACTTTCCAATTATACATGAATTATATTTCTAGAAGCAGTGAAGAAATGTCATCAAAGTATTCATTGATAAAATCTTAATGTTATATTGTAAATGGTTTCGGGTTCCATTCAAAACCTATTTTTACCTTAATCAAAAACATTTGTATCTATAACAAAACATGAAAGGAGCTCCTACAACACTTCAATATGTATTTTGGAACCACAATTTTTTTCTAAGAAGTCAAATGGTTAATTTTTTAGGACAAATATCTTATATCTAGGTCACATCATCAATGTAAATAGAGTGTAGGTGGACATGTAGAAGATAAAAGAGATTCACAACCAACCTCCCTCAAAGACTTTAACATAACTGCGATGATTCTTTGGCCTTTATCGGTATTATAGGTGATTGGTTAAGGGTTCCTCCTAGATATTTAGGCCCTTAACAAACCTAACAACGAAGAGATATTTCAGGTGGACTAGGGATGCACAACAAGCATTTGACAAACTAAAAAAGGTAGTAGGCAATTCTATGTCTTACTCTTCCTTTCACATTACAATACGATGCATCGGGAGAAGGGATTAGAGTCATGCACATGTACAATAAGAACCCAATTTCATTCAAAGTTAGAAAAACATTAAGGTGGAAATGTGTAATGTCTCAAACCAAGTGAAATTTTAATTTAATTTAGTTCATTTTTCATTGTTTTAGTGAACTATGGTAACAATCAGAGGATTTTTTTTTAAAATTCAACTTTTTAGATTTTGAGCCAAATAAATTTCAAATATTAATAAAAAAAATCTCAAGGAGGTGTTGGGATTCTCATAGGGCCCATTTTTCATTATGGAGCTATTCAAGATAAGAACCTATGGTGGCTATGATAGGTCATCTTGTGTTGTGAAGAGAATAGGTAACACCTGACAATGAAAAATGGTGGGCCCTTGGTATGTTGTTGAAGTTCAATGGCTCCAAATCAACCCACGAGAGATCAAGTCTTGTTGAGTGCAGGGCTATGACATCATAAGGGATTTGGTTGGGAGTATGCCTCAAGTGAATTTGGCAGAATGGATACCCCTTAATCCTTAACTCTTAGTCGAAGAGGTTTCAACCCATAGGCTTGTGCTCATATATCAAGTGGCTAAAATACTTTGTGAAGGCCCTCACTTGGTTATTGTTCTTGTGTGCCTCATGCCCTTGCTAAGCTACCATACTCACCGTTTGAACCTCTGTCAAAAGAAAAAAAAGATAGGAATTTCTATGTAATGGTGGTTATGATATATTTCTTCTATGGACTTTTACCCATCTTTTTTGTGAACCACTAGATATTACATTTCTCTTTACAGATTAAAATAGATTGAGACAACTCCCAAAAAACATTGATGGAAGAAAATGAAAACACAAGCTTGGACCCAAAAAATCAAATAAGATTTGATGACATAATTAAATAATAAAAATGAAAATCTACTATTTGTTAATTGATGAGTCAAATTGAATAAATTAGATAAATATTTTAATCTCATTCAAAATAAAGACCATCATCATAAGAAATGGAGTCAAAATTGTATTCCAACAAATTTAAACCATAATTTTTTCTTAATTTTTTACTATTATTATATTCAATACCTAGTAAATAATTACCCTTCTTCCCAACTCAACCAATTTAATAACCCTATATTATTATAATGAAATAATAGAGAATACAATATCCATGAACTATTATAATGAAACAACAAAGAACACAATACCTATACATTAGTATAATGAAACCACCAGAAAATACAATATCCATAAACTATTATAATTAAACAATTAGAAAATATAATACCCATAAATTACCATAATAAAATAATCAAAGAACACAATATGCATAAACTATTAAAATAAAACCACCATAGAATACAATATACATAAACTATTTAAAAATATAATGCCTATAAATTACTATAATGAAACAACAAAGAACACATTACCTATATATTAGTATAATGAAACAACCACAAAATACAATGTCCATAAACTATTATAATTAAACAATTAGAAAATATAATACCCATAAATTACCATAATAAAATAATCAAAGAACACAATATGCATAAACTATTAAAATAAAACCACCATAGAATACAATATACATAAACTATTTAAAAATATAATGCCTATAAATTACTATAATGAAACAACAAAGAACACATTACCTATATATTAGTATAATGAAACAACCACAAAATACAATATCCATAAACTATTATAATTAAACAATTAGAAACTATAATACCCATAAATTACTATAATGAAATAATCAAAGAACACAATATGCATAAACTATTATAATAAAACAACCATAGAATACAATATACATAAACTATTGAAAAACATAATGCCTACAAACTATTATAATGAAACAACAGAAGAAACAATACCCATAAACTGCCATAATAAAATAACAGAAGACACAACACTCATGAATGAAACAAGAGAGAACAGAGGCCATGTTAGAGGAGAATGGAAGTCTTGTGGGCACCAGAGGTGGTTGGGAAGGTTGGGGCCCAATTCAAACTTGTAGTGCCTACAAGGGAGACCCACAACTAAAGCCAAAACTTGTCATTACATAGCAAGTGCATTGCACGTCTTGTCTTTTGCATGTTTTTCATGTGAATGTTCTTTAACGTGCATTCATACGCCTTTCAACCATTTTAGTGAATTTTCCAATCCTTGGGCCCCTTTTTGAAATATAGATGGATAAAATGGTATCGTTGGGATAATGAAATTGATGGCTTATCCAAGAGATAACCAAATGTGGATTTTTATGGGATAGAGAAAAGGTTGTTTTATTCTCATGAGATTATATTGCATTCCCAAACATATCTAGAAAGTTATTTTCTCCTTCACGTATAGAAGTTGTAATCATCATAAATTCTAGCAAATTGATTTAAAGTTGAAAATCTTAGTTTATGTTGAAATATTAAGTGTTTGATTGTTTTGTCATATATTTTAGGGAATATTAGACCCTAAGTTTACGATGGAATTTATATATCATAATCATGGAATATGTTTTTTTTTAGAGTTTTTTTAAGAATACTAAGATTTGTGTTATTTTTTTTATCAGAAAAGGTTTATAGTTTTGAAGGATTTTAATATTGATTTTATTATTAGATTTAAATTATAAATTTTGACATATTTTAAGTTCATTCATTTATTTTGTGTTGGGATATAATATTATTTTTAAGTTATATTATGAGTATTCTTATTTTTCTTAGGAGAAAAGGATCAATTAGTGCCTATGTTCCAATTACCATTCACAACTTGCTCACCCAACTCCATAATTACTAACTTTAAAGAAACCAAAAAAACTAATAAACTAAAAGTCCATTACTAAATATATCATGTACAAATACCCGCAAATGTGTGCCTCCAATAGTTAGAACTATTGAGTGACTACTAGGACATTTGTGCATACTTGTATTAGCAATTTTGTAATGACTAATGGGACATTTGTGCAAAAGTATTGTCAATTGTTGAGGTGGTTATAGTGCATGGTTATTGGGGCATATTTAAGTAGGCACTGACTAACACTTTGAAATGACCACTTTTTGACCCTTGTGCACATAATAGATCCCACAACATTCGTCATTACTAACCAAAAACTAAAATAACTATAAGCAATTAAGTTGCAATAAAGATATGTTTCAGATTTTATTTTCATATAGTGTATTGAATGTCATGTTAAGATTGCAAGATTGGGTAGCTTGATAAGGTCCCCAAATCTTGTCTATGTTAGGTTTAAAATTTGGTGCATAAATATGATCTTTGTTGTGTGTGTGTGCGTGTGTGCATGTGTGCATGTGTGTGTGTGTGTGTGTGTGTGTGTGTGTGTGTGTGTGTGTGTGTGTGTGTGTGTGTATGTATGTATGTGGATTGGCTTGATGCTTGTAGTTGCAATCTATTTTAACTAACTAACAAATGTCTACGAGTACCTTTGGAGATTTTTTTATGCAAAGATTAAATCTCATTTGGTTAAACCTATATGTGGATTGATTTAATGAAAAGGAACATAAACCAAAGATACTAAGGAGTCATGCAAATAATTCTCTGGATGTTAACGCAAACTAGTAATGTAGTAACAAATTGCTTGATTTGATGCTTCTTGAATGACAGTGCAAAAATGTGTGAGAGTTATAGATAATTTTATTGGTGATTCAAAATAAATTAAGTTTAGCTCTTAAATATAATTCCAAAGGTAGTAAGTGAAACATTTCATGCTTCAAACCAACACATAACAATTAGTAGTTTGAGGCAGATTGACCCCACATTTAAATTTATTTATTTTTGGATTCATTTTCACAAATCACATAATTGACTCTAACCAATCTCCTAAATTACATATCTAAACTAGTTAGAATATGAAAAATCTAGGACCATGACTAGCCTTTAAAATAACATGCAAATAAAATTAGATTAAAAAAAATAAGTATTCTACGGCCTATTAGTAAAAAAACATTTGCACAATTGTTATTACATAAAAAAAATAACTAAATAAAATGAACTGAAAATAAAACAAGAAATACACTTGTGCTTCTGGATTATGATTGTGTAAGCATTTTTTGAGTCTATGTTTCAGATTACACTCTGTGATCCATCATCAAGACAAGAGAGTTTAAGGAGATGATGGATCAAAGAGTGTGATCCAATACATTGACTCAAAAAATGCTTACACAATCAGAATCCAAAAACACAAGAATCATTTCATATGAATTGTGTAAATTTGCTAACTCTTATTTGAAAATACGCTATATATTATTATCATTGTCAAATCATTACACAACCCTAATTAAAACATAAATTTCACCTATAGCTTTATGTTTTCCCTAAACTTTAAGTCTAACTTTTTTTAGTTATTAATTACTCATTCTAATTCTTTTTCATCTAATATTCAATTAAGAGAACTATATCATTGCTAGCTTTTTAAAAAGAAGTAATAATATTAAAAAATTAATCCCTTTCTTTTCATGGCATGATTGAAGCCTCTAACTTGTAAGGGAAAATCTTTTAATCTTAAACACATGTTCATGTTAGATTCATGAGAGGAGAGTTAGCTTTATGTGATTAAGAACATTCTCAATTTGATATGATTTAACATCAAAAAATAATCTAAGGTCGTACATTTCCTTCTTTCTACTTTCAATCAAGGTGGCATGAGGAAAATGAGAGTGCAAGTTTGGCTCTACAAAATAGAACATAAGATTTGATAGCATAATTAAATAATAATATAATGTCAAAATATGTCAAGTGGTTTGGATTTGACTGATTGAGTTGAATAGAATACATATGGAGGATTTATAAATATTAAAATTTTAATGTGTTAAATTTAATATTATAAGAAATAAAGTCAAAATTGTATTCTTTGTTGGGTGGTGTTTCTTCTGCAACCCTTTCTTCCCCTGTGCCCTTTGATCCTACTGGTGTGTTGGGAGGGGAAATTAATGATTCAGGCATTCTTTCTCCTAGTGGTGGTTGGATCTCAGGTGGAGTTGTGCATTCTGGGCACACTTCACAGAGATATGGTATTGTGGTTGTGCCCCCAAAGCCTCTTGTTGATGGATGCAATATTTCTCGTGTTGCAAAGTCTACTGATGTTATCCCTTCAAAGGATAAATCTTGACCCATGGCTTGTGTGAAGACATCCCCCTGTGGTGGTGTGTGGATCAAAAGTGGTGGATAATGTGGATTTTACCAATTTTGTGGGTTGCTTTGTAGATTTGTTGGCTTGTGGCCCTCTCTTCCCAATCTACATCGCTCGATATCTGATTTATGGGGGCCTTTAGTCTCAATTAACATCGAGCCTTTCCCTTGTGCTAAGAAGTTTTGTATTACTGCTTTTACTTCTTCCAATGAACGTGATTTGGTGTTGAGAAAGATGTGGGTGTGGCGGATTCACTCTCTCATGGCCAAACCCTAGAAAATCTCATTTAATCCTCTTACTGAACCGCCTAGTGTTTGTCTAGTGTGGGTTTGTATCCCCAATCTCCCCTTGCATTTTTGGGAAAACTCTTGCTTTGAGGCCATTAGCAATTCTATTGGACATTTTTTGAAGGAGGATGAGGCTATGACTGTGATGGGTCACTCTACCTTTCCTCGCATTGTAGTTGACATTAACATCTCCACACCCCTCCATGGGGAGGTGGTTCTCATGGTCGGAGACAAGTCCTAGGCTCAATGGCTAGATTATGAGGGTCTCCCCTTTCGATGTCAATGGCGCTTCTCCATTACTCATTTGGCTACAGATGTTCTCTTGTGCATCAAATAGGTGCTACCACTTGGTGGAGAGATGAAAATGGTGATCATTTCATTATGCATGCATCTAACTCTTCCTCTAATGACTTTTCATAGGCTAATGATGACTCCCCACATGATGATGTTTCTACTGAGTTGGCCTCTTCTAACCCTGTGGATCTGGCCCCATCTCTTGTTGTTGATGTGGTCCCCTCTAGTTGTGATCCCCTTTGGTCATGTGGACCCTTCTCTGACTATTATTGTTCCTAGTGTGTGCCAACCCTTGGCTAATGAGATACAACAATGTCGACACTTTGTTCATTTAGTTGATTCTCTCTCAAAGAGGGATTCTCCACCTTCCTCTTGTAGTGGGGACCCTACTAAAAGTATCGCCTAGATGGTTTCCCGCGGACAAAGAAAAAATCACTCTACAAACTCTCATTCTCCTCCTCAAGTGGTGGGTGAGTTGTCTACCCATTCTCGATGTGGATTAGAAGTTGTGTTGCTAGTTTGTTATTAATGGTCTTTCTTGACCTTGTTGTAAATAGTTATTTTGGACAACCCTTGGGTTGTGGTGGTGTAGGGGTCAACCCCCTTGCTAGGTTGCTTTAATAATAATAAAAACAAATTTAACACGAATATCTTTTAATTTTTCATTCTTAATGGACACGTTATTTATAGATTGCTATATTTAAATATATACTTTTTTATTCTTAATTTTAAGCAAGCTTAATATTTACTATTATATATAAGAAAAATATCATGTTAGAGAAGGATGAAAGAATTAATGTGATATTTGTATCTCATTTTTTAAAATATCATTCGAATTGATGAGAGTATGGTCCTAGAAGGTATAAAGTACTCTAGTAACAAATGGAATGTTCAAAATTTGAGTCATAGATGGTTCATATGAGTTGAAGCTCAACATGTGGTATTAGAGTCAGGCTAGAAGCCCCAAGCATCTACAATGTGGCTTAAGGTGGGGCATTGGAAATAAGCCACACCCAAATCGATAATGGACTACCATAGAGAGGCCAATAGCTTGGTAGAGCACTCCAACAAAAAATGTAAGGACCTAGGTTTGAGTCTCTCAACAACAGCAAACCTAAACACAAATCAAAGAATTGTTATTACATCACATGTCTTACTTTTAGAAGAGATTTGTTGCATTGTTGGAAGTTTTTGTATCAAATTAAATTGTTTTGCAAATCAATACGAAATCACAAGTCTGAGTTGACATTTCTTTAACTAAGAACTATAAATTATAAGATAACTACTTCATCAAAATCAATTAAGATTGTTCTTAATCTCGTCATTTATTTATGACACCTTTAAAAAATTAATTTTTTTAATGATACATCTAATAAAAAATTGCACCATCACTTTCATCAATTATACTATACTAATTGGAATTACCAATCTTATATTATTTTGTGCCTTTTCTATCCCTTACCATTCAACTTTGGCATATAAATGATATTTCTTGTGGAGCAACGTGCATTGATAGGGTGTTCAACCATGTGAATGTGTTATCAAACCTTTGGGGGGGCCACAATGTCCTCTAAGATAAAATTACATCAACATTGTTTGTTCATATGGGACAAATGCATGGTTAAGTAATACCTTATTTTAAAAGAGCGTAGCAAATTATGACACGGATTAAAACATGGAGAATATTTTTGGACACAACAAACGTGAGAATATTTTTGGTCAATGGGAAGATAAGAATAATTTTGTGCATGCAATTTCTTAGTTTCTATTTTTATTATGTCGGTCCAAAAGGAAATAGAAATAATTAATAACAATCCTACTACATTAAGTTTTAGTATGTTGATAGAGATTTCTAATTAGGTTATTTTAACTCATAAAAATTAGTAATGCCGTTTAGAGGTGGCATTGAAGTATAAATATTTATAGTGTTTCTAAGTTAAACACTTTTATTAATTTCAATGTTTTTTAATTAAGATTTTTAAATATTTTAGTTTATATTATTATGGTAGGTTTTACTCTTTTACTAATATATAATGTGATAATATGTTTGTATTCAAGAAAATGCATATAATTATTTAAAATATAATATTTGATTATAGTTGATATCAGATGAGCAGTAATTGTATTTATATAATTTCATTTATTATATTTAATACTATTATGCGTTATCAATCTTCTTTATAGATTTTTTGATGTGTTTAATACATTTTTTTATGTAAACTAAATATTGTTTATCCATCAACATTTACATTTTTTTGTAATATTGAAATTGTGTTCTCTATATTTAACTTTCAGACCAATATTTAATTTTTTATTAAAATAATTAGTAATTTTAAAATATGAATAATAATTTGAACTTAATTTTACATTGAACACATTGAGAACATTAAGTTATAAATGAGGATGGACGATTGGTAAAGAGATGTCGGGGGAGTTAGAGGAGAGAAAAATGACAACAATGCAGGGCTTTCGGCATGTCTACAAGAGAAGAGGACAGACAACTGACAAAGCGATGTTAGGAGAGTTAGAAGGAAGGAAAATGATGGACACCATAACCAACAGGGAAAATGACATTCATTCTCCTTATCCCACGGGGGTCTATGTCAGCATGCTAGTAAAAGGCAAAAATATCATGTCGGTTGACCCTAGTAATCAACAAGGGTAGAGTAATGGAAATCTGGGTGGGAAGGAGAGATTGGAAGACTATTTGGTATCTAGCATTGTATTTGCCAAAGACTTTGCTAGTTGGAGGGAAGAATAGATAAAAAGGGGACCCCCACCTCAAACAAAAGCGAACCCCAATGGACTGAGAAGAGATTTGCAGTGGACATGGTTGCAAGGGTTGTTGTTAAAGCCATGAAAAAGAAGGTGCGATGGGCAGATATAGATGGTAAAGGGTTTGATAGCAACAAAACACTTTCACATGTCTCTGATAGCTTAGAGACAAGTAAAGGGTCTGAGTTTGAAAGAGATGATGTTGCTGACCTAGTTGTACAATCTTTTGATTAATGTTTTGTTAGGGACAACACCCTTGTAATGTTGTTTTATTAATCAAAAACATTAATTTATAAATGTGGAGTTTAGGTCTTTTCTAATAAAAGAAAAATCTCTCTCTCTCTCTCTCTCTCTCTCTCTCTCTCTCTCTCTCTCTCACACACACACACACACACACACACACACACACACACACACACACATATATATATATAAGTCTATGTGTATATACCATATTTTGAGAATGCATTAATTATTTGAATATAATATCATATAAATTCTAAGAGGCTGGTTGTTTCGAATTTTTTTTTTTTAAAAGAAGACAATTGATGGGCATCACATTCATCACACTAATTCTTCAGGCAACTCTTGCTATCTATGTTGTTGAATCATCTTCCCCATCAAACATGAATATCACAAGAAGAGATTGCAGCTATTACAAAATATAAAATTTAAATATTATGACCAATATTGCATTAGAAGTAGAAACATAAGCAATTAATGAAAAATGTGTTATATAAAAATAATTGTTTCAAAGCATTTTACGTAGAAAATTTGATTAATTTTTCTTGTGAATATATAATGCTATATCTAGTTAAAACATTAAACTATTCAAGGCTAAACAATATTTGATAATCTTATATGTCATCCATGCATGAACTGATAAATAGTTGTCTAATCTTTAGTGGAAAATATCTCATTTGGAAAAGGTCACTTCAAGGTATTTACATGGGAATTTTGATTAGAATAAATTTTTTTAATGTAGTATCATAAATTGTAACCTTATCTTAGTGTGTGGTCTTCTAGTTCTTATCGAAGTCTATTTATGGTCGAAATACTAAAACTATGATATCATATCTTTGCAAGGCAATCCAAATGGTTGTCTCGAGTTGTGTGCACCTAATTTTCATCTTGATTTCCTTATTTTGGTAATTCAATGGTGCCTAGGGCACCCTTGACCCACCATTTCAAGCCCAATTTCAAATATTTTGGTGGCAAGCTCACACGAATTGTTCCTCAATCTTGGTGTCTCTATATGATCATTGGAGGTTAGCTTTTTCACAAAATTCCTTGAGAACCCATAAAAGAGCATTCTTTCAATTCATTTTCATAATAATAACAACAATTCATGACAAGCATTCAACATCAAGCAATCATCAAGCATTCAAGTTGACATTTCATCCCACCATATCCATTAAGTCTTCAGATTTAAGCATTGTGGAGTAGCAAGTTACAACAACCTTCTTGCAATCATTTCTTTATGATTGATCTCCTTTATGTCATGTCATGTTATTGCATCAACACATGTGATCAAATTCAAAGATCATTGCATCAACAAGTATGTGGTATAGGATTCATCATTCTACTTCAGAGCTTTCATTTCAATTCAATTACATTCAATTTCATGGTTATTTCAGAAACTAGGGTTTGACCTAGGCAAACCCCCCATCAACCCAACATTTTCCTTGCTTTACATGTTTAAATGGCAAGATTGGAAGACATAGATCTAGAATTAGATTGAGCAGACAAAGACCTATAGATTGAGACTTCAAAGATCTAAAAAAGTAGGGTCAACATTGCTCTACCCAACAATGACCCACACTTTTCTGAGAAATTTTTGGGAGAAGAATCTAATTTGTATTGTGATCCCAAAAACATATTTTACATCTGCATCTGGCCTTCCTAGGTCAAGGTTGCCCAATCAACATGACCTGATTTCAACCTATATTTTAGACACATGTCCATTTTTGTCTTCTCTTTCTAGATTTGTAGCCCTTAGTCTACATATTTGTTCCATGGTTTGTTGTGCATATTAAAACCCCTCAATTTCTTGTCTTTGGCTCTAGAAACACCTAACTCACATCTCTTGCATAGTCAATTTCAACTCAAACAAGGAGTGTTGAATTCACCTTGTGTTCAATCATTTTTAATTAGATATGAGGTTGAACTAAGTGGATCCACTATCCTCAATGTAATCAAGGGAAATAGGTCTAGTTCCTAGTTTGCATGCATAAAGTAGAGAATCCATTTTCCACCATTACATGTTGGTGAACCCAATGCTCTTGTAATTTTTAGATCTAGTCTTTCACGATGGAAGTTACAAAAATTGATAGGTTTGCTATTTCACCTATAATAACATTGCTTCTTAGCTATATTTATCAAAATTATGTGTTAGATAATAGCTTCTTTCACTTCAAACTACTTGTGTTCATTCATAGCACTTTTACATATTGCATCATAAGGCTTTCAAAGATATTTCCTACTCACAAATAATTTTTCAAAGCATTTATCCATGTTTCATTTGCTATATGATGACATTTTTAAGAAAATCGATGGAACATGTAGGTTTCATAAAAGCTTTAGTAGATCTTGACAACCCTAAAGATGATATTGAAATAAAGCATACATTTACCTCTCCCAGGGTATCTTTTGCCTATGAGGAAAGAATCAATAATGTTACCAATTATCTCTCCAATGGAGATGCAACATTAAAGAGTAATAATGGATCCTCTCCTAACAAAGGTACTTTGGTGCAAGAGGAACAAGATAAACATGTCAATCCTAGTACATCTATCACTCTAGATCCTCATTCTCGAAGAGCTTATCTTAACCATCAACATATTTTGAGACAAGATGACATTATGCATTTTATTCATGATCTATCCCCTAACATAACATTGAGTAAAGATGAAGATTTAGATGAGAACATTTCTTTCCAACCTAGCAAAGTGGATATGAATTAATAAACAAAATAGAGGATCAAATTGGCATGAAGTAAAAAACAAATCAGGGGATTACATTGTGGTCTTTATATTAGTTAAACCTAGGCGATAACAACAATTTATTAGGGGTAGACCTATGTAAGGAATGATATCATTATTAAAAGATAAAGGTTCATAGGGTTGACCAAGGCTAAGGGTTTAAAAATTTAGGGCCAACCTTATTAAGGAGAGACCAATGTTTACTTATTTTCATTATTTTGGGGGTTGACTAGGCTAGCCAAGGGTTAAATAGACTATACAAACAAATATCTATTGTTGGTCAGCCATATTATGAGAAGTAGTGACCCTCCTTAAAGGTTGTGTCCCTCTTGATGAATAAATATAAAGAGAACAAAGACAGGTACAAAATGAAGGCAGGTTTGAAACACAATTCTACAAAAAATATAATTAAGTTATAGTAGAATTTTGATTTGTCTACATTCACCTGGGATTAGACAATGATTGTCTAAATAAAGAGTAGAGGACATCGAGTAGTTATTCTAAGTAATGACAGTCCTCCCAAGGGAAGGAACACAATTCAAATTTGCAATCAATGCTCATCAAGAGCATGTCAATCCAGAAGATAGTAGTCATCAAGTGATGCAAGAGCATCCTAGGATTCTTGGCAATCCTATATCAACCAAAAATATGTTTGCCTTTGAAGGTAGATTGTTAGTTTTGATCTTGGTTTGGTGGAGTTCTTGCTCAGTTTGGGAGATTGGTTGCTCGATTTCTATGGTTATCGGGTGCTCGGTTTCTGAAGAACGCTCGGCGACTGAAGGCGTCGGTTCACTAGCGCTCGGCAATAACTGTGTTCCTTGGTCATGATTGGCATGGTCGGTTGACTGGTGCTCGGTTATTTCTTCTGTTGCTCAGTGTTCTTGCTTACCGACTGGATTGTTTGGATAGATCGGCTTGGCCAACTGGTGCATTTAGTTTGGGTAACACTCCTCGTGTTATGGATTGACCGTTGGATGTGTAGGGACCTAGATCTGGCATGTTGCATTCTTATATGCAGATCTGATGACCGTTTGGGGCCATCTTTGAGAGTTTATTTATTTTGTAGGCTATGTGAGAGCCGACTGATGTTTTAGCATTTAATATTTATTTATAGAGATCTATTGTTTCATCAGCCGATTTGTGGTTGGGATTCAGTATTTATAGGATGCTTGGGTAGTTGTTTAGGGGCATCAGATTGTTGGAAGGAAGGTTAGTAGCCTGCGAGCTTGGGAGCAGGAAGATTACTTGGAAGTTGGAGTACAAGTTTAGATATTTCATGGGTGCCTACCAATGTGCTGTGTGTTACAGACCTGGGCTAGCTGAATGTTGATGTTGGGGAAAAGATTTGGATCCTACAAGATCTTGTAGACTGTTACTTGCTTTCTAATTGGTTGTAACCGGGAAGGCCTTACAGCCCGGCACATTACATGTAATCGGTGTTTTCATGAATATAGACTTCTATTTCATTACAGATCTGTTGTTGTTATTGTGTATTTCCACTGCATATTGGTTCGGTTGCAAGGTCGTTCAGTCCTTAATTGGATCCACCCACCTTGACTGCATTAAGTGGTATCAGAGCGAAGTTTGTTCCTGTTTGAGCAAAGTTTGTTCCTATTGGAGCCGAGTGGATCTTGTGTGTCTAGATCTTGATTTGAAGATACCTCCGAGGAGAAACCATGAGATCCCTGAAGAGGAAGAAGCTACTGGTGAATTATGTCTTGATGATTTTAGGGCTTTGCAGAAACAAGTGCAAGACCTACAAGAGGAATTGAGAAAGAAGAAGCCTACCTTGAAAGAGGATAGTGATGATGAATCTGAGGAAGATCATTTTGAAGAAGCTAGAGATTCTGAGGAGAATCGAATTTTGAAAGCTGTCTAAGATTGGGAAAAGACCTAAGATTGAAGTTTCTACATTTGCTGGAAGCCTTAGGCCTGAAGAATTGATTGATTGGATCAATGAGATTGATGAATACTTTGAGTATGAAGAAATAGAAGATCCTGATAGGGTTAGATTTGCAAAGACTAAGTTGAAAGGTCATGCAAATATCTGGTGGAGAGAAGTTCAGTTGGAAAGAGGTAGAAGAGGAAAAAAGAAGATCACTAAGTGGAGCCGAATGGTTGACAAGTTGAAGAAGCAATTCATTCCGGTGGATTATGAATTGGATATGTTTAAGAAGATGCAAGCTTTGAAGCAGACTAAAAAATCGGTATAGGAGTATACCGAGGAGTTTTATAGAATCCTGATTAGGACTGGTCATTCGGAAGCTGATAAAGAAAAGGTTGCTAGGTATGTCTATGGTTTGAGACCTAGTATTCAGGAAGAGTTACTTACTGTGCGGATGACAACAATCGATGATGCTTATCAGATGGCATTAAAGATTGAAGAGAAGTTGAATAAGAAGTATGAAGGAAAACAAAACAGTAGGAACCGAGGTGGTAAAACTGGTGAGATAGTTGCTGAGAGTAATGTGACAAGAATCCTAAGCCTGATGTAGGATCTAGCAGTGGTCAAGTTACTAAGAATGTTGGACAGAGAGGAAGGTGGAAGAATGAGTTCACCGGCACTTGTTATAATTGTGGTGAAGCTGGTCATAGAAGTTGGCAATGTCCCAAGAAAAGAGTTGCATTAGCTACTGAAGAAGACATTGAGAATGTTCCAGAGAAAGGTGAGCGACTTATCACTAGGAGATTAGATGCATGTGTTCATGAGCCGGTGAAAAGAAGGAATTTGTTCAAAACCATATGTAAATGCAAGAATAAGGTATGTAATGGCATAGTTGATGGTGGCAATTCTGAGAATTTTGTTTCGGGTGAAATGGTTAGTAAGTTGCATTTGGAGAGAAGGAAGCATCCTAATCCTTATCAGATTAGTTGGATACAAGATGTTTCTAAGGTTAGAGTTGAAGAACAATCTTGGTTAAGTTTCAGATTGGATCTTACCATGATGAGATATTGTGTGATGTATTGCCCATGGATGCTTGTCATCTGTTGCTCGGTAGACCCTAGCAGTTTGACAAAAATGTTTTGTTTGATGGTCATGCTAATACCTATGTGGTTAGGCATGAGGGAGTTCGGCATAAGCTGATACCTTTATAGGAGACAGGGGTTAAGGGATGTGGAGTTATCAGGTGTTGTCCTTATGACAAACCTCAGGAGCAAAAGGTTGATGAACCTATTCCTGTTAAGTCTAGTTAGAAGGAGAAGGAGAATGATATCTCTAAAGAGATTGTTGAGATTAAGAGACAGATGGTTTTGCTGGCAGAGATGGTTCCACAGATGGTAACATTTATGACATAGAGAGATGCAGATGATACTGAGTTGAGTGAGGAGTATGGAGAGGATGAACCTTACCAAGGCACTAAGGTGATCAGTAGTGGTCAGAGTCTGTTGCTATCAGTTACCGACCGAAGGGATAAACAAAGTGGAAGACAGAAGGACTTTCTGCATGAGACGATGAATGGAGTAAAGACTACTTGGAATGAAGAACACAAAGAGATATGGGTTAAGAACAGATTCGGCATACCTGTTCTAATTCCCTTAAGGCGTTCCTAATTTAATTATGAGAAAATATTTCTTACCTGGGCTGTCTGATGCAGGAGCATCCTAGGATTCTTGGCAATCATGTATCAACCAAAAATATGTTTGTCTTTGAAGGTAGATTGTTAGTTTTGATCTCTGCTTGGTGGAGTTCTTGCTCGGTTTGGGAGACTGGTTGCTCGGTTTCTATGGTTACCGGGGTGCTCAGTTTCTGAAGAATGCTTGGTGACTGAAGGCGTCGGTTCACTGGTGCTCAGCAATAATTGTGTTCCTAGGTCATGCCTGGCATGGTCGGTCGACTGGTGCTCGGTTATTTCTTCTGTTGCTCGATGTTCTTACTTACCGACTGGATTGTTTGGATAGATCGGCTTGGCCGACTTGTGCATTTAATTTGGGTCACGCTCCTCGTGTTATGGATTGACCGTTGGACGTGTGGGGACCTAGATCTGGCGTTTTGCATTCTTCTATGCAAATCTGATGACCGTTTAGGGCCATCTTTGAGAGTTTATTTATTTTGTAGGCTATGTGAGAGCCGACTGATGTTTTAATATTTAATATTTATTTATAGAGATCTATTGTTTCATCAGTCGACTTGTGGCTGGGATTCAGTATTTATAGGATGCTTGGGTAGTTGTTTAGGGGCATCAGATTGTTGGAAGGAAGGTTAGTAGCCTGTGAGCTTGGGAGCATGAAGAGTGCTTGGAAGTTGGAGTACAAGTTTAGATCTTTCATGGGTGCCTACCAGTGTGCTGTGTGTTACAGACCTGGGCTAGCTGAATGCTGATGTTGGGGAAAAGATTTGGATCCTGCGAGATCTTGTAGACTGTTTACTTGCTTTGTAATTGGTCGTAACCAGGAAGGCCTTACAACCCAGCACATTACATGTAATCGGTGTTTTCATGAATATAGACTTTTGTTTCATTACAGATCTATTGTTGTTACTATGTATTTTCGGTGCATATTGGTTTGACTGCAAGGTCGGTCAGTCCTTAATTGGATCCACCCACCTTGACTGCATCATCAAGTAACTAAGGTAGAACATCAAAAAGCATTAAAAATCACATACTAACAAACATGATCATATCTTATTTAAGACAATCATACTCAGGCACACATAAACCAAATATTAAACAGTGAATTGGTATAAAGTATTAATCCTTGTGATAGACAACATAGTGGATCTTATTTATAATCACTTGCTTATGTATAATGTATATGCAATCTAAGAATATGGTATTGTTATGTATTTTTTACATGTAGAATATAGGCAATAATGTGTAATTCTTTATATGTTTGTTGTTATCAATCATGGTAAGGATAATAGGGGAATGTGAGGATGGGAAATCGTTATGACATCCTCTTCTAAGCATGCACATCATGGTAGTGACAAATAGTCTCATGAGGCCAAGGGAGTGCAAGGAATGTCATCTTATTGGGCTTAGATGGGGAGGACATTCCAAACAACCTATTGTAGTTTCCCCAAACCCTTACCATGGTTGACCATTAACGAACTTGAATCATAAGGAGGAGGATAAGGGTGACAATGAAATATTAGAATGACTATAGGAAGCATATCATGACAATGATAGATAGTTTCATGAGGCCAACGGGCTGCAAGGAGTGCCCTCCCCTTGGGCTTAGAAGGGAAAGACGTTCCAAACAACCTATTGTAGTTTACCCAAACCCTTACCATGGTTGATCATTAAGGAACTCGAAGCATAAGGAGGATAAGGGTGACAATAAAAGAGGGGAACAACTATAGGCTTTATCATTATGTACACCCACTCATATGGATTGAAAAGGGCCACATGATGGCCAAGAGGGATGATATCCGCTCTTGGGCCTAAAGTAGACAATTATTCAAGGCACCCCTAGTATACCCCTTATCCTAGCTCTTCTATGGTTGAACTCCATCAATAAAATTTAATATATCTTATGATTGAATTAATGTTCCTAAACCTAGTAGGAATAATCTATGCTTTTAATGTCTCTAATAAGGAATATCTATCATGTGGATTATGTTACAATGATTTCCTAACATATTCTTAGCAAGGTACATGATGCAACTAATTCTATTCTACTTCTTGTTCTACTTGGAATTTGTGATTTAGGGCAAAAACTAGGGCATTTACAAAAGGGGAGATTAAAAGTGGTATTAGAATGGTAATCCTACTGGCATGTGAGACAAACCTACTTTAACCACTGTCTAATTAGATTAATTATTCAAACCTACTTCAGCATTGCATTTTTATATATATGTGCCTTGAACTATTGTGTCTAATATAAGTGTGATTACTCCATGTGTACTTTATAAGCAAGCTCTTCACATGTATGCCTTGTGTTTTCTTCATGACTGATGGACTTCAACATGTTTACTCCATGAGAACGTTCCTTGTGTATTATTTGTGCCTTTATATATTGCATCACGCCTTACACATCTAATGTGTATTTATGTATATTGTTTCATGCCTTAAATGTCTAACCTATATACTTTGTGCCTTACGTACATTTATATTGCTTCATGCCTTGTGTGTTCATGTATTTCAAGTACACATTTCTTGCCTTGTGTGTATTCAAATGTATGATTCATGCCTTACATGTATTCAAGTGTATGATTCATGTCTTATGTGTATTCATGTGTATACTTCATGCTTCATGCCTTACATGTATTTGTGTGCCTTACATGTCTTACATGGATGTTTCATGCCTTGAGTGCATATTCCATGCCTAACAAATATTTATGCCTATGCTTCATACTTACTTATGGATGTACTTTGCATCTGCTATATGCTTTCATGTTTGAGGTGTTTTCAGCACAATTACGTCATGTGTGTGCATTCTTTATTGATGTATGTCTTATGGCTGATGTGTATCCAACAAGTTATTCCATGTGCGAGTACTTATAATTGTTTCTAGATCTATATTCTTTCATTCAGATTGAATATGAGGTGCACATGCTCCATTCTTAATACACAAACATTTTAAATATGTTGTGTCATGCTTCTAATTATCATCTTAATATGTGGAAAGCGCAACCTTGCTACAATTCAAGGAGCCATCTACAAGACCAACCAAACAATTTCTTGCGATTACAATTGATGAGAGAAAATGTCTTAAAATTATAAATCTTGCAAATTTCCAATCATTGGTTAACTCATTTGAATTAAAGACAGATACATGCCTAGAGATACATCAGTGTTGCACAGCAGAAGCAAATTATATCCCATGGAGGATCTAAGGATGACAAATCTCCAAGGGTCAGTTTAGGGACCCTCCTGTTGAAAGATTTAAATAAAATTGGCATTGCTTGAGGACAAGCAATTTTGGGAAGGCCACACCAAACTACGGTCGGCAAAAATTAATAAGCAAATCAGTGGATCAAATTGTGGTCTTTCTATTAGTTAAACCCAGGCAATAATAGCAATTTATTAAGGGCCAACCTAGGTAAGGAAGGATATCATTATTAAAAGATAAACATTCATAGGCCCAACAAAGCTAAGGGTTTGATAATTTAGACCGATCTGATCAAGGAGAGACAATGTTTACTTATTTGTAATATTTTGGGAGCTGACTAGACCAGCCAAGGGTTAAACAGACCACTCAAACAAATATCTATTGCTTGTTGGCCGTGTTATGAAAAGTAGCAATGAATGGGTATAAAGAGAACATAAACAAGTGCAAAATGAAGGCAGGTTTGGAATGCAATTCAATAGCAGAGTTAATTAAGTTACAGCAGAAATTTGATTTGTCTACATGCATCAGGGATTAGGCAACAAGTATCTAAATAAAGAGCAGAGGACATCAAGTAGTCATTCTAGGTAGCAGTAATCCTCATATGGGAAGGAAACCGTTTCAAATTTGCAATCAATGCTCATAACGAGCAGATCAGTCTAGAAGATGGTTGACAAGGCAAAACATCAAAAAGCATCAGAAATCACATACCAGCGAACAGGATCAGATCTCATTTAAGGCGATCATACTTATTAGGCATACAGAAACTGGATAGTATAACTGTAATTTGGTATGAAGTATTAATTCTTATGATAGACAGCATAGTGGATCCTGTTTATAATTACTTGCTTATGAATAATGTATATGCAATCTAAGAATATGGTATTATTATGTAATCTTTTATATGTAGAATATAGGCAGTAATGTGTAATTCTTTATATGTTTGTTGTTATCAATCATGGTAGGGATAATAAGGGAATACAAGGAGGGGAAACAAATATGAGGTCCTCTTCAAAGCACGCCACCTCATAGTGGTGACAGATAGTCCCATGAGGCCAAGGGGGTGCAAACAGTGCCCTGCCCTCGTTCGGACACCCTATTGTAGTTTCTCCAAGCACATACCATGGTTGACCACTAAGTTAAGGAACTCTAATCATAAGGAGGATAAGGGTGACAATGAAAGAGGGAAATGGCTATGGGATTCCTCACTAGCTACACCCCTTCATATGGACATATCGATAGCAAAGGGCCACATGATGGCCAAGAGGGATGATATCTGCTCTTGGGCCTAGGGTAGAGGATTGTTTAAGGCACCCTAATATGCCCATTATCCTAGCTCTCCTATGGTTGAACTCCATCAATAACTTAAATATATCTTATAATTAAATTAATGTTCATAACCCTAGTAGGAAAGTTCTATGCTTTTAATGTCTCTAATAAGGAATATTTATTTTGTAGATTATGTTTTGGTGATTTCCTAACATGTTGCAGGATCTTGGCCAGGTGCATAATGTTTACCAATTCTATTCTACTTCTTGTTCTACTTGGAATTTGTGAATTAGGGTGAAAACTAGGGCATTTACAGAAGTGGACATTACAGAAAATTAAAAAATAAGAAAAATTATCATATGTCGAAAAATTCAGAAGCCCAACTAATCATGAACCAGCTGTTGGTATGCCAAAGCCTCTAAGCAAATCATACCAGATTAAACATAATAAAAATAAGAGCAGAGAAATGATCCCTAATAAGATAAATTATTATATTCAAATTTTTACAACTACAAATATCAAAATAAAGCAAAGCATTTCTCCATTAAAAATGAAAATGTATCAAAAATAATAATTAACATCTCTATTTATTTTTACCAAAAGGCCTGCATTAATTTTAATACAGGGCCCACATTAATTTTTAGATATTACCCCAATTTAGCTTAGTTCTCATTAACGGTCATATATCCAGCATGATAAGCAAACACTACTGGCGGTTGGCCTAACAAGCTCATCACTCTGTCTGCTTCTTTAGTGACTATCCTCACTTTTGCACCCACTTACCAACAAAACCAAAGCCAATATACAAGCCCAGACATAGCAAGTAGTGGCATCATAAGCCCTGGAAACTTCCTTGGCGGTAGTGAAAGTGCTAAGCTAAATTGGGTCTCTAATCTCTGTGGCACAGTGACTCTGCATCCTCTTCCTCACATCCATCCCTCTTGGCATTGCATTACAACAGGTAATGAGTGAACAAATATCGTGCTATATGGTTTTCAGACTTTAGTAGAAGCATGTAAAGATTAGAATCAACAGTCTATAAAGATCAAGAATACAAGGAATTGTCCTTGCCATGTCAATTAAATGTCTGACTAAAGTGAAATTGTTTCACTTGATGCAGTTTTCAGTACCAAATGTGACATCTCGTGCATGTAACACCTGGAAAACCTGTGGAAGGATTCAATAATTGATGGGGTGCACATCCAAACATAAGATTGTCCTTTCAAAATATCATTTAATAACAGATTTAAATAAAAATCATGTAAGTGGCAGAGTGTAGGATAATGTAAAAATAAAACATTTATATTTATGACATATCAGATTATCCAGCTTGAAGGTACCAATATAATGTTCGTAGGAACCTCTAAACTTAAGGTGTGCCACAACTGGGTCCTCTCCCCTGAATCCATTAGCAAAGAACATGTAGCATTGGCCTTGCTATGTTCTGAGCAACTTTTTTATAGTGCGGGGAACCTTTGGCTCAATCTATCTATTGGGACAGTCAAGTCATGGAAGAACCGCTGTCTAAAAATGTTTCCTTCTATAAACCTCAGGAAATACTAGAGGCTGGGAAAAGCATAACTACAAGTTGTGGTTGCATGCTACGTGAAATATGATCTAGAAAAGTGGGAAGAGTAGGGGTAGATTCTTCACTTTAGCCAGACTGCGAATGTGAGAAAGAATAGAAATGATATAGAAGAGGATACAATCAGCACCCATTTGCGAATGCGAAGGAGAGATTTGGTTATACCCTAAGTTGCAGGGTCCGCACCTTGGAGGCTCGGACCAGGTCCGGGTGCACACCGGACCCATAGCGCCGCGGGTCCGTCCGGGTCCGAGCTGGGTCCTTGCATGGTCTGCCCGGATCCACCTAGGTCCGAGCTGGGTCCGGACAGGGTCCGTAATTGGCCCTGTGGGTCCGTGGTCCGAGCTGGGTCCTTGCATGGTCCGCCCAGATCCGCGTGCGGATCCGAGCTGGGTCCGGACAGGGTCCGTAATTGGCCCTGTGGGTCCGGCCGGGTCCGTGACACCACGGACCCGGCCGGACCCACAGGGCCAATTACGGACCCTGTCCGGACCTAGCTCGGACCCAAGCGGATCCGGGCAGACCATGCAAGGACCCAGCTCGGACCCGGACGGACCCGCGGCGCTATGGGTCTTTGGTGGGGTCAAAACTTTAAAAAATAACATTTTTTTATTGTTTTTTTTAAATGGGAACCCTAATCCATCCCTTATACTTGCTTCCAAACCCCATTTGCACTCACTTTGCTCTTTCATTTTGTTGTTGTGTTTTGCTCTCCCATTTTGCAAGCTTGAAGAGAGGTGAAGAGTTTCAGCTGTGGAGTGCTAGATAGGATCCACAAAAGAGATTTAACTCATTCAAGTGTTTAAGGTATGCATTTGAGATTGATTTTGTAGAAGTTTCAAGTAAGCATTTGGATTGTTTTAAAAAAAAATTTCCAAACTTTCATGTTTTTGTAGAAGTTTGAAGTATGTTTTTTTTCCATTTTATTATAGATTGCATCTATCAAAATCAGCAATGAGTAGTCAAGGCTCAAGGGCTGAGGGGTCTCAAACCTTCAAAATTGATAAACAATCTCCTTTGTGGAAATACACTAGTAGAGCTGCTCAATGTCCTGGAGGTAGGGGGTTTGTTTGGACATGTAATTTTTGCAATACACAATATAGGAGCTCCTACTATCGAGTAAAACTTCATTTTTTAAGGCCCTTTAGGTAAGGGGATCAATATGTGTGTGGGAAAAAACAAGAAGGGGTTACCACCTAGACAAATAGCTGCACTAAGGAAAGAACAAGCAGATGCAGACAAACTATGTGCAAAAGGGAAACAAGGTGGCAATACCGGGATACAACAAACAACATCACCACCCACTCAAACAACCTCTAGACATCCCTTCCTGCCTATGCCTTCTTCAGAAGATGAAGATGTGAATCAACCAAAAATCACCCCCCACAAGAGAGGCCCATTAGACAAGGCATTTCAAAATGAGTTAAGGGATATTGCTAATGAAAAAATGGGACGTTGCCTCTTTGGGAATGGTCTTTCATTCAACTTAGTGAGATCACCCTATTGGAGGGAGATGGTTCAAGCAGTTAATGCAGCACCTTCCGGATACCAATGCCCTGGATATGAAAAGGTGCGCACCACCTTATTGACTAATGAGAGGAGAAATGTAGATAACCGATTAAAACCAATAAGAGATTCCTGGGTTCAAACGGGTGTATCTATTGTTTTTGATGGCTGGAAAGATCGCAAAAACCGTCCTCTAATCAATGTAATTGCTGTATCCCCCAAGGGTGCAATGTTTTTGAAGGCAGTTGACTATGGAGGGGAAAAAAAAGATGCAGAGTTTATTGCTCAAATTCTCATTGATGGCATAGAGTCAGTGGGTAGTGACAATGTTGTCCAAGTAATTACGGACAATGCAAAAAATTGCAGGGCTGCTGGTCTTTTGATAGAGGCTAGATATGATCACATCTTCTGGACACCATGCACCGTCCACTCCCTCAATCTCATTCTGAAAGCAATTGGCACCCAAATAGAATGGGTGAAAAAAGTATATGATGAGGCTGAGGAGATTCAAATGTTTGTGACAAATCACCATATGTCACAAGCAATTTTCAGAAGTTTCTCACACTTGGAATTATTGAAGGTAAATTTAAACTTTAATTTATTTAGTTTCATTTATCATTTAGAGTTCTATTTCATGTTTTACATATTTTAAATGTGTTATTAACTCACTATTGACATGTGTTTAGGTGGCTGAAACCCGATTTGCATCCCACATAATCGTGCTTCGATGACTTGTGAGGGTCAAGGAAGCATTGTGTCAAATGGTTATTAGCAACCAATGGAGTATTTGGAAGCAATCCAATACAGAGAGGGCTCAAAAGGTGAAGGCTACAATACTCGATGATGATTATTGGGCTCTTGTGGATTATTTATTGGAATTCACTGAACCTGTCATGTCTATGCTTCGGTTTGCTGACACCGATGAGCCTTGCTTGGGGGATGTCTATGATGGCATGGACACCATGCTGGAGAAAATGAAAATGGTAAGTTATAACTTACAAGTTTATAAACATTAAATTTACGTAAGTTCATAATTTAGTAAATTTTAAATTTACATAAAGATAACTTACATGAACACCATTTGATATCCCAGGTCATACAAAGGAAAGAGAATGATCCTGATGACATCTTCTACAAAAAGATTGAATCAATTGTGCACCATCGGTGGAACAAGATGACTACATCCTTGCACCTACTTGCATATGCCCTATCTCCTAGATATTACAGCTCAGAAGTACTTTCTATTCCAGGGAGAGTGGCACCATTTAGAGATGCTGAGGTATCCAATGGGTGTAAGAAGGCCTTGGGTAAAATGTTTCGTGATCCAGAATTGGGGGCACATGTTAGAAGTGAATTTGGGTCATTCGTCTCAGGACAAGAGCTTGATGACATTGCTGAAGAAGACAGGGGTAGAATAAATGCAATCAAATGGTGGTACCTCCATGGGCAAGAATTCAAATACCTCCAGCCCCTTGCAATTAAAATATTGTCACAAGTAAGTTTTTAATATTTCAGATTTCTTTTTCTTTTTTTGGGCCACTTAACACTCTTGAATTTATTATTTTAATTTATCTTGTATTTATAGTTTAAACTTTATACTATTTGTTATTGTAGGTTGCAAGCTCTTCTGCTGCTGAGCGGAATTGGAGTACTTACTCCTTTATCCACTCTGTAAAGCGTAACCGGTTGGCGGCAAAAAAAGCAGAGGACTTGGTCTACGTACACAACAATTTGTGCCTTTTGTCACGGAAAGATCCGAGATACAAGAAAGGCCCAGAGATGCTATGGGATGTAGCACCCGAGTCTGCTGACTTGGAGATGACCATTCAGGATCTTGCTCAAGCCACATTGCTTGATGTGGATGATGAAAACGTAGATGACATGGTACCCAGTAGTGCTAGTGGAACCGATTTGGGCTCTACTGATGGTGTTGATCTTACACTCGCAGCCGCTGAAGACCCCGTTGATACTGATTATTTTAATAATCCATTTGATGATTGATGAACAATGAACATTGAACTATATTTCTGATTTCATGTTTCAAACTTTAGTCTTTATTGAACTATAGTATGCTACCTACATTTTCGTTTTATGGCAATGTGAATGGATGATCAAGTATTTAATTTGTTTATGAGTATGACATATGTTTATGAGCATTGATCAATGACTGAGGCTAGATTCATAGTATGAAGCATTGAAATGATTTAGAAATTCTGAAATTATGTATATTTCTCTTATTTTCTTGTGTGTGTGTATATATATATATATACACGTATCCCCCACGAACCAAAAATAGGGGAAAAAACAAATCCACAAATCCACGAACTGGGTTCTCGTACCCCGAATCCGTCCCCGAACCCGAATCGGTAACTTAGGTTATACCATACAAAACAGAGGAGGAAGATATTGGGGCCTACGATAATGGTAGAAGATACACGAATCATAATAAATCAAACACACGGAGATTAAAGATCTGGTCCGCTTTGTTGAACAAACATTGCAAAATAAGTTAAGAAGCCGTTGTTTGTGTGAATGTCTATAGAGACGATCTGAGAACTCGGGAGCTGCATGACTCGTAGAAAGATATTGGTGAGATTCTTGGTTGTCGTGGGGGAAGGATTGATGTGAGAAGCCTCTCATGTAGCCGCAACCGAAAATGCCTGGATAGTAGTGAATATTTTGGAAACCACCGCACTGGATTTGATACAGTAGCCAATGTGATGTTTGGAGCCATTTTTTTTGAACAATGAGACCGCTGGAGTACGGTGAGGAAAAGATCAAATCAGATTACAAGAAAGAGACATTCGATGGAGGAGGAAGATGGAATCAGTGACCAGAGAGACGTTTAAAGGTTGTAGAGAAAATCCAAAGGGAATTCGTGTACATTCCCTCCATGCTTGCGCTGCCATTTCTGAGATTCTCCCTGTCGATGGAGCCCCCGATCCCAAGGCAATCGAATGCTTGAAAACTCTAAAATAGGCAAAATTATAGAGGCATACAATTCCTGCGTTGAGGAGCTCACAAACAACATCGTAAAAGCTATATATCAAAGCTTATGTTAACAACAGGATGAATGAAAGGGAAGTGTAGATTCTATATATAAGAAGATTAATAGGGAGTAATCTAATATCATCGTCCTTACTTCATTTGTGCATCTGATCAAGGAAGTGACTAAATTATTGTCGGCAAGTAACATATATTGAATACATTGTTCAAAGGTTGTGGACACAAAATTCAAATAAGTTATGAATGAAATTGAAGTCCCTCGCAATATTTGACATATTTGCACAATCATTCATTTGCAAGGGTTCCACAATGGAACTACGATTTGGATTTCAAAAGTAGAAAATTTTATATCCATAATTATTACCAATAGCGATCATCTTACTCGACAAATGTTATGCTTGAAATTCACCCAAGTTTCCTGAGTTTCGAGTGTAAATCGTGATTGTCTTGCTGATGATGATCTCCATACAAGTTGGGTAACTATTGAAGACCTTTGACCGATAGCAAATGATAATTGAAGAAGATATATCAAGAATATTTGGAGACGACTATCTACCAACATAGGTGCATAAAATTAAGATTTGATATCATAATTAGCAATTATCTTCCATAGAGACTATTGATCAGGAGCTCCAATATACGTTAGGACTGTCAGAACCACGGTTGGAGGCACACAAAATAAATTATACTTGCCTGACATTGATTCCCTAAGAGACATCACTTTGCTATAAGGATTAAGAGTGTGCGATTACTTATCCTTAGGATGATACAAGTATAGCTCAAATAGAGGAAACTCTAGTAAGGCTCGTAAATGAAGACATCTAGCGATTTCCTTGTGGAAGCACATGACAACGAGACCATCCCGGAATAGTCCCTTCAATGGTAGTTTGTAAAGTTGAGATAGAATCCGTTTGATGGAACACATACTTGTGGGTTATATGAAGGTTGCATAGCTTCTATATTATATGCTAAGCAGTTCCTATGTTGAAATTTGGTATTCAAGGAAATGACGATGTTATAGAGATGCCTCCTGAGCTTGTGGACGACATGCATGATCCCTTGTACATGCTCTTCAAGTATGAAGAATATGAAGCCTACTGTAAGGCAATTAAGAGTTCGAGATGCGAGCGCAAAGAGTACTAAAGAAGAATGAGCTAAAGACAATATTAGAAAATCCTCTTAAACTTGATGGAAATGATGACCAGAGTGTTGGGAAAAGTAGAAAGTGAGAAAATGGGGATCATTCACTCTAGGCTATCGCTCTGTGTGAAGGTCGTCAACATGCCTAGCACGAACAACATTATGATCTCATGCAACGTATAATTATGATGAGAGTTGATTCATGCATGATATTTCCTATATGGGCTCACCTTA
Organism: Chamaecyparis obtusa; assembly: GCA_027943335.1. Lineage (NCBI taxonomy): Eukaryota > Viridiplantae > Streptophyta > Pinopsida > Cupressales > Cupressaceae > Chamaecyparis > Chamaecyparis obtusa. Next base: position 61,245 of record BSBK01002075.1, read on the forward strand.
CTAAAGGAAATATTTGAAACTTAAGATAAGTATTTTTTATTATATTTACTTCTTGTAGTTAATCTCTTATTTGTATTTCTTTACATACTATAAGAGCTATTTGCCTTGATCTTTCCGAGGATGCTCTTGCAGGAAAACAAGATTGATATTAGCTTCAGAGGGAGTATGACACTTCAAAGGTAACCTTGAACGAGAAGGATAAATGTTGATGTTCGTACTCAAAGCTTTCGAGGGAGTTAATACAACATCTAGAGGATCTGCCTTATTTGATTTCCAAAGATCTTGGCCATATTGATTCAGAGGGAGTAAACCATATTGAGATGGTTTCCCTAGGTCATGATATTCCTAGATAGATGGTTGGACATTCAAGAAAAGAGCTTAATGCAGACTAAAGAACAAAGACATGACTTGCTCGCAGAAGGTTGATATCAGATTCAGGGGGAGTATGATAGTTCATCTAAAAACCACCTTGGACGAGGAGATGGGGAGGTTGTTACAAGACCTTAAAGGAAGCATCCAAGGACTATGATCATGAGATTGAGTCTCATGTGTGCTAGCTTAAATTCCCTTATGCTAGCTTCTACGTAACTTGGGGTTCACCTAGAGTGATAAACTATATAAGAGATATAGTGCATAAGTATCCTATTCAAGGTACATTATCACTACAGAACATATGGCTGATATTCCCACAAAGTTTCTTACTAAAGGGAAGGTTGTGTACCTTCGAGATAAACTTGGTATGTTGGAGAATGAAGCCATAGATGAAAAGGAGTTTCAATACCTATGATCTATTATCTTGTGTGTTATTGTATTCTTCTCTTTGAGAGAGAAGTCTAAGGTGAAAGCCCTTGTTTACACCCTTTTGGGATGAACCATGATGGATCCACCCTCTAAGATGTGTCAAGGTGGATTTCATGTGTGTGACTCCTGGACTTATGGACCCTCCCATGAACATTGTAGAAAGGTGACGACTTTTCGACAATGAACACTTGTATTTGATTGATGTTGTGAGGTGACGACTTTGCAACATCTCCATCATGATGGATATCATGTGACTTGATATCTGTGGATATGTCATGATGGTTAGGATCTCTTAGACATCATGGTAGATATCATAAGGCTGATATCATTAAATAAACCATAGATCTTCATGGTGGATATTATGTGACGTAATATTTGTAGACATTCCATGATCAGTCTATATGGTAAGTATCACATATGTGATACTAGTGCACATACCATACTAGATATTTTGAGTACTTGGTGAATATAATGGACTTGATATGTGGGGACCATTACTCATGATAATCACTTTGAGCAATTGGTGAATATCTTGTGAGTTCATATTTGGGGACCATTGCTCTGAGTACTTGGTAAGTATCATGGACTTGATACTTGAAGGCGATTACTTGCTATATCAATAAAATGATATGTATATAAAGTGATTATCTATACTCACATTGAGTACTTGGTGAATATCATGGACTTGATATTTGGAGACCATTACTCTGAGTACTTGGGTGAGTATCATGGATTTGATACTTGGAGACCATTACTCATGATAATCATTTTGAGCAATTGGTGAATATCTTGTGAGTTGATATTTAGGGACCATTGCTCTGAGTACTTGGTAAGTATCATGGACTTGATACTTGAAGGCCATTACTCGCTATATCAATAAAATGATATAAATATAAAATGATTATTTATACTCACATATTACCTTGAGGTAATATTTTTATCATCCCTAGTTAAGAGGGAGTGTTAGTTAATTGTAACAATTTTGTGTAGCTATGGTGAGATCATAAGTGTTGACATTAGATTATTTTATCCTCCCTAGCTAAGAGGGAGTGTTGATGTTTTGTAGCTTTAGTCGGATAAACACTATGAGTCAAGATATATGTATATATATATATATATATATATATATATATATATGAGATGTATATATACTTAAATATATATATATATATATATATATAAAATAAATATTAGAGAAATTAATATAATACCCAAGTTATATATATATATATATATATATATATATATATATATATATATTCATAATTGTCATTATATTAATTAAATAATAATGAATAGACATGTCCCATGAAGGGACATGTCTCTTCTTGGCTCATTCTCAATATAAATGCAAGAGATTGTTGCATTTGGAAAACACATACAATGAGATAGTGCTATTACATTTGCAGCGATCCTAAAACTTAACAGTAATCTAAAAACATATCTTCTTTTCAAAAATCATTAGCTTCAAAACCATGTTACTTTCCAGGCTATGACATTCAAGACAAAAATAGAAAAAGACATTGTGATCAAAATTGAAAAGAGCATTAACATTCTTGGAGTCTCAAAAAACATCTGGAAAGCAATTCATGTTTACATGGCCATAAAAATGCTTGGCAGGCTTGCTTAACAAGCATACTCACATTGGTGCATACAAGGAAGTTATCATGCTGCAAGTGAAAAATATTTAGCAATGGATGGCATAGCAGGAAACAAAAATTCTCAGGAGTGTGTACTAAAATAAAAACATTGTGATTAAAACCAAGAAAGATAAAATTTAAAATCGATCATTACATCAAAGTCCTCAATTTAAAATTTCCACTTCATAAGATTCAATCATGTTTATAACTTAAAATACTGAGGTAATATTCTCTTAAATTCAGTCAAAAATATCAGTTATAGAGTGACACTATCCACTAAAATTGAGCTCATACAATGACTCAATTATATGAAAGAGTGTAGGAACTAACATGTAAAGATTGATTAGAGATATCAGTTTTCTGCAATCCATAATAGTTCTTTGAGCTATTTCTGGATTCGATTGTGTCTGTCTTATTTGCATCAACATTTAGATCACCCTCTATGATCCATCACCAGGATGTTAGAGAGCTCATAATTTTCCTACTCCTGAGCTTTTGAACATCCTGATGATGGAATGTGATCCAAAACGTTGATGAAAGAGAGACACAATCGAATCCAGAAACAGCACAAAGAAATGTAAAGATTTGATTTCACTTGTGAGAGAAGATAAGGAAGCCATTTTGTTGAGAAATCTAAGAACCTCCTAAGCAAATGCTTCTAATTTGAATATTGACCATCTCACACTTGAATCTTTATTGTGTTGTTGAATGAAAAACACAGAATGGAAAATTCAAGGGCACTTGAAAAAGAGAGGCTGAGACTCAATCTAGACACATTACCACTCTTGTCAATAACAAAACAGGGGCTGGCCTGATAGAAGACAGCTTTGTACTACCTCCATTCATACTGGAGGCCTTAGAGGATGCCATGCCCCAATTCTGTGAGTACATCATGCAGAATTGCATACACAAGGAAAACAAAAGCGTGGGAAGTGGAGAATACCTGCAACCCTTCAAGCATTGGAGCCTTTCCATTCCTCTAACTTAGATATTCTTCCTAAGGATTTCTCGTCGGAAATTGCAATAAGAAAGAAGCTACTCCACAAGAGCCCCTTGAAGAGCACGTGGAAGTGCAATCATTGTAATATTGTTTTTGGTTTTCATCATATGGTCTTTGTCCCTCTTTTCTCCTCTTGATTTCTGTTCCCCTTGTCACTTCCCTGTCCTTCCATCCTTTTTAAGTTTTAGGTCTACAATCCAAATCATAATTCTGTCCTAGTCCTAATGATAGATCACTAAGTGTGATTTGAAATGTTAAAGCAAAAAAAGGTACATGGTTGAATAAAAAAACTACCTAAATTCAACTTCATGGGCTGTGGAAACTTCGTGCCTTATGATCTTCATTCTATTCTATGCACATCATGTATGAATATTTGGAGTCAGATTTTCATGGTTTTCTAGTCATCTATGTTTGTATGTACGGTTTATGTTTTGCACTTGGCTGGACAAAAGGGCTATTTGTTTGCTACTGGGTCAGATTTATAAAGGCTGCTAAGGCAAAGAATAAAAAAAATTTGTTCAACCATTGTTCAAGGAGACCAAATTATCTAAGAGACTCTTTCCACTTGGAAAGCCAAGATTGATAATGTTTCTAGTCAATGTGTTAGCTATATTACATGCTGGAAGTTACATGACAAAACAAGATAAGGGAACAGTGTTTATTTACACTGTTGTTTGTATTCATATGTTCATACAAAACAGTAGTTTATTGCTAAGTTATCGGTTCAGGTTCGGGTACGAGAACCCAGTTCGTGGGTTCAAAGAAAAAAAAAAATCATTATGGTTCGTAGGGGTTCGTGTGTGTGTGTGTGTGTATACAAAAAAATAAGAGAAATATACAAAAGTGTAAAACTAAATCATTTCATAGTATGATGCTTGATCATTGATCAATGCCAAATGTCAAAGATAAACATTAAAACACGATTCTGATAAAAATCATTACATTGAATTACTGAATTAAAATATAGTTCATGAAAGTTTGAAAGTTGTAACATGATTCAATCTTTAATGTTCATCAATAATCAAAGTTTTCATCAATCATCAAATGGATTATCACAAAAATCATTGTCTATAGGATTTTCCGCAGCTGCAAGTAGATCCTCATTATCACCCAAATTGGTTCCGCTAGCACTAGTTGCAACAAGTGACATGTCATCATCTTCATCCACATCAAGCATAGTCGCTCTAGCAAGATCCTGAATGGTCAAATCCAAGTCAACGGACTCGGTTGCTACATCCCACAGCTTCTCTGTCCCCTTTTTGTATTTTGGATCCTTGCGTGCCACGAGGTGCAAATTGGTGTGAATAAACACCAAGTCTTTAGCTTTTTTGGCAGCCAACCGGTTACGCTTCACTGAGTGGATAAAGGAGCATGTACTCCAATTCCGCTCAGCAACAGAAGAGCTTGCAACTTGGAGAGAAAACAAACAAAATTAAAAATAAAAACAAGATAAATTCAAGAATGTTAAGTGTTAAATTCTACAATGCAAGTGACCAAAAAAAGAAAGAAAAATTAAAAACTTACTTGCAAGAGGATCTTAATGGCAAGAGTTTGGAGGTACATAAAATCCTGACCATTCATGTACTACCATGTAATTGCATCCATTTTGCTTTGGTCATTGACAGCAACAGGGAGAAGATCTTTTCCTGAAATGAAAAATCCAAATTCTCTCCTAACAACTGCCCCCACCTCTAGATCACGAAAGAGTCTGGTAAGTGCTGCCTTGTACCCGTTAGCAACCTCAGCATCTCTATATGGTGGTACTCTACCAGGAATAGCGAGTATCGGTGCACTATAGTATCTGGGAGAGAGAGCATAGGCGAGGAGGTGAAGAGGTGTGATCATTTTGTTCCAACATTGGAGAACAATTGCTTCCACCTTTTTATAAAAGGTGTCCTCAGGATCATTCTCGTTTCTTTGTATCACCTAAGATATCAAATGATGTTTATGTAAGTTATCTTAATGTAAGTTATGTCAATTAAAAATTTAGATATCTCTCAATAAACAATGATAGAGGAATGTATTATTATAAATTTATAACTTACCACTTTTATCTTCTCCAACATTGTGCCCACGGCATCATAGACATCCCCGAGGCATGGTTCATCAGCGTCAGCAAAGCGAAGGATTGACATGATTGGCTCAGTGAATTCCAAAACATACTCCACACAACCCCACCAATTATCATCCAATATCATTGCCTTCAGTTTTTGGGCCCTTTCTTTATTGGACTGCTTAAAAATGCCATTGGTTGCTAATAACCATCTGTGACAATGCCTCTTTTACCTTCAAAAGCCGTCTCAAGACAATTGTGTGAGAGGCAAAATGAGTTTCAGCCACCTAAGAACATGTTAATAGTAAGTTAGTAACATAAAAAAAAAATGTAAACAACACAAAAAATATTTAATTCAATTATGCAAAACATGACATAAAATGATAAATGAAACTAAATAAATTAAATTTTAAAAATTACCTTCAATAATTCCAATTTGGAGAAATTTCTGAAAATTGTTTGTGACATATGGTGGTTTGTCAAAAACATTTGAATCTCCTCGCCCTCATAAATTTGTTTCACCCATTCTACTTGGGTGCCAATTTTTTGTATCACCAAATTAAGCAAATGTACAGTGCATGGTGTTCAAAAGATGTGCTCATATCTAGCCTCTACCAAAGCACCTACAGCCCTACAAACTTTTGCATTGTCCATGATTACTTGGACAACATTATCAGGACCCACTGCCTCTATGGAATCAATGAGAATTCAGGAAATAAACTCAGCATCTTTTACTTCCCCCTCACAGTCAACTGCCTTCGAAAACATTGGCCCCTTGGGGAACACAGCAATAACATTGATCAAGGGACGGTTTTTGCAATCTTTCCATCCATCAGAGACAATAGACACACCCGTTTGAACCCAAGAATCTCTAATTGGTTTTAATTGGGCCTCTACATTTTTTTTCTCTTTATGCAATAAGGTGGTGCGCACCTTTTCAAATCCAGGACTTCGGTAACCAAAAGCTGCATTATTTATTGTTGTCACCATCTCCCTCCAATAGGGTGACCTCACTAAGTTGAATGGAAGACCATTCGCATAGAGGCAACGTGCAATTTTTTCATCAGCAATATCTCTTGCCTCATTTCGAAATGCTTGATCTAGTGGGCCTCTCTTGCGGGTGGTGACTTGTGGTTCATCTACATCTTCATCCTCTCTAGAAGGGATAGGCAAGAAAGGATGTCTAGAGGCTGTTTGAGTGGGTGATTGTGGTATTGGTTTTTTCTGCTCGGAAGTATAACCACTTTGTTTTCCTTTTCCAACTAATTTATCTGCATCTTCTTGTTTTTTAATGAATGTTGCTACTTGTCCAGGTGGCAGCCCCTTCTTATCTCCCCCTGGTGGACCCTCACACATATTGATCCCTTTATCCCTAGGGCCCATAAAATGAAGTTTTACTCAGTAGTAGGAGCTTCTATATTCTAAGTTGTAAAAATTACATTTCCATACAAACCCCCCACCTCCAAAACATTGAGAAATTCTTGTAGTGTATTTCATAAAAGAGACCCTTTATCAATTTTAAAATTTTGAGACCCACCCACTGAGCTTTGACTACTCATTGTTGCAATCTATAACAAAAATGGAAAAAAAAACTTCAAAACTTCTACAAATACTTGAAAAAAATTTATAACTTTTCAAAAACTTGAAACAATCTATCAAAAAACTAAAGAATATGGTTAAAATGCATACCTTAAACACTCAAATTTGCTCTTTGGAAGGTATTTGCAACTCCACAATCGATCTCCTTTGAATACAATCACCTCACTTCAAACTTGCAAGATGGAGAGAGCAAAATGAGAGAGCAAATGTGAAATGAAATGTGTTTGGAGGCTCCTTATTAGGGGTCGTTTTAGGGTTTGGACAAAAAAAATAATAAAAAAATGTCATTTTAATGTGTTTTGGCCCCACCTTTTCACTTAACTATCGCAGGTCCATGGCGGTTCGCGCGGGTCCTCTCAGGGCCGCGTTGGCCACCCCTAGGTCCGCACAGGGTCCGTACTTGGACCTGTGGGTCCGCACGGGTCCGTGGTGGTTCGGCCCCAGACGGACCCATAGGTCTAAGTACGAACCCTACCCGGACCTGACACAGACCATTATGAGGACCCGAACCCGGTTCGCACCCGGACCCGATTCGAGGGTCTAGGGTGTGAACCCGATAACGTAGGTTTATTGTTTTAAAGTCGATGCTTGCTATACTTTGCATTGAATTGCATTCCACAAATTTTCTTTTTGGAATTTTAAGGCAAGAAATATTTTTTCTGTTTTATGTGAGTAAAATGTTCATTACCCTATATATCTTGGGATCTGCATGATTGTGCTCTATGGAACTAATCCATCATTGAAGCTACTAAAAAAAACATGATTCCTTTTGAATCCATAAACAATTTAAGCTACTCTATAAAATAAAATCTCTATTAATTAGTAAGCATATAAATTATGCACAATTAATTTTCTAAATAATCTCATATTTTGTAAACAAAATACCTTCTACCTATCAAGGCAGGAACTTGGTTCCTATGCAGCTCTTGCTTTCTTACTACTAACCAAATAGTCAATTATTCAATAACAAATGAAATCATATAATTATTCAAGTCACTATGTGCTTCTTTATCACATATATAACTGAAATAGTAAAGATTAAATGACAAACAAATAAACATTTTTATTTTTCCCCAAAAAAACTTTGTTTGTGTAAATCTTTAAAAGTTTAAGGGCTGTGGCATGAAGAAACAGATTTTGCAGTTTCTCTTAAGCATTTGAAATCCCACTTAGTTATTCTTCTTTCTACATGGGAATCTTCCTCCTTTGGAAATAAGCCCAAATTGATTCTAAATCAGAAGTCCAACAGGTTAACAGCTACCTTGGTGTTAACCTCTGCATGCAACACTTGAGTTACTGAGAATATGATAGGGAACAATAGAAAGAAGCAGTTGGCTTCATAATGTGGGGCTTCCAGGTATAATTTGTAGTTTTTTGTGGACTTGTTGATGTGAGTTTTATTCCACTACAATATATAGAATCGAATACTTAGTATTCCAAGGATGAAACACCAAATCTCCAACTCTCTCTTGAATAAGGATGCTCATATGCGAAACAATGTATTTGGATTGTTTGATCAAATGAGACGACCTCAAGGTTCCTTCTTAATTGTGTACTTTCACTTAGTTTTATGATGTGATATGTTGGTTATCACATATCTTACGCTATTCATTCACTAGATATCAACTTGACTTTAACTTCTTCAATTACTTCCAACCAAATAACTTGCAAAGGAAAAGGTTTAGAGAATCTAATCTAACTCTACGGATGTAAAACAATGTTGATGATGGGGTGAGCCTTTAACCAACCCTTGCTTCACTGTATCAACTAGGCATAGGAGGGTGCTATCTTCTATGGATGCGAGAATGATTTTCACATTGTCAATGCTCATCCAAATACCCTACGAAGGTGCAATCTAAATGAACATCTCCAATACAAGTTAAACACTTTGCAATTTAGGCTCAAATCTAACCTTGCACCGTTACTTACAATCAGCAAGTACCAAAAGGTATGGACACTAGCTTCACCATTAATCACCATTCAACCATATCTTTCATTCAACTACTTCTACTTCTACTTAATATGAAATAAAATCCTAAATGAAGAATTGAAGAAACCATGCAATACTTCAAAGCAACATTAAATAATCCACCATGAAGACCAACAATGAATCATCAATCACTTTGATAGCATTATGGCAACAATTTCAACAAGTCTCCTCTCCTACTCTACTCTACTTCTCTTACACTAATGACTAACTCCTTACAAATGAGAAGGCATTGGCCTTTTATAGTCGTTCAATTACAATTAAGGGCCAAGATCAATTCAAGATCAAGGGCCAAAATTTATCCCTACAAACCCTAATTAAAGTTACCACACTATCAACCAATTACATGAAGGCACCACCTTGTGGGCCAATAAGAAAATTACAATGCTTTTGAGAGCCAATGAGAAAATTGTATACTTGGCATAATATGATTGAATGTGCTTGAACACACGTAGCCAGAGTTTTTTGATTGGTAGAAGACAACTAGGAGCCACCTCAACATCCTTATCACATAGGCTTGATCAATCTTTTGGTGATGAGAGAATATATCTTGATACTCAACTTTATCAAGACTCCAATTGTGATAGCATATTCCCAAATTGCGAGAATATATCTTGATACTCAACTTTATCAAGACTCCAATTGTGATAGCATATTCCCAAATTGCATATATCTTGATACTCAACTTTATCAAGACTCCACTTGATCAATCTTTTGGTGATGAGAAAATATATCTTGATGCTCAACTTTATCAAGACTCCAATTGTGATAGCATATTCCCAAATTGCTTCATCTTCTTAAATTTTTCTCCATTTCCATTCTTGGAAATTTTCTCATTGCCATGACTTTGAACTTGTTTGTACTTGCAAACTTGATATCACTTTCAATGCCTTGATCTTCTTGAAGTGATGAAATTTTCATGTAGATAGATCCTTGAAGATGAACTTTGATTTTTATAGGAAATTCAAGTTGATGTAATCTTCTCTGATTTTTCTTTCTTCTTGTTCTTTGCTTTCTCGAACTCCATATTGATCTTCATCTTGAATTCGCCTTTTGATAATCGATTATGAACCTCCCTCTCATTTGAAGTCCTCTAGCATCCTCTTGCTTGAAGTTTTGAGCTTGACCTACCACTATCTCAATGCTCTCCAAGCCTCTCCCCTTTCGAAGTTTACCTTGCAAAACCAAGAGAGAAAAAAAAAATCCATTAAACTCTTGAAATGATGAAATGAAGGAAATCTGAAAGCTTTCACAAAAAAAAAAATTGCATCCACATCAAAACAAGGAGGCAAAATAGCTTTTATCAAGTTCAAGATCAAATTTCCCTTTCTCCTTGCAAATCTCAAGTTTTGGTTTTATTGATAAAATGACCTTAATCCTGCAAATCTGAAATGAATTCTTTCAAAATCTGGACTTTAGATGAGTTTCTAGATGCAATATCATGCCCAGATTTCCCTTTCTTTACCACACTTTATCTCTGATTTTGGAGGAAAATTCTGCCTTGAAACTCAAAATCCCTGCCCCCTTTAAGTCTCCAACTTGCTGCCAAGGATGAGATGTCTGCCCTTTGAGATTGCTGCCAATAAAGGAAGAATTCGCTGCCAATAAAGGAAGAATTCTCTGCTTTTATAAGTCAATTTGCTGCTAACTAGAGAGGTATGTCTTCTTGTCTTGGTGCGAAAATAACTTTACTTCCCCCTTCTTAAATAGGCAACTTGAAACTTTGAAAGGGGTATGACCCTAATTAGACCGACTTGCACTCCTTGTGGCCAATAAAAAACATTTAAAATTAATCTTTTTGTTCTCCCCTATTGGCCGACCTGAATGAAAGAGGTGAAGGCAAGTTTTTGCTCATCAAATTATCATGCAATTGCAGCCTTACTTCTGATTTTGAGGGAGTTTAAGTCTGGGCAGACTTCAAGGTGGTGTTGGGATTTTGCCTTTGATTGTGGGTGGAATTTTCACCTTTCTTAGGATTAAGAATCCCATGAGGTAGGTAGATTCCACCTCCCTCTTAGGATTATCACGTCACCTTTATATTCTTGTCAACTGCTTTTGATCAAGTGTCTTATCCTTGTCTTTCTTTTGGTCTTCGACTTGATTGAGGTTGGGAGAGTTTCTTATTTGCTAGAGGCAGAATTCTGACCTCTCTTAGGATTGTGAATCCCAAGTAGAGTGTGGAATCCGCCCTCTTCTTGGGACTGCCCTTTTCATTCTTTTTCATTTAATAATATCAAAAATAGACTTGAAAACACCTTCTCTCCCTACATTTGGCTTTGGTTGATCATGCATTTGCAACTTGTGTTCACTTTCATCATTTTGCCAATCATGGATTTGACCTCAACTCCTCCATGCCTTCATGGTTTGTCTTATCAATGAAAGGCGGAAATCTCACCTCTCATGGGATTAGGAATCCCAAGAAGGCAGTGGATTCTGCTTCTTCTATAGGATTCTTCATTACCTTTCACTTTTGTTTATTTGGCTTCAAACTTATCTTTTCATGCCTTTATGATCTGCTAATCTTCGGATTGCATTTGTTTTGAATCATAATCTTAAATTCGGCCTTGAATTGTTCATGTTTGAGAGGCAGAGATTTCATAGTTGTTGGGAATAAGAATCCTGAGGGAGTGGATTCCGCCATTCCCTTAAGATTGTTTTAACTAGGCAAATTTTCATCCAAAAATCATCATTTTGCATTTTCCCTCACTTTTCTCATCAATTCGGACTTGAAACCCGCTTTAAATAGGGGTGGAATTTTGGGGGTTGTTGGGTTGTGAATCCTAAGACATGGTCGGATTCTAACCTAGTGTTGGGATTTTCATTTGCAAGTAACTCCCCAAATTCTTCAAGTCAGTTTCTTCAGCTCAGAGGGCGGGAGGATTAATGTAAAATATAACATTCTGGTATAAGAATTTCTTATACCTTAAGTTATATTTTATATAAATATCATCAAGATGTTTGAAATTGGTTTCAGCTTCATAGGAGTTGTAATAAAGATTCTAGATTTTGGCAGTTTTCAAAAATTCCAGACTTAGCCAAATTTCAGGATTCAACATGCCTTCAACAGTGTTACCTCCCATAACCTTTCCTGACTTTCTAAGGTAGAATTGAAACTGGGACAAGGATTTTCAAAAGGTTTTAACTCATTTCATCATAAATCCTTTGATTTCAATCTCATCTCCTTGACTAGCTTAGCCTAGCTTTAGCGCATATCCCTGACAGACTTGACTACCCAGTAGGGCAAAATTGCAAACCTATCACTTCGACTAGGAGACTTGAAAATTGCTACCAACTAAGACCACCTAAGAGCATCTACTCCTACAGCTAAAGCAAAGAGAGGGGGTCCCCATTTGCAATGGGGCAATGGTGTGAAAACCTCACAACAGGACCATCAAAGATTTATTTGTTTTATGCAGTCTCTAGTGAGTTGCTCTTTAATGTTCTTGTCCTCTGATTTTTCTTTGGTGGGGTCGGTATATAGCATCATTTACCAGTCAAAGGAGTGGAATGGTACAGGTTAAGTATTAAACAAAGCCTGGCAACATGATGTCACTAAGCAGTGAAATGGAGCTCATTATCCTACAAGTTTTGGATGAGGTCAAACTAAAGGAGTCTGTTTACAAATAATTCCCACATTCCCTATGCTTCTCATTCCCTTTTTCACTTAGTGTCTAGGTGCTAATTTAATTTTTACATGGGATTCGATTTTGAGGCTTAACCAAGAGTCTAGATTTTATTTCAACATAAATATTTTAAGAACATTATAGCCAGTGAGTGGGATGAGATCAAGCAATATATCCCTAGGGTTTGTGAAGGTAGAAAAAGATCCTACATGTTGATGTGAGTTTTATGCCACTACAACATGCAGAATCAAATACTCAATATTCCAAGAAGAAACACCAAATCTCCAACTCTCTCTTGAATAAGGATACTCATATGTTAAACAATATATATGAATTTTGTGATCAAATGAGACAACCCCAAGGTTCCTTCTTATTGTTAACTTTCACTCAATTGTAATGATGTGATATGCTGGTATCATTTGGGGACTTACAATAGTTCGCTAAGATGCATCAACTTTATCCTTCGAATGATATGACAATTGAATGCAATTAACTATTTTGACTTCCAACATGCGAAATGAAATGCAAATGAACTTACGCTTACAAATCTAAACTACTACTTTTACTCTAGGATGCAAGGGGTCATGAATATCCTTGCGACTACTATATTTGGGCTTGTCATCAACTCCACCCAAACTAGTGCAATCTTCTAAGATAGACTTGAAAGATTTTCAAATCACTACCATGACATTAACACCATCCAATGATGTATACCGACATATAGGCAACAATTGAAATTAAGCTTATAATTATGTCATTCAACCACGCAAAACAAACTTACAATCAGCAAGCAGTTAGTAATTTAGTCTAAGCGAGTTCAACAAAGATGCATGCATAATAACTTTCATCCAACTAAACTATTCTAAACAAATTCTAATCTAGGTATTTGAAAGCAAATTCTCTATTCTAAATGAGGAATGTGGATCACCATGCAATACTCCAAAATGATCACAAGTATTCACCATGCAAACACAACAATGAATATAGAGAAATTTTGGCAATATATTAGCAACAATTCTCCAACAAATCTCTCTTACAAATGAGGAGAGCAAGCCTTTTGTAGGGAGCTCTAGTACAATGAATGACCAAGATTAAATCAAAATCAATGGCCTAGATTAATCCACCAAAGCCCTAATTAGGATTTTCATAATCATTACTAACAATTATTAAATGTCCACCCAATTACAAAAAAGCACCACCTTGTGGGCCAATAGAAAAATTACGCCTTTATATGCCAATGAAAAAATATGGTAGGTAGAAGCTTATAGAAGTTACCAAATAATGAACCAATGGGAAAATTACATTGCTTCCAAGAGCCAATAAGAAAAGGGGTTAAGTATAAATCCTCTACAACTAGGCACCAAATGGGCCAACCAAAATGAAGCATCTATTTATTAGCCAATGAGAAAATTCAAAGCCACATGGACCTAATATTAAATCATCATCTAGGACATTGTTCCCCTCATCCTTATCTTTCTTTGCATATTCAACAAATCTGGACATTTATCTCATCAAACTCTTCCATGGGGACACTTGGGGCCAATTTGAGCCTATATTCATGATATACCAAATCACTTGTACAAGTGTCACTCGTCTTCTTCCAATCAGCTGCATTACATATAGCCATGAAGTTCAAAATTTTGGAAATTGTTTCTAAATGTTCAAACATAAGTGGGCTTGCTTCCATGAAGTAAGTATTTTTCACCTTTTCTTGCAATTGTTCAACATTCAACTTTTGATCATCTTCTACCTCCAAATGAAACACAGTTCTCACATAATCAAAGATATCATTCTTGACCTCCAAAATTGCATCCTTTATAGCTGCACAATCGGATCCTACCTGCTTCACCACATCGCCTTTGTGAAATAATGCTCAATGTCATGCTGGAAAATCAATGTTTTGCCCCTTCTTCAACACTTTACTCTTTATCAATGTATGTTGTGATATTTCCATGATTGTCTACAATCCAGAGTCTTTTCATGATTTGGTAGGAAATCTTCACATTCTTTCAATACCGCCCATATACGCTCTTGGAGAGAAAGTATGTTATCATAAGTTTTGACAAATTTTATAATGAACATGTTTGCCTCATCAAGTACTACTACCCTTGTCCTTGCCTTTTGTCCTATCAACCCAATCTCTTCCAATCCATCTATCGATCCACTAGAATATGTAATTGGAGGAGCAAATGTTTAATCGTCATGTTGAAGTGGATTCATCAGCTGTCAAATATTTTCTTTTCACATCTTGTTTTCTTCCTTGTATTTTCTCTTTTTTCCAACTTATTTGTTTATCCTTTCTTCTAAGGTTTGAACAGATCCATATGCTTCTTCGATCTCTTGTTTCTTGGTGACCTGCCCCAATTCATGTTCTTCAATGTCAAAGTCATGTGAGACCATGTCTCCTCTAGCCTTATCCACTTTTGAAATAGCAACCTATACAGTGCATGCACCTAAGTTATCTTTTAAAACCTTGTAGAACCTTTTGGCTGACATCTTATCTTTCTCATTATCATTTCTCTACACAATTTCTTCTACATTCTCAATTGGTTGTGCAACTTGGTGGTACCCTAAATTTTGAGAGTCCAAATCCATTATCAATGAGCAAGTTTCTCCATACTAAAAAAATCAAAAGAAAGAAGCTTTATGACACAAATAAATAGGACTAACTAATCGAAGCCTTCAGAAAATGCCGGAATTTCGACCTACTGCAAAGATGATATTGACAGAGCCTAAAGATGGTCGCATTTTAAAAATCTAAAAACGACCCAATTCAGGAAATCAAATTTCCTATCTCCAATAAAAATCTTAGCTTTCCACAAGGTGCTTTGGTTTTTCAACTAGACCCAAATCCGAAAGTTAGGTAGTTATTTTTTAGTTAGTTTATTGTTTTTCAAAATAATTTGTAATAAGGGTTGTGTCTTTTCACCCTAAAGAGGTGTGAAAGCCACTCAAACACATATATATATACATAATGTAAAATGTAGAGAGAGGGACACATGTGAATAAGCAATTAGAAGAAGAATATTTGTAAGGGAACATGTAAATATTAAAGCATGACTTTAATATAAATTTCAATATTATATTTTAATAATAAATAAAAGGTCCTTTTTTCAAGGCAAAGAGATTGCAATTAAAATGTGGATTCGTCCTTTTGATCAATAAATAAATTATTGAATTATTCTGACAGAGTTTTATTTTTGCATTGGATATTTTCCTGCATTCTTTGTTCGACAATCAAAATAGTGTGAAATATATATGTGTTTCCTTATCTCTGTCTAATCGGACTTCTAGCCAAAGAAGTTAAATTCCTTTTGGACTAATGGATAATTGCATATAAGATTTGTCTTTTGCAGAGCTTAGGAGTAATTGATGATATTTTTATAAATATTGTCTCATAAAGTTGTATGTAATAATCCTTGTTATAGTTGACTCTATCGCCCGGATAAACAAAGGCACTGGTCATTTAAAATCATTGGAATATAATTATTGGAGTTATTAATTGAAGTCATAAATCTATATACTTCCTTCTTGCAAGTATCTAATCAATTATTGATAAACCTTACACAAACATTCAAATCATTTCAAGTAATCACATAGCTTTATATTGATCGAGTTTGAGGATTTTTGCCAACTAGAGAACTCATAAGCTTAAATTTGCTATAGAAAAGCCTTGAATAAAGTGATCAGGTTCGAGGTGAAGGTTTACCCGCCTAGGTGTAGCAAGGCCTAAAGTGTAGGGGAATTTGGATTATTCCCGTTCGTTGGCCAGAACTAATTTGGAATCCGATTGGAGAATTAGCAAGCTCTTGGATTTCCAATCTGTGGTTTTGGGAACCAACACAACTGTCATCTATCTCTTTTTACTCGTTCTAACAACCATGATGGTGTAGCAAGTTCTCCCATTTCATCCTCTTAATCCTATTCTTGAACTTCCATGTTGACATTCTCATTTGTGTTTCCATCTTGAAGTTGAAATTCACTCTCCTTTGAAAGGGCCTCTATATCAATAATCTCACTTTGCTCATCTGGATGCTCTTCATTTCCTTGAAGAGGGGTATCCACTTCTGGCTCATTATGATCCAAAGCAACATAATTGGAACTTTACTTGCCTCTGATTCATTGCAACTTGGACTAGAACTTCAATTTCTGATGTGGATGCCATATTCACTTGTCTTGAGGATGTATCAACTACTTGAGACTTTTGTTTCTTTTAAAGTGACTCTTGACCTGTAGCTTCTTTTCTTTTCTTCTCCTTAGTTTTCGAGGCCTTGTCATTACCCTTCTTGCTACCTTGACTTTCTAATCTAGTACTCATCTCTTGTCGTTGCTTGGATGATTCTTCTTCGAGCTCTTCCATGTCTTTCATCAATTCATAGATCAAGGGCAATCCTCTTGTAATTTCGCCATTTAATTGTTCAACCATGCTTGAGTAAATGTTTAAATTGTCATCATAATTGCATCAAAGCTTCCTTCATCCTTCTCAAGCCAATCAATAGTGGGGATATAATCTTTCTTTGTTGTCTTATAATCCACTTGAAGACATTTCCCATCATCTTCAATTTGGTCAAAAATTTGGAACCACTTGGTTGCTCAAAGCAATGCTACTGACGTTCTGGAAAATGACCTCTTCTTTATTTCACAATCATCAGATGTGTTGCCCAATGATCTTCAATACGCGCCAAGTGCTTGTATCTTACTCCATAGGCTCTTTTGATTTGATGGCATGGATCAAAATGGGATCTTCCTCTGTATAGCCCCAAAGAATAGTATTCAAATTCTCTCTCTATTGCTTCTGTCACTAGAAGGAATGGACAAGCTTTGATGTCAAGATTGAGTGGAAATGTGATTCCTAGCCTATGCTTATGCTTTTGAATCCTGTCATATGTAACTAACTGCCTTGCAACCTCCATGTGCACTAACTTGTTCGGTGGGAACCTTGGAAGTTTGATTGGGCATACTCTACTTCCCAATACGCGAATGCAGGTGAATTTCAAAAATTGGGTGTACCATGATCCATACTTCTTCACAATTTCCTCTGCTTCACTTGATAATCTCTTACCAGGAGTGCCTTGTAATACTCTCACTATGCTCATAGTGAAAGCATCGTTTGCAATCTTGAAGCATCTTTGTCTTGAAGTTGCAATTGTGGATAACAATCATACATCATGTATTGTCCCAATCATATTCCAATTAAACCCAAACATTCCAACCCTTTGCACTTGTGCACCCACACCATCATGTAGATCATATACGAGCTCATATCGAATGCCTTCGATTTCACCATAGTCCTTAACTGCATGTCCAGGTTGTCGCTGATCATGGTCACCCAGTCAAATCTTTCACTTGCATTAATGTTCTCTCGATGAAATAGCACATCCAAGGCTCTAAGAGTGTTCCCTGTGGGCTTCCCATTACTCGATTCAACATGATTATGAGATCTCCAATATCCTCCTTAAAATCAGACTTAGTCAACTTTGGCAACTTGGCATTGTGTTTCATTGATTCTAACCATTCGTTGTTGACAAGGGCGGTGTGGTCAATCACTCTTTTATCGAAATCTTTCATGGCAAACTCTTGTGTTCTGATTATGCCATCTTTGTGATATGAGATATTGCATGCATCCCTTATGTCATCCAATGTATTTGCAACCAGGAGATTTTCTTTAGGAGTAAGTACTTGTCTTGTTTCAATATCATATCTTTTGGCACATTCAACCATTAGTCTGGCCCATTGCTTGGCTAGTGGAAATGCAGTTGCATGAAGTTTGAACTATACCACTCTTCAACATTTTCTTTTCCCATGGTGACAAATCGGGTTGGAATATTCTCTCTTATCAAATTCATGTTATAGGGGCCAAGATTGATGTCATTTATTTTCTTCCATTTGGATGTGAAGTTTGTCTCTAAAAGCATTTCTTGTAAATCATGTTTGAGTTGTGTAGTTCTTCGTTGTCCCGAGTTCATCCCATTTTTAGGTGCCTTTGTCCTTGACTTCAAGCCCTCACCCTCATTAGCTCCCACCATCCTTTAACCTGTCACACAATGTCCCCTATAAGATTTTCATATTCTGAATTTTTATTTTAAAATCATGACATAGTGAGCAATGACAAGTTCATTTCGTAATAGCAACCCCCCTAATGAATCAACTTCACTATCCTTGAACCAAAATCAACAAGCTTCTAGTGCTTACACTCTAAATCTGATATGTTATCATTGAATTCCCACTGTACGATCTTTGTTATGTGCAACTACGAATTTGAATTTAAACCATGCAATTATTCATTTTCATTTCAAATGATCATCTCCCAAGCAACCAAAAATATAGTGTTTTATTACACAACATGAAGTGAACTAAATCCCGTTCCTTGCTGAAGCTAAAATATGAGAATCTAAATACCCAGGTCTGAGATATTAGCTCTACAATATATATGATTTTCACCAAACTGTAAGTTAAAGATGCCTCTTATTTGACACTCGCTGATGGTTGGCTCCAGAAAATCACCCAACCTTGGTATGTTCAATTTATCTTTGCTTCAATTGCTGGTAAATAGCTCTGGTCTGAGTTCTCAATCTTGGTTTTCAATATGTACATGTGCTTCGATCTGCTCTTTGTCCAAATCGATCTGTCTGCAAATGGTCAATCTGATTTGTTTTGATTTCCTTTTATATGACAATCAAACCCAAAGGACATGACTTCTCCCCCAGGCCAACCCGGCTTGGGGAATAAATAAATAAATTGTAAATAATTTATTAAATTAAAGTTGCCCATCTTTATTTATTAAAATCGCACACCTTTAGCATTTGAAATCACACCCCATTATCATTTGAAATCCCACCCCATTATTTATTTAAATCGCAGCCCATTCAGCATATAATTTATGGTTTAACGAATTGAATGTTTGGCCCTTTCAGTGGTGAACAAATTGATTTCTTTTGAAGTTCGATCACCATTTAATGCCCTCAATTAATAATTTCCCGTGGAGAGAAAATTAAATTCATGGCCCCTTGAAATTTCATAGGCGATTTAATAAAATCGATTTCCTTTGCATTAGATTGCCCTTGGTAAATGCACACGTTGGCATTTAATGATTTTTATAATCGTGGCCTTCATATTGGATTGTGGCCCTTTCACTTTGGATCTCAGCTCAAGGCATTCAATTGCCACCTCATCATTATTTGAATTGCCCCATGCAAGGTGTTTACACAGCCCAATGGTGGAGATCACATCAAAATAGGGCACCTTTGTAGGATTGCAATGTGGAAATTAAAACCAAATAAGGCAACTTGCATATAAGGTAGGTGGAAATTCGCATCAAATAAGGCAAAGGTCCAATCAAGGAGTGGTAGTTGCACCCCAAGGCAGATGCGAAAAGCATAAGGTGGAAACCACTATCAAATAAGGCAAAACTGTCATGTGCAAGGTGGAAACCGCCATCAAAAAAGGCAAACCGCCTAAAATACAGTGCAAACCATCTCTAAATAAGGCGAAATTTCAAATGCAAGGCGGAAATCACCACCAAATAAGGCAAGTCTCATGAAACCAAGTGGAGATTGAAGACAAATAAGGCGCTGTCCACAACCTGAAGTGGAAATCAAAACCAAATAAGGCAAGTGTTAAACGAAAAGGTGGAAATCACCATGAAATAAGGCAAACGTTTCAAGTGCTGGGTGGAAACTCACACCAAACAAGGCAAGTGAAAACAACGGCAAGTGGAAATTCAAGGTGAATAAGGCAGATTTTAAGAACATGAAGTGGAAATTACAACCAAATAAGGCAAAGTGTTTACAACATGAAGTGGAAATCTAGACCAAATGAGGCAAAACTCCACAACATGAAGTGGGAATCAAGACCAAAAAAGGCTAAACTCCACTTCAATCCAGATTTGATTGCATGATTCGAATCTGATTTTCTTCATCCAAGTTGAACCTGAATTGCCAAGTCTTCATGTCCAAGCTGAACATTCCCACAAAAAATTCACCTTTCCCAATTATTGACTGCCACAGGTTTCATGCTTCCCTTCAAACACTCGCTAATATGATCAGAATCACACTAACCCCATGTCCCCATGCAGCTGCTTATATACAATTTCTGCTTAAATTTAAGCAGGTAGAGTGTTCCCATGTAAATTCTTAATTTGGGGCAAGG
Source organism: Chamaecyparis obtusa (assembly GCA_027943335.1). Taxonomy (NCBI): domain Eukaryota; kingdom Viridiplantae; phylum Streptophyta; class Pinopsida; order Cupressales; family Cupressaceae; genus Chamaecyparis; species Chamaecyparis obtusa. Next base: position 82,096 of record BSBK01002075.1, read on the forward strand.
GATAAATTGGAATCTTCTCCTATTTTTTTGAAGCAGCTGCTGCTTATAATTTAAAGTTAAGCTTTGAAAAAAAGGGAGGGGCTGAAAATAAGCAGCACTGTTTATTGAGAAAAAAATGGAAAAAATGACACTTGGCATCACCATTTTTATTCTTTCCTTTTATTTGCTTAAAATTTGCCTCTGAAATTTATAAGTTATATATAAAAATAGTATTTATAAGCACTGCTTAAAAATAAGCAGCAAATTTTAGCATCTATGGGGACACCTGCTCCACAAATTGCTGCTCAAAAAGTTGAGCAGCAACTGCTAGCTAAAATAAGCTAAGCAGCCGCATGGGGACCTGCCCTAAGTCTGATTTCGAAATTATCCCATTGCTAGGACTTCAAAAATTGCCAAGGTTTGCTCATGATCAATCCCCATCTCACTCTTCCTCATCAAGGCTTGAATTCTGAAAATGCTGCTAACCTACTACTACAACAACACCTACAGCCAACCTCCAAACTAACGCATGCTGAAAGGCAACAAAAAGAGGGGGTTCCCATGTTTCATGGGGCAATGGTGTGAAAACCTCACAACACTACCTTGAACAGGTAATTGCAGTATTTGTAATATTATGTCAATTTCTGAGAGTTTAATTTAGCTTACAACCTTTGGATCTTTTTTCTTTGAGTAGTTTTGTTTTTTAGCCTTTTGGAAGCATCAACTTTATATTTTGTTGTCAACTTTATACTCATCTCATTTCATGTGGACAGATCCACCGTCTTGAATACATACCAAAGGTTGAAACACCTGCCACGTGGTTTTTTATTTTGGAACCTCTACTCACCTATATGACCATAACATGAAGGCTTTTTAAAATCTTCCATAACAAAGATCTAGATTAATTGGTTCCGTTTCTGAACTTCCATCAGATTAATTCCCAATTTATAGAAAGAATTCTTTGGCCTGACATTAAGGGTAGGCTTGAAGTAAACCCACATAAGTATCTGTTGTGAGGTTTCACAACATCGCCCCATTCTATGGGGACCCCCGTTTTAAAATTTTGGAACCTAGACTTTGCCTTGCCTCCCAACCTCAGTTGATTGCATGGATCCCGGTGATTGGTGATTTCAATTTGCAATGTTGGTTTGATTTCGAAATTTTGATAATGTGATGAGCATGGTTTGAGACTTCGTATGATGAATGTGGTTTTCACTTGCAAATTAACGAGCTTTTTCAAGGCACTGAAAGCTTCTTGGCAATTTTTTGCAATCTTCATTGTGGATTTTTGATCTCGTTGATGATTGTAGTTTATGATTGTTTAAGGAGGCTTTTGATTTCTTTGGGTTGCCAAATCTGATTCTTTGCTAAATTCCTCACTTGCTCATGCCTTGTAAATCAAAATTTTATTGGGCAAGCGAGATGGTAATAATAATTTCATGGCATTAGTAATATCTTAAGACTTTCGATCTTGTTTCTTTGATTTGGATGATCTTAGAAATCAGAATTGCTTGTTTGCTTGTGTTTTTCATCAAGTTCGAAATCCTTTTATTGAGCAAAACAAATTTAGTGCATTTCAATTTTAATTTGCAAGGTTGAAGCCAATTTCCGATTTTGTATTGGACAATTAGAATTTTCAAAAATCTGGAAATACCTTTATAAATTCGATCTTCTAATCATAATTTTTTGGCAATTTCGATCTTTGCATTGGATGGCAATCTCAATTTTAGATCTCAATGAGGAATTGAATAATAAAATGTTTGTGATATTTTCGAAAATCTGGGAATGCCTCATAATTTTTGATTTTCAAATAATCATTTCTTGGCATTTTCGAGGTTGCATTGGGGTTTTAATTAAATTCTGGGGTGTTGTGTCAAGATAAATCGAAACTTAGCATTTTGATTTCAAAATGGCCCCAGCATTTATTAAATTCAAAGCTATTCTAAAAGACTTTTTTTAAAATTTCGAAATTAATTTACCTTTTGCAAAGTCGGCCCTGTTATTAGCATTAACTTATTAATTTTTTTATTACCAAACGTGTGGCAGGTCGGCCTTGAAATTAGGCCTAGCGGCAGGTATAAAGGGAAGGCCATCATCTTCATTTCCCTCACATTCAAATTGCGATTCCTCTCTGCTATTATAGGAGCGAAATCTGGGCTTAAAACAGCGAATTTCCATCAATTTCGGCAGCAGTTTGCATCATATTTTGGAGCGAAGCGGTCATAGCAAGGTGGCGACTTGGCTTAGGTAGCAGGCCTGGGCGTGAAGGACTGCATTTTGGAGGTGTTTGAAGGGCAAAATCCGGGCCCTAAGTCACTGTCGTGGAGAGGAGAAGGAGCAGAGATTGATATTATCTATTTTGAAGGCCTTTTCCCACACATTCTATCTCCCTAAATTCGATTTTCAAAGGCAATTTTTCAGCATTTTTGGGCAAATCCGAAAATCAGAGATTTCATTTCCAGAATTCAACAAAGGTGGATTAATTTGACACAGTCATTTCCAAAATTTTGAGGAGGTGTTTGGAAGGAGGATTTGATCCATATTTGAAGGTCTTATTCTCAGAATTTTGACAAGTAAAGATTGTGGTGTGAAGTTTGGATTGTGACAAGGTCAAAGGCATCAAGTTTTGTTTGACAAGGCAATTGCATCAAGATACCATTCAGAATTTCATAGAGGGTGTACAAATCCGAAAAGTCAAAAGAAGAATAGTTATCAAACCAAGAATAACCGATGAGTGGCTTATCTTACCCTTTTCTTCTTAGTTGTTTTCATTTCTTTGGTATTAGTGTTAAGTGTTGAAGATTAGTTTCAAAAGTAGAGCTTGAAGTTTGGTTAGTAGGTTGATTACTCGATTGTCTTGATTAGCTTTTTCCCCAAGTTCTTGCTTGCATTCCATCACTTCATCATCATCACTAGGAAGAAGATTGGAGTGATAAGTGTAGTCCATCTCATAGGCAACGGCGGGGAGTGATAAGTGTAGTTACCACCTCACTAGGAAGAAGTTTGGAGTGATAAGTATAGTCTTCATCATCACCAAGACGAAGTTTGGAGTGATAAGTATAGTCTTCATCATCATTAGGACGAAGTTTGGAGTGATAAGTGTAGTTTCCATCTCATTAGGACGAAGTTTGGAGTGATAAGTGTAGTCCCACCATCACTATAGAAAGGCGGGGAGTGATAAGGGTTTAGGATGGCGGATGCCAATGCAAGCAAGCGACCCAAAGGAACTAATGCTAAAATATGAGACAAGGAAGTTATGATACCCAAAACCACCTTCTTCTCAAAACTGAAACGAGTCCGAGACACCAACATCGGTACCTTTGACATGATTCAATTAAGAAATAGGTTGAGAAACAGCTAGTCCCCTATGGCAAAGAAGATCAAACAGTATGGAATTGTGCAAGGAAATGTTCAGTCCACCCCAGCAGCGGACATGATACAGCAGAGTTGGTTACATCAAGTCATCAAGGCTCCCCAAGTCAGATTTCAAATCAGAGTGCAGCGCCTTCATCGTGCTTCTCAGTCGGATCCCAGGCTATGCAAAAGGTACACAGTTTGATCTTTGGATGTTTTACTTTATTGAAGGCATTGAAAATGGTAAAGGAAAGATTAATTGGATTGGGATCATTAGCATGAATTTAGAGTTGCAACTTAGATAGTGCAAAATCGGAGGCAAGTCTACATGGGGTCCTACTTCTTCAATTCGAATGCAAGACTACTAGTGATGCTTTGCCAGTCGAACCAAATCCAATTGGGGAGATGCACTGCACCACTATGGTTGAAGCAAGAGCTTATGACAAAGGGCAAGGTTGTGGCAGTTTGAATAGTTGAAGGCAGCCGAGGGTTAACCAAAGAAGATGGTATTAACTAGGAAACAGTGGATGAACTTAATGAGTATCTCAAATCAAGAAGGTGGGTGGATTGTGGAACAATCAAGGAAGCGTGGCCGGGGCAGGTGCCCCAAAACCCAAAAGTAGTAAAGCAGAGAGGGGATGCATGCAAATCGAATTCAAGTAGACAGGTTGGAAAGACCATGAAAGTTAAAGAAGGCAAGGGTAGTGAAGAAGGAAGGCGAGATGAAAAGGTTTTGGGAGTTCAAGTTTAATTTCAAGGCAGTGGCCAAGAGCAAGGCTCTCAAATTGCAAAGAGGTTCACATCCAGGCAAGCCACCGAGGTCAAGGCAGGATTACCCCAAGTGCATGGAGACCTCACCCTTTCGAGGTTAGGACATCAAGTACAAGCAAGTTCAAGTGGTGGTGAGAAAATTTCTAAGGACAAGCTCAAGCATCCAAGGCTTCACCTCATCTCAAAAATTAATGAACTTTATAAGACAAGGTTGATAAGGTGGCAATTTCATGTGCATGCAATCAAATCATGCCAAGTGTCCTATGTTCTCATTGGTTGATATATTATTGTAATTTGCTCATTGGCCCACAAAGTTGGTGCCCTCTTGTAATTGGTTGAAAGATGGTAACCCTAATTAGGGTTTGTAGGGTTTAATCTTGGCCCTTGATTTTGCCTCTTAATCTTGGCCACTCGTCGTAATTTTGAGCCTCTATATAAGGCCATTTCTTCTCATTTGTAAAGAGAGTTATGTTAGAGAATTGTTGCCAAAATACTATCAAAATTGTTCTCTATTCATTGTTGTGACTTGCATGGTGGATATACATGATCATTTTGGTGTATTGCATGTTTCTTCTCATCTCTCAAATTAAAGTAGGATTTCATTTCATGTTGTTAAAATAGAAGTAAATGGCTAGTTGTATGGTGATATTGGTGAATGTTTGATAGGGATCTATATACTAGGCCACTAGCATCTTAGCGGCTTGTTAAGGAGCCTTGTGTGGTAATCTAGTCTCATTCCTTTTGAATCATTGCATCTATGGAGGTAACACCGCCGGCAAGCTTTCATTAGGTTGATCCCCATCCATTTGCCAATCTTTCCATTCAGTAGTAGTAGTAGTAGTAGAAGTAATCAGTAGTTCAATAGTTGAAGTTGAGAAGTTGAAGTTCGAAAGTTTGAAGAGCAAAGCTAGAAGTGATATAAATTAGTTTGATGAGCGAAGTTGGAAATGATATAAAAGAAGAAAGTTATCTCATCATCATCATAGCAAGAGTTTAACATCCCTGAATGAACAACGTAAGCCCGCCGAAGTGATTACCAGCAAATCACATTTTTATAACTGAGTTAGTATCCACAGGTGTAAGGAACCTTGGAGTATCCTCGTATACTTTTCAAGACAGGGTTGAGTGTTTGGTACGCTGTATCAAGTATTCAATTGCTATATGTTATGTAGTGGTACAAAACTAACATCAACAGTATCACTGTCATACTTCCACTGAAAGTTTGGCTGCATAGACAATGGTGTTCTATTTTGCATGCATTACACACATTTTCCGCTTACATATATTCCGCAATTTGTGAAGCCTTAATCATCAGCCACAGTCTTAGCAGCACTCAATAGATTTTACCCTTTTGTATGTTTACTAATGACTTTTGCACTTTGAGTGTAATCAGCCTTAGCAACAATACTAATTCATATTCGTTATTTAACAATGTCTGAACCTATTGTAATTAGATTGAACAACCCTAGGTTTTCCACACCCTTGCGTTTCTCCCATGGGTCAACTGAATTTGGCAGCAAGTGAAATGTGAGTATTTATTGTTGGCAAAACTTCAGTACACATTTTATCTTCATTGTATAATTTTAACTACAAAACTTGGCCAACAAACTGCACCACATTAGTACTAGTTGTTTTTATGCTTACTGGGATAGCCCTTGGTGGCTTCATTATCGGACTGATAACACCCTTGCGTTTCTCCCATGGGGCAACTGAATTTGGCAGCAAGTGAAATGTGAGTATTTATTGTTGGCAAAACTTCAGTACACATTTTATGTTCATTATATAATTTTAACTACAAAACTTGGCCAACAAACTGCACCACATTAGTACTAGTTGTTTTTATGCTTACTGGGATAGCCCTTGGTGGCTTCATTATCGGACTGATAATAGTTTAGATAGTTTGCTGGGTAGTGGACCAAGAGGTTTTAAGCTCCTTTTTGATGCTGTGGGCATTTGGTTATAGCTGTTGTTTTTGACATTAGATGCTAGTTTTTGCCGTTAATGTGCTGTGAATGTTAATCTGCTGATCTTACGCCCCCTGGGCTGTTGTACTTAAGGGACAGTACCTTCGTTTTTTCTGCGTTTAAAAAAAACTGCACCACGTTAATGATGTCATTTTGCTACGTTGGCATCAATAGCATAGCTGCATACTTGATATGGTGTATCATATCGCCCAGATATCCTACTCTGGTCTCTAAGTAATGCAAACAACAAAGATATACCCTAGTTTATGCTAACTGCTGGTAAAATTAGTTGACTCACAGCATCTGAGAGAACTCAAGTAGGATTTTATGCTATTAGTGAGGAATTATAATATGATTTTAGGTTGTTTTATTAGTTCGATTAAATATGATTTCAGAACAAGGTCGGAAACACAACGATTAAAAATCTACTGCCAAATCTTTATTCTCCATTTGCATGGCTACTTAAGGTCAGAAAATATTTCTTTATACCATTGTTTCTGGCGTATGGGCATTATTAGAAAAGAGTGCATAAGGTAACCTGTAGTACGAGCAGAAGAAAATGTACTCGATCATATACACCCATACTTAAAAATTATTCGAAAGCTATAAATTTCGTTATAAACATTTGGCCAACTGGCGAATTTAAGTCTGAAAAAGAACGTAAAAACTTTACTCGGGCAAAGAACGTCCCACAAAAGTTTTACCCCCCATGATCGGATCTTTTACAGTTAAAAAAGAAGAATGGTCTCTAAAACAAAAGGCCATTTAACAAAAACTATACAGAACAAAAATTCAACTATCAATTGGTGATTCGAGGTTTAGAAAGTATTACCCAAACCAATCACTAGGTAAAACAACATATTTCCGGTCCTCAAGCTAAGCAACCAATTATAATAAAAAAAGAATTCGATTAAATGCAGAATTACATTAGTTCAAAATACGGATCGCAATACAGAATACTCATCAAATTTGAATGATCTTTCTCTCAGGTTTCTTAGGTGGCCTGCGATCCCAAAAATACCCAAGTCCATGTCCAAAGCCATATCCAATGCCAACCCCACATCCTGCACCAAATCCAATAACTAATTTGAGATGATTCCATGGCTCTTCTGATATCCCAACCCCACCAATTAAGCCCACTCCAATCCCAACACCACAACCAACACCAACTGCACCTCCAGGCCCAAAATCCATGCTCTTCACTTTCTGAACCAATGGGTTCTCTCTTTTACTCTTCTTCAGAAAGGGAATTGAATATCCATGTTTCTCCTCCTCACCATTCCACATGTCTTTGACGGTTTTCACAAAACCCTTTCCTTTCTTCTCCTCGTCATTGTTACATATCTCTTTGAGAGTTTCCACAAAACCCTTTCCTTCCTCCTCCTCCTTCCACATGTCTTCGAGGACCAGCGATCATTAACAGAAACCCTTTTCAGCGAGGACGCAGAACCTTTTATTCTATTATTATTCTATTGACTCCAACCCTATACTCGTTTTGATTTTACAAAATTTCGATTTCTATAATTTATATTCCCAATGTTATAGAGAAGGATGACTCAATCATTTCAAATATCCACTTTGATGAATATATATAATTATCTTTTATTTTATATGTTTAAATATTCTGTTTTATTTTACACGTGAATTTTTATAAAAATTGTATAATAAATTCGTAAATTTTACTTTTCAATTTAAATAACTTTTATGTTAATCTCATTAAGTAAACATAGATGTCTATTATACTAATCTAGTTTATATTAAAAAAGTTTTAAAATTTTGATTATATATAAATTTTAAATGTTTTTTTTTATATTAGTAGCAATCTAACAAGGGGGTTGACCCTTACAGATTGATAGCCATAGGGTTGTCAAGATAACAACAACACAAATTAATGTGTAGGATTTTACAAAAGAAGGCCACTAACGACACACAACCAGCAATATAACTTATGTAGAAATGATACTTGGAGTACACAAGACCAGCAGAGGCCAAGTACAACAAAGAACTAAAGGCTCCAACTGGCCATTTCCAATGCAAGTGCCAAGAGAAACAATTGTTAGCACTCTACTAGCAACCCACAACGTGGGGCACAAAGGATAATAAGGTAGCAAGAGCAACGATGAAGTGTCCAAGACCTTCATGTGGTAAACAAGTATCACCTCAACAGTAATCCACCTCCCAGTTGTAAAGCCCCTTTATCTTCTTGTGATTAATAACAACGCCTTGATTGTAGATCTGCCCTCTAGTTGCAGCACCCCTTTCCACCTCAATAGGGGTAGCTAAGAGAAAGACTAACAAAGCAAGGCAAAATCCATTAAACCACCATCCATCAAAACATCCACAAAAGGGAGCCTGCATGGAATCATCAACCTCCATATTCACAAAGAAAGTCTCCACCTCAATAGAAGACTCATCCACCTCTAAATTCACGAAGAAAGTCTCCACCTATATAAGAACCATGAAAGAAGAGGCAGACCGTGAATACCAAGCCCATCCTCTAGCTAACATAATATTTTCCTGGCCTCGGGGTTGAGAATAGCCCCCAAATTAGCTAAAAACTTTAACCAAAAACAATAGACCAGAGTGAGCTCTTGAAAACTAGCAGCAATCACCTAGTCATAGGAGAAAGAGAAACTACCGTATGAATCAAACAAAAGGGACAGTCCAACATAAAATAAAAGGAAATTGAAAGTGAAAGCCACTTTCATCACAACAAAGCCAACAAACTCAAGCTGCAAGTAGTCTGTCAAATGAAGCGACTCTCCCTGTTGAGAGCCAACACCTTCTTCAAGACCTCTATCCAAACCAAGCAAAATGGATAGTCCATCCAATAAGAAAGGAAAAAAATTGAAAGTGGGAGCCACTTCCAACCAAGAAAACTAAGGACCCACAAGCTAAACAAGCCTTTCAACCTCACTAGCTCTCCAAACTAAAGAGCCTCCTCCCTACAGCACATTTTGAACAACCTGGGTACAACCCACTACACCTCCATCTCTCCAAAGAATTGAAGGGTCATCACATTTCTTCCCATCATCCAAAAAATGACCAACAACTCTTCCAGTCTCAATAGAATCAACCCAAGGAAGCAGCAACTAGTCCTAATAGAGGGGACAAAAATAGGAACTCGAATCATTCCCATCGGCAAATGAAAATGAAACCCCATTTGTCAACTTTGACAACAACTTTGACAACACTTCTTCCACACTAGTACACACAAAGGGATCATCCAAAATATCTTGGGCACTCCATATCCTTCCCTTAATGTCATAACCAACCACATCACTAGTGCAACACCAAGATACAATAACCAACCCCAAAGCATGGAGCAAGCACCGTTACTATTCACGTCAACAAATAGGAGAATGAACCCATTTGTTGGCTTCCATCTTTATTCACCCCCAACTAGATAAGAGTCGCCCAACAAGAAAGAGACACATGTTCACAAAATAATAAGGGAGCCACCAACAGAAGAAAAAAAACACCATAGCCCTCCATAAAACAGGGCTCCAACTAGTCCCCACAAATGAGGAGCCTATAAAAAACCCTTCCTGAAAGGAAGAGAGCTCGTACCAATAGCCAAAACATGCCAAACAAACTTGTGTTTAACAAACATAAAAACACATTCTACAATAACAGAGCCAACATCCAAAGCAATCTTCAAAAGAATGTTTAGTCGAGGACCACACACATCAGAGAGGAGGAAGAACCTAGTGGGGCCAAACTAAGCTATATCCATGCATTCTAAGCTGACAACACACAACACCCTTGTGCAACCAAGTGCAGAGAAAAAGATTTGTAAAGAGAGTGGGAAATGAAAACCACGATCTAATGCAGCTACCAGTCACCTTCAAACAGGAGTCATCCAACACACCATAAATGGGTACCTATCAATAGTCACTGCTACAGGTCCACAAGCAGAGGCATTATGAATCACCTCCAACACCTAGAACAAACATTGGGCCAAGTAAAAGCATACAGGATAGGGGTAGGTCGCAAAAGATAAATCCCCTCTCCCCATTGAACTCAAACCTTTGTGTAACTCAAGACCTGACCAATAAGGCCAGAACAAGACAGAATCAACCAACGTCCCCACACAACCTCAATCTAAAATGCTCCCAACATGAGCACATAGCTAAGGAGGCACCACCATAGGACCCTCATCCCAAATAGGGATAGTGTATGTGACATACAACTAATCAAGCTGCCAAACAAAAAGGAGAAAAATGAGCTATGTTTAGCACAAAGCCTCCTCCACACAATCCCAACATTATATAAGATATAAATGATACACTTGGTTTTGTGGCAATCAAAGAGGAAGAACCTATATGTGAAGAAAGGCATTGGTATCTCATATTGAGAATAAAGTTGATTGGATCATAGACAGTGGATGCTCACAACACATGACTGGTGATAAAGACAAATTTGGTGAGCTAACAAAGTATGATGGTGGTTTTGTCGGGCTTGGTGACAATACTCCTAGGACAATCATTGGAAGGGGATCTATTACTTTGGATGGTAAAACTAACACTGGTGATGTCTTGTTTGTTGATGGATTGAGACATAATCTATTGAGTGTTGGTCAATTGGTAGACAAGGGTTATCATCTACAATTCAAGAATGGACATTGTACAGTCAGAGGTGCTAGAGGAGATATGGTTGCATCTAGCACAAAGACAAAAGGTAATGTCTTTCAGTTGAATTCTACTGAAGTAAGTTGTTTTGTTGCTAAATTTGATGATAGTTGGTTATGGCATAGAAGGTTTTTTTATATAAACTTTGATAATATTGTCAAGGCAAGTAGCACTAATGTTGTCAGAGATCTACCTAAGATTGGGAAGCCAACTAGCATAACATACAGAGAATATATAATGGGAAAGTGGACAAGAAGTAGCTTTCATAGCAAAGATTTTTCAGCCAATAACAAGCTAGATCTGATTCATACAAATCTATGTGGACCTACTCAAACCAGGTCATACTTTGGTGACAGGTATTTCATTCTATTTACTGATGATTATTCTAAAATAATGTGGGTAGGATTTCTTAGAGAGAAATCAGGAGCTTTTAAAGTATTCAAATTCTTCAAGGCAAAAGTGGAGACATAAATAGGGTTGAAGATCAAATGTTTGAGATAAGACAGAGGTGGTGAATTCATATCAGTGAATTTAATACCTTTTGTGAAGAACGTGGCATTTTGAGACAGACATCTACACGTAGAACACCACAGCAGAATGGTGTGGCTGAGAGAAGAAATAGATCAGTTCTTGATGTTGTGAGGACTATGTTGATTGAGGGAAGAGTTGCACACATGCATTAGAGAGAGGCAATTAACACCACAATATATACAATGAATAGAATTTAGGTTAGAGATGGTATTGGTAAGACACCTTATGAGCTATGGTTTGGTCATACCCATACTGTTAAGTATTTCAAAATTTTTGGTAGCAAGTGTTACATTAGAAGGGATGATAGCATAGGAAAATTTGATGAAAGGAGTGATGAGGGAATATTCCTTGGGTACTCTACAAAGAGTAAGGATTATAGATGCTATAATTTGAGAACTAGAAAGATGATTGAAAGTGAAAATGTTAGGATTTATAAAAGGTTTAAAGTACAAGAAAGAGCTTGAGAAGTTAATTCTCATTGTCCAAAATGTGAAGAAGGACTAAATCAAAATATTCAAAGTCAAAATCAAGGTCAGAATGAAAAACAAGGACAAGAAACAAATCAGGACTAGTCATAAGAAATATTGATGATAGATATGAATCTAGATGAGTGGACAGAAGTGTCTAGGACACCTAAATATGTGCAAAGGAATCATCCACATAACCAAATAATTTGAGATAGTAGTAAATGCACTAGAACAAGGTCATAAACCAAGGATGCAATCTATTTGATTTCATAGGTTGAACCAAAGACTACTGATGAAGCATGAAGAGATGAATCATGGATCAAAGCAATGGAAGAATAATTGGATCAGATACAAAAGAAAAATACTTGGGAATTGTTTCCTAGACCTTTAAAAAGAAGAATGTTATTGACACAAAATAGGTATTTAGAAATAAGATGAATGAAGATGGTATTGTGACCATAAACAAAGCTAGATTAGTATGCAAGGGGTACTCATAACAAGAAGGAAATGATTTTGAAGAAAATTTTGCACTAGTTGTAAGATTGGAAGCAGTTAGGTTACTCCTAGCCTATGTTGCATACAAGGATTTCAAGGTCTATCACATGGATGTCAAGTCAGCATTTCTTAATGGTGATCTAAAAGGAAAGGTTTACATTGAGCAACCTGATGGTTTTTCTCTATAAGGTAATGAAGGCATGGTTTATAGATTGAAGAAGGCATTATATGGTCTGAAACAAGCACCTAGATATTGGTATGCTAGATTGGAAAAGTATTTATCACATCTTTGTTTCAAAAGAGGTAATACAAATAGCAATTTATACTTGAGATATAATGATGAAGGCATTTTGATAGTAGAAGTCTTTGTTGATGATATTATCTTTGGAGGTAATGATATTATGTGTAAGAAGTTGGCAGAAGAGATGAAGAGTGAATTTGAGATGTCTATGATGTTGGAAATTTAATTATGGGAAAGTGAGATACTGAGAGGGGGGGTGAATCGGATATCTCCAATAATTCACTTCTTTGAACTAATTTCACATGCATATCATAAACATGAATTTTAGTACTGAAATAGATCTAATATTCTAACTTCATCCATGAAATGAAACACATAAAACATAAATTTTGGTTACCCAGAAACCCTTGAAAGGTAAAAATGGGGTGGGGATGACACCCACAAATCTTCACTACTGTAGTATAAAGTATGCATGTTAGGGCTACAATGTTTGATCACTTCTGATGATCTACCCTGTGACGGGTTAGCCCTATTAAGAGCTTACAGACTTATATAATCTACCTTGATTAAAGGATTTGAAACTTACAGCTAAGTAAGCACTCAATTAAGAGATTTATAAAGGCTTGTGAGAACCACTTTTTAAAGAGATTTACCCTTATTCACCTGCTAAAATGTATTGATACATGATCCTTTGGTTTGCACTGAAATGTTGATAACAGATCTTCTCCTTCCAATACTTATTTGATCTCCAAAATTAAATGTAGCTCTGTTATGTCCTTCACTACTTTTCTCGGTCACTCTGCCTAATCTCTGCATTTGATAATCAAAACACTTCTCTATTCTACATACATAAGATCTCCTTTATTGCATACATACATCATTTTAGGGTTTAGATCTCATCTTATATAAACATCTGGTCAATCTTCTAGATCAAGATCAACGATCTAGATTCATTACTTATGTCGCTTAAGCATTCCCTTTTTCTGATAGGTTACATGGCTTACATAGGGACTAATGATAATAATTACAAAATGTAATCATCTCCTTGATTAACTCAACAATCCTTAAATCACGCATAGAAGTCGGCCAAAATGGTTTACCTAGGTGTTTGTACCATAACAAACACATATGTCAAAACTAGCTTGCTCGGCATATGAAGTCTCTGATGCTCGACATTTACTATTCTTTATATACTGGTGCTCGACACCGACTATTCTATACAACTTGGCATAAACCTATCGGTGGCTACTGAAGTACTCAGTGACCTCTAACTTGCTCAACAGTAACTACTACTCAATAACTGTACAAGTTTAAACATAACTCAACCTTTACAAGATGGCTCGGTCGTAGTGATGACCGACCAACATTGCCTAGAAAATGACTAAGTGATAGACACTAATAGACAACATAACATAGGGATCAACAATCTCCCCATTTGACATTAGTGGCAAAAACACTTTGTCATGACTTTTACATTACAAAATAGTACTTAATAGTTTGAGTACTCCCCCTAAGACTTTGACTCGGTCTTCAAAAGATTCTACATATGTATACACATGACTCTTTGACATATACTAAATATATATTTACATTACAAAATAGTATGTCATAACTTTCTATATTGTTCACGGTATATACATTCCTCATTGTATCATGGTTGCTCTTGCTATTTCCTCCTTGTGCTACTCATGTCATTCCCCCTTATGTCATTTCATTTCCCCCTTGTTTTTGTCACTTGAAGCTGCTGGGGTGTAGGGGTAAGAAAATACTTATCCAAAAATGGTTTATGGAGCTGCATTATCATTGCTAAGGAATTGTCCCATCCTGACCTCACAGGCTCCAAAACCTGTATCTTGATTTCTAGTTGGGTGGCTAGATCAATCAAACTCTCAGCAATAGAGAGATGGGGATCTCTTTGTACAAACTCCTTTGTTGACTCCAATTCTTTTTGCATAACCTCTAGATGAGGTGTTAACATTGTTTATATGGAGAATAGTTTGGCTCTTATTCTCCCATCATTAGCCATCAACTCAGCTAATCTCCCTTGTGCATGAAGTAACCTTGTGAAATGAATGGAGCTGGAGCTTGCATCCATGCTTAGTGAATGACTAGTAGACTTCAAGTCTAGTTGCATTTTATCAATCAAATCTTGATTATCCTAAGTGAAGGTTTCTACATTACAAATTTTCTTGTACAAAGAATGAGCATTCTGCACAACCTCTTCTAAATTATTCACTAAAGTAGAAATTTTTACATGTTTGACTGCTATCTCAGTTGAGACCTTTTCAAGTACCTTTGTCTCAAACTTTCTTTCTGACCACTACATAAGCTTTTCATTAGCTTCACTATCATCACTATTCACCTTCTTAACAATATGAACCAATTGTTCCAAAATAGCGAGGCTTCATTCACATCATCTGTTTCAAAGGCTTCTATAAATATACCTTAATTTCATGTAGTACTTGTTTATGTTGATGCTCTCACCTTAATTCTTCTTGCTTTCTTTTCTTCTTTAAGAGATCTTGAAAAAATTTCATTTTCTCATATGTCAAGTTATCAATGTTCCACTTTGGAATCACTATAACTTCATCAAGTGTTACCTAAGTGGTAGGAGACTTCTCATTTTTCTTATGAACTTTCTTCTTTGGGGTATTGCCACTCGGTATCTGTACTAAGGCTTGAATAGTCTCTTGCTCCTTAGTCTTCTTTTCTTCCTCTATATGAGGTCCTATTACTAATGTTTCATATTTTTCTACTTTATCTTTTAAATTCTCCTCTCCTTGTCCTTTATTAACTTCCTCAACAGGTGCACCATTTGTTGTTATTGTCGACTTGTCTCATTTCTTGGCACTGGTACTTTGTGAGACTTGTGGTTCAACTATGACAGTGTGGAAGCTTGAAGGTTCAGTGTCAATAATTGATGTACCCTCAATTCTTGTATAGTCATGTACCTGAATTAGAACGAGATTGTTACTCGGTAGAAAGGGATCAAAGGTTGTCTCCTTAAGAATGTCATTCTTTATTTCTTCCTTAATCAATGCATTGGTGTTAACTTGTGTATCCTCAGGGATATCCTCAATACTGATCACATCCTGTGATGCACTCTCTTCTACCTTTTGTCCTTCTTCTTCCTTGAGATTATGAGGCTCATCTATGTCTTCTTTATTATCCAGTTCTACCTAGTTGGATGTACCTTCACCTTATTGTGGACTCTTATCGATTAATAATTGAAAAATGATCTTCCACATCCTCTTTCTTTGTTTGACAACTTCATCAACTTTATGCTTCAGAATAGAATAAGCTCTTAGCTTAGGTATGAACCTATTTTTGTATCACTCCATATACGCCTTTATTTGCTTCGGTGTTAGGTCAGACATGATATGAGCTAAAGTACCTTCCCTTATTTATTTTTCAGTCATAATGGCATACTACCATTTCTGATCAATTATGATATAAGTTCTTTAGGGATGAGATTCCCAATCTCTAGAGGTGTCATCTTTAATGTCCATAGCATTTCTAACATTGCCTCTTCAATTTGTCATCTCTGCTTAGTTTCTCAAATTTTATAAACTTAAAACCTACTAGACCTGTTGTGCTCTTGATGTTTTGGCATATCTCATCCACACTAGTTGGATGCCTATGTGATGCCACTCTCAATTTGGTATTATCAGTGTCAATCATTTCTTCATCATCATCATCCTTATCCAATACTAATTTTCTTCTCAATTTCTTCTTAGGACAACTCAACACAACTTTAGTTTGTACTTGTTTTCTTGTACCTGGCCCTTCCCCTTCTATTTTCTTTGCTAGCATTTTTCTTTGGGGCTTGACAACTATGGCAGTTGAAGCTACCCTGGTCCTCAGTCTAAGTGTTGCACAAGGAGTGGGATTTTTTTTCTGCAACTTCTTTTTACTAGGCTCGGCAACTGATACCTCCTCACCCTTCCTTTGAATTTTAGTTTTCTCCTCATCACTTCCTTCAGATTCGCTAGATTGATCTTCACCTTGACCTTGTGTTATTTCAAGAGGTGCATTTTCCTCTTCACCTTCAGGTTCTTAACATCTTTTCCAGGTTCTTGCATTAACATCTTTTCTAGGTTCTTGACTATTTTCTTTCTTTTTCTCTCAAGGGTTGCAGATTTTAACTCCATAGTTATTTTGGACTTCGCTTCTTCATAGTTTCCAAAAGGTTTATCTTTCCTATAAATCTCCTTTTCTAGTAAAGAAGTTATTGTTGCTGATGTCTCATCTACATTCACCTCATAAGGTAATGGCCTTGGCCATGCTACCCTAGGCATAACATCCTGAACATAAGTATAGTTTGTATCCACTAGAAAGCACATGTCATTGTAGTGCTTATCTACTAGGGATACGAGAATTCTACTTCTTTTCCTCATCTTTTTCTTGAATTCAACAAAGTATCTTTCCATAATGCTATCAAAATTATCTCCTAACTGATGAATAAATTCATTGATTCATTGGGTTATTGGTCGGTCCTTACTCCATATAACATCTCCTATGGTAGGAAAACTATTTTTCACATAGAAGAATAAACAAATGATCAGGGAACCGAACTTACACATTAAATTCTTAGCCTTCCTGATTGATGTCAGGTTCTTGGCAAGCTAGGTCAATTGCAACTCAACAAGATCATAAGTATGATATTTCTTTACCATCTTCTATGCTTGATCAACTACAATGCAGGGAACACTATCCAACCTTCTTGACTGATAAAATTTGTGAGTAATCACTCTCACAACAAACTCTATCTCCAGATCTGTGATCGTGGAGATTTTCATTCCTCTCTTATTCCATATTGCCTATGTGTTCACTTGAATTATTTATTTACTCTGGCATCTCATAGTTTTCTTCTTGGTAAGACTGGGATAACCAGTGACTCGATGAATCATTTCCTTGGTGATCTTGACCAGCTCATTCTCCAACCATATTTTCATGTCATGAACTCTACTTAAGATGATCTTAATCCATTCAACTTTGAAATTATGTGGGAAATCTAGGACTCGCACTAACCCTTTCTCGACAACTTGTTGATGTTCTGCCTTCAACACTCCATTGATACACAACTTGTTGTAAGCTTCCCTCAACTCATAATCAACAATCTCTCCAATTTTCCACATGTAATATGCACGCACATCGTGTATCATCAAAACCTTTGGTGGAATCAATGACAAGGCTCCTGTGAGATCTCCCTTCACCGTGCTTTTCGGAATGGCTTGGAATTTCAGCAGCTTACATGCATCACTCCTTACAAGTTGGACATTAAAAAATTCTTTCCCTTGTTTCCTAACTGTTGTAGATGAGATAGATGCCATATTTCCAAATTTAGGGTTCAAATTATAAGTTCAAGTAGCTCAATAATACCTTGTTTCAATCAATCATTCATGATGTTTGTCAACAACATGATGTAAAGATCTTGACAAACTTAACTTAGCACGTATAGCTCTTTCCAATTGCCTTGAATTACTCTACAAATTCTTAAATCACTAGGTGAAATGAGAATGAACGGTAATTTTCCACTTTATAAACTCAAACAGTAACTTCAAACAGTAACTTTTAGGGCTTCATTAAATGATATGTATACTCTGTAGGTAAATACTGTATGCACCCTAAAATGGTCGCCTAGACTTTGGGCCCCCATTCAATAATTTATCAAATCCCTGAATCAATATTTTCAAAAATTAACATTTTATCAATTATATCAATTTCCTTGATCAAATCCTATTTTATCATTTTCGATTATTTGCCTTGGGCTAACCATTTTATCCTAAAGTCTTTATTTATTTAAAAGGAATTTCCTCCCCTTTTAATAAATAAAAAGCCCCCACTTTTCATCTTATCCTAAGTTGCACAAATAAAGCATTATTCTTATTTTATAAAAAAGAAGAAAAGCACTAAATGTCTCATATGGACACAAAAGTCAACTCTTATTTTCTCGTTGGAGGATACTTGTGCACATGGATTGCTCCTCTTTCAAGCTCCACCATTGATTAAATCTTTTGCATCTTAATCTCCATGGTCCATTCTTTCTCATTTCTTATAAAAGGAGAGCTCTCTTCTCATTTTAGGATCCATCTTTTGAATACTAACCTTATGTTGCAGGATTTCTTGGAGACCTTGGAGCTTTTGGAGATCATTGCATTCTAGTTTCATTTCTTGCATCATAGCTTTCATGCATCTAGCTTAGTTTCCTTTATGCTTTAGATTAGCTCACATAGTTTAATTAGCAAGGGTTTGTAATACTTTCATTTTCATTTTCATAGCTTAGCTTGCATTTTCATTCTTATCTTAGCTTGCATTGCATTGCATTCTCATATTGATTCTTGAAGATATTGGCATTCTTTCCCTTGTCTCATTGAATCTCCCATTGTGTGGCTTACTAGCAAGGTTGCATGCTTCAATAGCTCTAGCTGAGAGCAATATTCCAACAATCTTGTGACTCCATGCCTAGGGAGCTCTAGATTGCTTTCTCAAGGTTTCCTCTTCATGGATTCCCTTGGAAGTAATGACTTAGAGAAGTGCACTATTTAGTGTGTACATTTTTTACACCCACCGTGGGGCAGAACATTCTTGTTTTGTCCTTCATTTTATGCATTTCCGCTAATTTTTCGTCAATATTTGCTTGTTGTTTCGTCAATATTTTTCTCTTTGGTTTTTCTGACAGAAATATCATGCGATAGTTTTCCAGTATCGTACGATATTTTCTAACATACCAGTGTGATATTTTTCCAGTTAAAATATCACACTCTTTGACAGATTATATTGCACTGTGCTCTATATTCTGTCACATGTAGGTAGCAGGAATTATCACCCAGCGATATATTATCGCACCAGTACAAAATGAAATATCACACGACTGTTTCTCTGACAGAAATATCGCCCAAGTTTGGCAGTGAGCACTTTTTGTCATTTCTTTGCAAGATCTACTTGGTTTTGATTCGGATTTCTAATTTGTTGTTGTAGGACAGGGGTCTATTTGTAGATTTCATTTAGTTTTTTATGTGCTAACCCTTGTAGGGCTAACAAGTGGTGCTTGTAGGTGCTCTTTTTGCTAGATTATTTGCTTAAAAGAATGCATGTCAAAGCTTCAAATGCAAAAGGGCTACTAACAGTTTTTGCAGGGCTGCCCAAAGCATAAAAACAAATCAAGTGCTTGTTTAATTGCTTTTGTTTTGAGTGTGGCATATACTAGTTGTTTCATTTAGTAGGCACTTAATATCTTGTTGTAGGAATCTTTGGGTGGTAGGAGAAGTATGCTTTTCACCCTTGTGGTGAACCAGAAAATCTTGACCCATCTTTAGATTTTGAAAGCAAGAGGGCAATTGAACCTTTGCTTGGTGTGTTTGAGAGATATTTTTGAGCTAGGAGATTATGCTCTTCACTCTTGAGGTGAAACAAAAATCCTGACACTCAAAGATTGATCCACTCTTTGTTTAGTTTTAGAATCTTTTAGCGAGTCTGCTCTTGAGCAATCAAGAGGAACGACCCAAGTGGGGACAAGCTTTTCACTGGCTATTCCAACCCACTATAAACTCAAGGCTATCAAGGACATAAAACCTTGGTAGAGGTAGTAATTGTCTTTGCTTGATGTGAGTACTTGTGGGATTGTGACCATGAGGAAAATGTTGAGCAAGAATGCTTAAGGTACTCTTGTGGCTGCGAGGTCCCAGTCCCTTTGGGGAGCAAGAGGGGTATTACGAACGGAAGCCCTTATTAAGAACCATAGATAGAAGCCACCCTATTTTTTGTCGCTTATCTTCTTGGTGCAAGGATTGATCCAAGTGGATTAACCCAGATCACCCCAAGATTACTCACCATTTGTGTTCCTTTGGTTGTGTCATTGGCACTTCCACGACAAAGCCAATATCTATTGTGGGTAACCACTTTGTGTGAGGCAATGGGACATCAAGTGTGGGCCTAGTTGTTAAGTATTGAGCCATTGTCTTTTTAGGCTAGTAAGTGCTTGAAGTGTTTTCATTGTGATCTACCCGTGTAAATGTTCTCAAACATCAAACATCATGGTAGCATTCATAGGATTTTATTGCTTTGATATCATAATTGCTTGTCTTGGCAAGGTTGCTTTTGCCCTTGTGCAAGTGTTTTATGACATGTTTGATCACCTACTATTTGCAAACCTGTCTATTTACTGCTTTCATTGTGCTTGAAATCAAAAAATCCAACCTTCAAACTGAAATTTTGAACAAACTACCCTTAAAACTGAGATTTTTAGCACTCATTGGTCAAGAGTCGTACGATCCTAAAATAGTATCACTCACTGTACTAAGAATTATCATGTGATAGTTCGTCACTAGAAGACTATCGCACTGTTTTCCTAGAAATTATCACACAGGTTGCCTCGAAACTATTGCCCTGCTTACTGGAAAATATCACCTACTCAGAAATTATCTCACCGTTTGCCTAGAAACTATCGCACAGAGTCTTTTTGCTGCCAGTCTGGTTTATGCAATTTTCAGTCTTTCCTTAGTCGACCAAATTTTAGAAGGTGACCTACTCTACTGCTAGAAACCTGTTTGTACCTTGGGTTCCTAATTTTAGACCCCTTGAATTAGTGTTCTCTGATTTTACAAAGTAATCTTGTTTGACATCGATAAGTTAGGAATTATCCTTGTTGAAAAAGTACACCTTTAGATTCTTTGGTAACACACTTGGAGAATTTTAGTACTCTTTTGTCCAATTCACTTCCATCAAAATTCAATTTTAATTATATATTTGGTTAAACCCATTTTCTTGGCCCATATGTGTTAGGATACTCATCCTTTTATTATGCACCTCTATGGAAGGATTGATTTACACCTTTTTGTAGCTTTCTATCTTACCATCTCTTTTTTTGGACAATTGAACACTTTCACTATCCTAGTTTGATATTGACGTTTCATAAGGTCATCTTATCACCAAGGGTATTTTCTTTTTCATGTCAGTTACGACAAGGTACCAAGTTAGTCAAGGAAAATGACCTCAAGCTATCTTTGAACAATTACCCTTTGTCCAAACTCGTCAAAAGCAAAAGGGAAAGAAACCTGTCTTTGATCAATCACCTAGGAGCAAGTATGAGGCTTGGTTTGACCCAAAGAGCAATCCTAGTGAGTTGAGTACTTCTTTACCATCTTCTCAATCAAATATGGATATGAGCTACACTTTGACTAGGAGACAAAGAGAAGCAATGGATCAAACTCTTGATGACATTTTCCAAAGACATAGGGGTAACATGTCGTTTGGTAATGACAATCAACCTGAATCACCCCCTATTAACTCAAGATATTTAGATGCCCATCAAAGAGCTGAAAGACATTTTGGGCAAGCTCACCAAGATGCACGGTCACAACATGAAGACAAAAACAACAAATCTGGTGATGCTCATGTGAATGCCGCATTCACCAATGACTTGTTCAAACACTCAAGGTCCAACTCTCCGCTCAAAACAACCTCAAGATATGCTAATGAAAGGCTTAAAAGAATTGAGCGTGAAAAGAAAGCCTTCTTGGATGAACAAGCCGCTAAAGAAGAAAGGTTTAGACACCTAGAGGAAGAGCAACAAGCCTTGTTGGAATTAAGAAGAAAAGCATTCCAAGAAGAACACGATAGGTTGTTAGCTCAACAACTTAACAACCAATTCAACAACGGGGGTACCAACAGTGGAAACAACTCTCCACCCTTTACTCCCTCAAGAACCCCAAGAAGTAGAAGGCGGTCAAGGACCCCTTCAAGATCTCCTAGTCCTAGAGGAAGAAAGATTTCACAATGTAGGAGACAAACACCTCCTAGGAACTCAAGACAACCCTCCCAACGAGCTCATCATGGCTCTCAACATGGAGGAAGTAGTACAAGTTTTGATGATCAAGATTTCATGAGAATGCAACAAGAGCCACTATTCCAACAATATGTGGAGAAGTACCTTGATCAAAATAAAGATAGGTTCCTAGAGAGTCTGATTAACAAAGGTGCTAGGGTCCCTTACAACTTTGATGTGGATAGGAGGATCAAGAAATAAGGACCCTCTCAAGAAGAGGACATCAAGAAACTCAAACGAATGATGGAAAAGGTGTTGGCACCTAAAAGTTCCTTTTCACTTGATTCTATTTGTCCCAATCCTTTTGAAAAAAGTGTGACTATGACGGATTTTCCTAGGAAAGTTGAAATTCCCCAATACGACAAGTATGATAGCAATTGTGATCCACATGATCATGTGCGTCAGTTTTATATCATGAGTTTTGAGCTCCACCAAGATGAATCTTACCTTATGAGATTATTTCCAAGAAGCCTCAAAGGCCAAGCCATGGAGTGGTTTACCAACATAACCCCTCTCGTAAAAACTTTGAAAGAACTTGTCCACAGATTCGTTCAACATTTTGCATACAACTTATCAAGATCAATCACTATGTTGGACTTATGCAATTTGAAACAAAACCAAGAGGAATCCTTTGTGATCTTCTTGCAAAGGTGGAGACGATTGTGCTCCCGCTATTCTAGGACTATTCCTGAGCATGAAAGGATTGACATCATTGTTAGTAATTTGGTGCCTGAAATGCATTATGAAGTTCAAAAATGGTCTTTGATTCCTTTGATACTATGGTTGAGATAGCATGTCGAATAGAGGATGTCTTAAAAGAACAAGGCATTTTGACTAACAACAAGAACAACAATAATGGTCAAAATAATAACAATGCCAATAAGGACAAAGGCAAGTACTCATACTGGAACAAGAATAAGCAAGTAGTCAATGATGGAGTTGTGGACTCTTCCCAACCCAAGGATCAAGGAGTCCTACATTTGTCTAGTGTAGTCCAAGCTATGAAGCTCAATACATCCTCTAACCAACAAGAGAGTAAACCTAAGTATCAAGAAAAGCCCAAGAAAAAGTTGAGACAGTTTTCTAAACTGGGTGACTCCTATGAGGATGTTTTCAAGATCCTTATTGATAATAATCTTGCGCAACCACAAGATCCAGAAAAATTTCACATACCTAATGTTAAGCCACATTGGTGGAATGAAAAATCTTTCTGCAAGTACCACAATGGCATTGGACATGACATCGAACATTGCTGGAAACTTAAACACCTTATCCAGGATCTTATTGAAAGTGGTAAACTTCAGATTGATGGGTTGAATACAAATGCAGACCACAAGGCATTCAAAGAACCTTTGCCCAAATATGAAAAGGGGGAAATCTCTCAACCCAAGAATGGCAAAGCTGCAATCAACTATACCTACACAGGTGCAGAAAATGTGGTTAATATGCTTGAGATTGTTGAGGAAAATGTCAACATGATTTGAAACAAAGATTCTTATAGTCATGATGTGGGCTCTCCTCCTATATTTGATGAAGAACCCATGGTGGTGCTTAGAGGTCCTCAGTCTCAAAGATTGACCCAAGCTCTTAATGTTGTCACCAGAAGCCAAAGTCAAGGTCCTATGGTTATTAAAGGTCCTAATTCCAACCAGTCTAACAAACCCAAGAAAGTGACATCCAAGATTGTCATCACCAAGTCAGCAGTCAATCTTGAAATGAGCTACAATCTTGTTGACCAGTTACAAAGAACACCAACTCAAATCTCAATTTTTGAACTCCTAGAGTTGTCTCCTAGACATAAGTGTGTCCTTGAGGATGCTTTGCGTACAACCAATGTCCCTAACAACATAGATGTTGACCAATTCCAAAACATGGTTAACCACCTTGCTAGCCCACATTACCTCACATTCTTAGAAGAAGATGACAAAGCCTTGAGCCATCCGCATAATCTTGCCCTTTATATTGAAGTCATGATTCACAAAACCCATGTCAGGCATGTGTTGATTGATGGGGGTGCTAGGCTAAATATTTGTTCCTTGAGTTTATTGAAGATACTGGGTTACTCAGAGCAAGCTATTGATACTCATAAGAAAATCACCATTAAAGCCTATGATGAGGCAGAGAGAAGCTCCAAAGGCTTGGTCATCCTTCCTGTCAGGATTGGCCCCGTTGAAAAGGACATTTTGTTCAAATTATTGATGCTAGTCCTTTATCCTATAATATTCTGCTTGGTAGACTGTGGATCCATGACATGCAAGCAGTGTTGTCCACCTACCACCAATGTGTCAAGTTCCCCTATAATGGAGTAGAAGTCTGTATACCCGGGGATAGCACATTATCTATTAATGCAATTTCAACAGGGACTCATGTTCCTCTTAATAGGGAAGCAAATTTTTTTGATGCAACTCTAGAGCAGTGCAAGAACAAGTTTAAGGCCATAGACCTTGGTATGGGGGGTTATCAAATGGACTCCTTCACAAAACTGCCAGTCTCACCTAGGTCCTATGGTAAACCCTCACAAGAGATGCATCCCTCATCTTCAACAATGACTTTGTTTGGTACATTTGTAGAATCCTAAGTACCCATACAGGATGAAAAAGAAGAGGTAGCTGTTAGAGATTAGATTTACAAGGAGGAAAAATACAAGCATAATGAAAATTTCTCCCCATCTCCTAAGGCGTATGGGAGAGGATATACTTTGGTCAAAAATATGGGCTACCTAGGTCATGGTCCTCTTAGTCATAGATTAGATGCTAAGGCTAAACCACTAAATCATGCTCTTTGGCCGCAGATCTAAGACAACAATTGGCCTAGGTTTTGAAAGTCAGAATAAGAAAACTACTTCTATCCTTTTTGCAACAGATAGTGATGATGAATCTAGTTACATTCCCAATTTGAAAAATCAACAAGATAGGTGTGAAGATTGGGTCCCTTCCACCAATCTCCTTTGGGGAGATTTAGATGCTTCAATTATCAATCCAACAGTTTCAGACCTAGAACAAGAACAATCCACTATTGAAGATCATGTCAAGGATCCTATTCAAGAACATCAACATACAAATAAAATTCAAGAAGGTGTTACCCTTGGTGACATTGAAGCCTCTACCTCAAGGCCTAAAAAGTATGCTTGGTGTAAACATCCCAGTCAAGATTCAGATACAGACTCACATGAATATGAATGGGATTCTCTTTCTAATTGTTCTACAGTTGACATGGACATTGATGTTGTCCATACATATAGTTCCCAACCCGAGGTGGCTAACGAGTCTAGTGTAGGATAAGAGGATTGGAATCCATGAGTCACTTTAGTGGACAATGCTTCACTTGGTAGGATAAATCTTGATTTGGGTACCTTAGAGGGATACTGGATGAATCCTAACTCTACAATCACTAGAGATGATACCATTCGCATACACAACATTGAACCAACCATTGACCTACCCCTTGCAAACCCTCACTTAATTGATTGGTCTCAGCGCTACCAAGAGCCTTAGCTTCTAACTTTTCAAAATGACTTAGAGAAGTGCACTATTTACTATGAGATAGCCTATTACCTAAATGCTCTTGAACTTGTAGTATCTTCCACCAGCGAACCAACTACAAGCATGACAAAACCAGATATCAAGCACCTTAGTCACAAAATGAAAAGAAAAGAAAAAAAGAACAAGAGTTCTGATGGCAAAAACCACTATGTGGTGGTGTCAGAACCTAAAAAAGTAAAAATAAAGAACGTATCCGAAGGTGAAAACCTCTCTGAGGCACCTAAGGATGAGTTACTTGATCATCTTCCAAGCTTTTTTTAGGACAGGTCTTCAGTGCTTGTTGAGCCTACACAGCCAATTAACTTGAATACACCAGAGGCTCCACAAATTGTGCACTTAGCTCAATCTCTATCAACACAGGAAAAAGAGGCATATACCAAGTTCCTACAGACAAAGAGGATTAATTTTGCTTGGACTTATTTAGACATGCTAGGATTGGACACTAGTCTCATCATGCATCACTTGTCCATAGCTCCAGGTATCAAACTAGTAAAATAGAAATTGAGGAAAATGCACCCTCACATAGCTCTTCTTGTCAAAGTTGAATTAGAGAAAATCCTCAGTGCAGGATTTATAAGAGCCATTGATTATGCTGAATGGATATCCAATATTGTACCAATTTAAAAACATGACAAGTCCATTCAGGTCTGCACAGATTTTAGAGATCTTAATAAAGCATGCCCAAAGGATGACTTTCCACTTCCAAACATAGACATGATAGTGGACATGACCGCGGGTTATGAGATCTATTCTTTGATGGATGGTTTTATTGGGTATAATCAAATCAAAATAGCTCCTGAAGACCAAGAGAAAACTGCATTCACTTGCGCATGGGCAACCTATTGCTAGAATGTTATGCCATTTGGATTGAAAAATGTAGGAGCTACTTATCAAAGAGCTATGACAACTATATTCCATGACATGATGCATAAGAATATGGAAGACTATGTGGATGACACCTTGACAAAATCTAAAAAAAGGGGTACACACCCAGGTGATCTAGAAGTCATTTTAGATCATATGGAACAGTTTCAATTGAGATTAAATCCCAAAAAGTGTGCATTCAGAGTCACCTCTGGAAAACTCCTAGGATTTATCATTTCAGCTAAAGGAATAGAGGTAGACCCCGAGAAGGTTCAAGCAATAATGGATATGCCGCCTCCCAAAAACATCAGTCAAATGAGGAGTCTTCAAGGACGCCTTTAGTCTATAAGGAGATTTATTTCACAACTGGCTGATAGAGCTCAACCCTTTAATAAGACTTTGCATAAAGGGGTAAAATGTGTCTGGAATGAGGATTGTCAGCAAAGCATGGACCAAATCAAATAGTACTTGGCTAATCCTCCAATCTTAATGCCTCCTATCCTAGGAAAACCACTCATATTGTATGTATCAACAACAAAATCTTCCCTAGGGGCATTATTGGCTCAACTTGATGATACTGGAAAAAAGAGAGCTATCTATTACATCAGTCGTACTCTTGTGTCATATGAGGTCAATTACACTAGTATTGAAAAATCTTGCCTAGCGGTGGTGTTTGCTTCCCAAAAGTTGCGACATTACATGCTTGCGCATACAATACACCTCATTGCAAAAATTGATCCTCTAAAATACTTTCTTGGTAAGGCTACTCTCACAGGTAGACTTGCTAAGCGAATGATGATCCTATCAGAATTTGACATAGAGTATGTTGAGCGTAAGGCTATAAAAGGACAAGCCATTGCAGACCAATTAGCTGATTTTCCAATTCAAGACAAAACACCAGTTCAAGTTGAATTTCCAGATGAGCACATAATGTACATGACTGTGAGAACATGGAAGATGTTCTTTGATGGCTCTTTCATGCAAAATGGTTCAGGTGCAGGAGTGTTGTTTGTTTCACCTCATGGGTACACAATTCCTAAGTCTTACAAACTATTGTTCCCATGCACAAATAACATTGCTGAGTATGAGGCCTTGACAAATGGATTAAAAATGGCTATAGAATGGAGAATCATAGAGCTGCATATTTATGGGGATTCGCAATTGATAATCAACCAAGTTAATGAAGAATACCAAACAAAAGATGAAAAACTGGTACCCTACAAGAAAATGGTTGATTCATTGCGACGATCCTTCACCTTTGTTATATTTCAACAAATCCCTAGAGCAAAGAATAAAGTAGTTGATGCTATGGCTACATTGGCTTCACTTCTTCAGCTAGAATAGCATGAGTCCAGATTCTAATTCCTAGTGGAAGAGCTACGTTACCCTATCTATGACTCCCAAGAAAGCCAAGTTGTTTGTACCCTTATTGGACATGAGTCATCTCGCTATGGTGCCACTTACTCATACCTTTGTGATGGTACTATTCCCAAAACCTTCAACCAATCTAAACAAAGAAACCTAATTCGAAATGCCTCTCATCACACCCTCATCTCTAGTGATTTGTATAGGAGGGGTTTAGATGGGACACTTCTTAGGTGTTTAGAAAAGGATGAGTCCAACCAAGCGTTAGTTGACATTCATGAGGGCATTTGTGGAGGACATTCTAATGGTCTTACCATGGCCCGAAGGTTGCTTAGGGTGGGGTACTATTGGCCTACCATGCAAACAGATGTAATAGCTTTTGCTAAATCTTGTGAAAAGTGTCAGAAACATGGAAACTTGATACATGCTCCAGGCAGGGAGCTTATTCCTTCTATTTCTCATTGGCCATTTGAGCCCTGGGCCTTTGACCTTGTTGGGCAGATTCATCCCAACTCATCAGGTGGACACAAATTCACTATCACTGCTACTAATTACTTTACCAAATGGGTAGAAGCTATCCCACTTTCTGTTGCCTCAGGTAAGATAGTTTTTTTATTTATTTTGAACCATATCATCTGTTGGTATGGAGTGCCTTCTGAAATAATCACTGACAATGGAGGTCAGTTTAAAAATAAGGACCTTAAGCATCTCTGCAAGAAATTCAAGTTAAAACAACATTGGTCCTCCATTTACTTCCCGCAAGGAAATGGACAAGCCGAGGCTTCAAATAAGACCATTCTCAAAATCCTCCATAGAACAGTTCACAAGAATGGTAGAGATTGGCATCTACAGATAAATTCAGCCTTGTGGGCCTACAGAACAAGTATTCATACTCCAATAGGGGCTATTCCTTTTGCCCTCACTTATAGTGCTGAAGCAGTGTTACCTTTAGAGGTGGAGATTCCTTCTCTTAGAGTTTCCCTTAAAAGTTTAGTGATAGATGAAGACTACTGCACCATGAGACTTCAAGAACTGGAACTTCTAGATGAAAAGCATAAAGCATCTTTTGATCACATGAGAGTCTACCAAAAGCATATGTCCAAAGCATTCAACAAGAAGGTTCGCCCTAGAGAATTTCAAGTGGGGGATCTTGTCTTACGAGAAAACCCTAAGAACCAACAACATAGAGAGTAAAAAGGCAAGTTCGAACCTAATTGGCTTGGACCATACATCATTACTATAGCTTTTGGTACAGGTGCTTATTTACTTTTTGATCCAGAGGGGGAATAGCTCCCTGACCCTATCAATGTTTTGCACCTCAAGAAGTTCTATCCATGATGCCTATTTTGTCTAGGGGCATCCTTTGTACATATCTTATTGATCCTGAAAAAATTCCAAAAAAATTCATATATGATGCTGAAAAAATCTTTAAAAGCATATAAAGTCCTGAAAAAATTTAAAAATTTTTTTTTAAAAAAAAAAAAAGAAAAAAAGAGAAAAAATGCTTTGGTGAAAACCTAGAAACAGGCGCCTTGGTAGCAAAAATACAAAAAAATTGAAAAAATAAAAAAATCTCAAAGTGGTGAAAATATGGAAATAGGTGCTACTTGAGGCCTTTGCACTCTTGTCTTTTAGCATGCGTCCTCAACACTTAGCCTTTCTCCATCATGCCTTGACCTTGTTGCCTTGATTTGGAATTGGTCTTTGTCTTTGTCTAGGGGGCATAACTGTGTTAGCTTTGGTCTCTAGGTTGCGTTGGTCTTTAGGACATCTTGCAAACAGTGTTTTTCAACACCAACCTCAACTGTGTTTTTTAACACTACCCTAGCGTCAAGTGTTTCTCAACACTTATTAGATATTTTACCTATAGTCTAGCATGATATGGTATCTCTCACTGGTAGATGTGATACTCAAAAGTTTGATTCTATGACCTACACACACGCACTTAAACATTTGACTCGATGAGACTTGTTTGACTTTATTTCTTTATGTGCTGTCTATGATGATTTCTTTGATGAGTGTTTTTTCCCTACAAAGTTTTCAATGATGCATAGCTAGAAGACTGAGGGCATGAGGACATGTTTTATTAATTTTTCTGCTTGTAGGTATATTTTGTTGATCCTAACTATCATTAGCATTTATGCTTGTTCCACTTGACAATAGGATTTACAAAGTATTATCCTTGACTATTTGTGCAAGTGCATACTTCTAGCCATCTTGACTTTTCTTGTGTCTCGATGCAAGTATAATCTTGCTATACTAAACTTAGGTAATCTCATTGCACTAGTCATCTTGACCTATATGTCTTTGATGCCTAGGTGGGATTCCCACATACCTATCTAATATAGATCATATTCAGATCCACATAGTCATACTAGTGTGCATTATATGATCTTGCGACGCTACCAATAACACTTGATGATGAATATTAGAGTCTAAAAAGCTTTGCAACCTTGCAAGTAAACCACTTTTCATAGTAGCTTGCATTTTTAGGTTCATGTTAGTTTAGTTTTGCATCTTGCATACGGAGAGAGCTCTCCTTTTATCTTTTGAGGACCTATCGGTCAACTGCACTCACCTTTCCTTTTCTCGATCATGTCTTTCGCTCCTTGTCTTTCACATCACATCTTGTTCCTGTCATCACAAGGGGTTAATCTTATCATCATATTTATCCTAAAGAGATCATTTTCATAAACATGAGTCTATATCATAAACATGAGAACTAAACATACATCCATGAGAGAGATTATACATGACATATATATCATACATTTTGAGCAAAATGACAAGAGAATATAAAAACTGAAACATCCATCACAAGTGGAACAAGTACACAAGATATATCATCAATCCAGTAATCTCATATATATAAAAAAATGTCATGATACAATATGGGATACAAAAATCTGGATCAAGTCCCAGGATATGTCTCTATACATCTATCTAACCTAAACCTAGGACTCGCTACCACCATCATGTGGTGCTAGTGGTGGAGAAGGTGGTGCCATGTCTGGTACTATATCAGATCTCCCAACTATAGAAAAATAGGGTGGTGCTCTCTGACCCTATGGCACAGCCTGTATATAGAGCCCATGATAGTATGCTGCTCGCCATGCCTCTCTTCGTGACTTTGCGGTAGCAACCCGTATAGTCCTATCCTGTTGCTCAAGCTCAGATCTCAGATCCATCAGGTGCTGCTCTCTAACCACTATGGTGATGCATAACTATTGCATCTCCATCTCCAGGACCAGGATCCTAGCTCTCAGGTCCTCTCCTCCTGCAGGCTGATCTTGCCTAACATCCACCCGGTGGCGAGTTGACCTCACCCTATCATCACCCTCATCTGTCGAACCCTATCCCCATGGCCATTTCTGGCCACCTGATTGAGAGCTCTGACTAGTCTCTCTCCCCCTCCCTCTCCCTCCTCCATCTCCTCTGTCCCCATCATCTCTGTCATCTCCCTGTGCCACCGGTTGTGCATCAGGTATAGTGAACCTAGGGAAGGGCTGCCTCCACCGCTCTGCCCTATAGGCCGCATCAGCTCCTACATCTACCATATCCGGGAGGTAGTCCCATGGCTCCTATCGTATCGTAGCTATATCTTGTACTGCCTACTGGTAATCTAGCATCAGTAGCCAACCCTGGCCCTCCTCATCCCTAACCCGAGCATATGTGGTAGTCTCGGTGGGCACTCTCTGCTGGTGCCAGAATTGTCTCCAGACACGAGTGATAACAAATCTCTCAACAATATCTAAATGCCAACCTACCAGTGGCTAACTGCATAGCATGTAATCCAACTCATCATGGTCACCCCACTTCTCACAGGCCCTGTATGGTCTCCACTGGAATGAGGTGAGCTCATCCAGTACCTGACGGTAATATGTGACATCCCCACTATGAGGCTGAGATATGAACCCTTTGTACCTATAAATGTAGGGGCGTCTCTACTCCCTCAGCTACACTCATGGTCGCACTACAACAATATGCTCCCACACCCATACTGAGCAAGAATAGCTCTGCATGCCCAGGTCCTACTATCTCGATATACTATCTCATGGAGCTCATGGTACATGTCTGCCAAGATGGCTGGCCCCCATGCCATCCATCATGGGTGAGCAATCAAATCCACCACTAATCTCCCCCAGCCCAATGGAAAAACCTTCTGACTCCTATCAGTAATAAGGGCCTGTGCTACAATAGAACAAATGATGCATGGCATCGGGAAATCTCTACCAAAATCCTCAACTAACCGATTCCAACTTAGATGCCTATCAATGATAGTAACATCCTGAAACATATCCTGCATGATCTGCCTGCCCTCTATCAGATCCTGATCATAGTACACCTGTGCCAACAAAAAATCATGTCAGTTTCTATCATATGGAAACTTCACATCTATGACTATCTATAAACATGATTATACTTATAGGATCTCCATGGCTCAGAACCCGTAGGATCCGATAGACATCCTCTAGGCTAATCATAGCCTCTCTAGTGGGTAGGTGGAAGGTGTTGTGCTTGCTATGCCATCTCTCAGCTAGCGCAGTCAACAACCCATGATCCACCTGAATGTGGGGCATCTGCAGCAAAAAACCAAACCCCATCTCCCTTAGATCTGCTCAACCTAGATCATCAAGATCCCGAACGCATTGTAGTCCAGTCACTCAAGGTGCTCTAATGAGTAGCACATGAAAGTTATCCTACAATCCATTTAACCCAAGCCAGATGTTAGAACATATCATGATGGATGTACAAAATTAGTATAAAACATCTTAAAAGAAAACATTGTCAGGACCCATGTCATTTTTGCTCAAAAACATTAAAACATGTCATTTTATTATATTGTGCGACATTGTTTTTTGACTAATTATCATGTGATACTTTCTTCAATACTAGTGCAATGATATCTTTGCCTATGATACTTCGCATAGCATCACATGATATTTCATCCAGTATCGTGCGATACTGGATTCCATAGTGATGTGATGCTATTCTGACCCACAAAGTATCGCATGATAGAGATCCTCAAAGGGAGCGATACTTCTAAAGTATCGTATGACTTTTTGTACGAAGAAAATTTGACAAAGTTTAAAAACTTTAAAAACATGTTTTAATTTGACATTAATGCTCATAAATGACCAACAAAAGTGAGTTTTTATGAAAACATACCGGGGCACCATACTATGGAGGTCGGTTGTGCAACCGAGCGCACTCAAATCAATGTCTATGGACCAGGATCACTGCTTGCTAGGCCATTTTCTCTCTCTAAGCTCTAAAGATTCTCAAATCACTAAAAGACAAATGATTTTGAAAATGACCTTTTTCCCCTCTTTTATAGCATTTTGACTTTTTGACCTAATTTTCAAAACACCTCAGAATTGCATGAAAATTGTACCCCTAGCTAATTTCGATGTCTTAGATCCATTTTTAGGATTGAAATCAAAATCCAAGTTCATCTTGATAGTCAAAATTGCATTTTAAACTTTCTCCCTCTTCTGTGCAGTTGGCTGATCATTTGAGGCCTAATCCTTTGATCTTTGTTGAGGCACCTTCATTTCTTTATCTCCATCTCTTTCAAACTTCTAGTCTTCACTCATTTTCATTCGATTCATATCTCTAAGGTTTGACTTCATTTTTATTCTATATCTTTCTCAGTCAAACCTAGTCAAACTGGGGCATATCTTCACTGCCTAATGGTTATCCTATCATCTTTCACTTTCGAGTGACTTGATCAAGTTTATCAAATTGTTGTTCTCCTCTACCTGATTTTGATTTCGATTCCAAGGGGGCAGTACCTATCAGCTTTAATCTTTGATTCAACTTATCAATTAGCTCAGCTTGACATTCTTATCTCTTATCTTAGACTTGATAATTACTTATATACAATGGTGATTGGCCTTGTCTTTCAGCTTTTTCTTATGCTTGTCCTAATATGTTCCCATCCGTCAAACACATGTTTGGATTGTTTTGTGATCCCAAATCGATCTCACATTTCAATTCCATTCTTTGACTACATGTGATCCCAAATCGATCTCACATTAGTCAAAGAGGGGAAAATGTATGCACCCTAAAATGGTCGCCTAGACTTTGGGCCCCCATTCAACAATTTATCAAATCCCTGAATCAATATTTTCAAAAATCAACATTTTATCAATTATATCAATTTCCTTGATCAAATCCTATTTTATCATTTTCGATTATTTGCCTTGGGCTAACCATTTTATCCTAAAGTCTTTATTTATTTAAAAGGAATTTCCTCCCCTTTTAATAAATAAAAAGCCCCCACTTTTCATCTTATCCTAAGTTGCACAAATAAAGCATTATTCTTATTTTATAAAAAAGAAGAAAAACACTTTTTGTCTCATATGGACACAAAATTCAACTCTTATTTTCTCATTGGAGGATACTTGTGCACATGGATTGCTCCTCTTTCAAGCTCCACCGTTGATTAAATCTTTTGCCTCTTAATCTCCATGGTCCATTCTTTCTCATTTCTTATAAAAGGAGAGCTCTCTTCTCATTTTAGGATCCATCTTTTGAATACTAACCTTATGCTACAAGATTTCTTGGAGACTTTGGAGCTTTTGGAGATCATTCTTGCATTCTAGTTTCATTTCTTGCATCATAGCTTTCATGACATCTAGCTTAGTTTCTTTTATGCTTTAGATTAGCTCACATAGCTTAATTAGCAAGGGTTTGTAATACTTTCATTTTTCATTTCCATAGCTTAGCTTGCATTTTCATTCTTAGCTTAGCTTGCATTGCATTGCATTCTCATATTGATTCTTGAAGATATTGGCATTCTTGCCCTTGTCTAATTGAATCTCCCATTGTGTGGTTTACTAGCAAGGTTGCATGCTTCAATAGCTCTAGCTAAGAGCAATATTCAAATAATCTTGTGACTCCATGACTAGGGAGCTCTAGGTCACTTTCTCAAAGTTTTCCATTCATGGATTCCCTTGGAAGTAATGACTTAGAGAAGTGCACTATTTAGTGTGTACAAATACAACTATCTTGGCCTTCACACGACAACTTGGTTATCATGTACTCATACTCGGTTGAAACCATGACATGGTCAATACTACCATTTAGTTCAACTTGGTACATATGACATCTTGGCTATTACAATAGCTCAACACACACTGAGTGACTCGGTCACTATAGACTTAAATATTGATGCTCGATATCAATTATGCAATCTTACTCTTTTCTCAAATCTATCCCAATGCATCTTAATTCATGTAGATATGGACTTTAGCATATCAAATATCAGGAACTAGTGTAAAATATGACACTAGAAAATTTAGTTCCTTACATACCTTTATTGCTTAGTTAGAAGTAGTGTGACCACTTGATCCATTGGATTGGGTGACCTTAGGTTCACTAGATCCACTACTACTTGCTTCCTCTTTCTTTTTCCATGTCTTATTCATCTGGTTCCTTATCTGTTCAATAATTTCTTCATTTCTGAATTGTTCATTGCTCGGTGCTTGTGCTCTGCAGTCTCTTTTTATGTGACAATCTTGTAGAATTTGTAATAAACCAAACTTCCACTCATCCAACTCTTGGATTTACCTCTAAAATGTGTCCTCATATAGTTTTCTTCAATACGACCATATTCTCCACAATAATGACAACTATACCATGTATTGTAATTCCAATTGAATGTGTTACCTTTCCTAGATGCTTTATTATGCTTATTGGATGTCCACTTAGCATTGGATCTACATTCTTGTGATTTATGACCATATTTAAGATAGTTAATACAATGTCCTTGAAATCTAGGTGTAGTAGGTGGATTACTGACCTTTGACTTGCATTCATGTGCTTGATGTCCATGCTTCTTACATTTAAAACAATTTCCATTGAATTTTAATTTAGGATTGGACTTACCATTCTTGCTTCTGCAGATGTTTGTTGTGTGTCCTAGCTTTCTAAAATGATGATATGTAGGTTTGTTTCTGTAGTATTTGAGCAATACAAATCCATAAAACCTGAAGATCACCTGCATACGAAAACTTGTTACAAGGAGGTAGAGACAAGAAGAGGGCAAGGGTTTGACTAAAAAATATGAAGAACAAAATATCCTCAATTAATGAATGAATAAAATATACAATGGATCATCCTTATA
Source organism: Chamaecyparis obtusa (assembly GCA_027943335.1). Lineage (NCBI taxonomy): Eukaryota > Viridiplantae > Streptophyta > Pinopsida > Cupressales > Cupressaceae > Chamaecyparis > Chamaecyparis obtusa. Next base: position 118,257 of record BSBK01002075.1, read on the forward strand.
AAGGAGATTGAAATCATTGAAAGGCAAACCCTAGTGCATGTAATAATTAGTTTAATTATTACATGACTAATGCATGCAAGTTTATATTTAAAAAAACTAGTGCATAAGTGTTTAAAACAACTAGTGCATGAGTGTTTAAATATAAACAACTAAACAACTAAAGAAAAAGAGGTGACATCTTAAGAAGGGAGTAAAGTTAATTAACATAATTAATACTTTACTCTAACACCCCCCCTTAAGATGAGCAATAATGTAGCTACAAACAATGCAAGAAGAAAGCAAAGGAAACTACAGTGCTGAAAACAAAAAATGGGTCCCGATAACAAAAAGGCATGTTCAGGTACCCAAGTACAAAAGAGAGTCTCTATAAAGCAAAGAAATAGAGAAAACCACATGGGAAAAAAATCTACTCCAAAAAGAGACAAAGACTAGTTTGAAGGATTAAAGAAGCCTCCAAAACTAGGGAGTGTTCCAGAAAATAGGAACAAGAATGAACATGTAGAACATCACTGAAGCAAGAAGATGCAAACTCTATAAAGAAGTAACTACTGATTTGAAGATCCTCCACTGAAATAGAGTATGACCAGATAGAGAAGACTATAATCTATATGAGTGCCCTCAAATGACACTACTCAAATCAGGAGGCAAACAAAGGCAAACAATTGAACTCGAAGATACAGATGGTATAAAACACCAAAGCCTGAGGAGCTGATCAATCAAAGATGGAAGAGTTCCTCTAAAAATAGGAAAGAAAGAGTGTTTATATGGTAAATGATCCATCTCACTGAAATGCACAGATACCTAGCCACTACATCCACCTAGTACATAGAATCAAATACTGAATACATAGCTCACACTATCGAACCAAGGAAGCACTAGAACCAATAGTAGAAAACCCCCCATACTGCTGACAAGGGAGTAATGATAGGTACACTAAAAACATCATCCAATATGAACTGCATGATGAAAAAAATCTTAAACATTGAATGTGCAGAGAGAGTACAAACACATATGGAGATACCTAAGGCTAATGTCATTGGAGGAACTCTCACATGACAAAAGGAGATGGCAAAAAAAGGCAAACATCAAACCCCCTGGCACTTTATAATGGAATGCAAGTACATAGAGCACAAACATGTGCAAGATCCCACACATGTAATAGAATGACACTTTATCTCAGTGTGTGTGAATAAAAGAATGCTACAAAAGTAAAGTATACGTTGCTCAAAGAAGAGAAAAGGTTGCTGAAACAAAAGAACAACCTAAGATGAGCCATCCCTCAAAGGGAAGAGATCCTAGGACCTAAAACATCCAAGATATCCACCAGATTGCAAAAATAAAAAAAACTAAATAAACGGTACCTGAAGTAGAATCTGGAAAAAAAACTCATAGCACTAGAAATTTTATAGAACAAGCTTTCCAACAATATATCGTTTGCCCAGAACGGAGTCCAGATGCGCAAGATAGAGCTCCCAGAGTGCAAAATTGAACATCTAGATTTGATAGTAAAAAAAACTATCAAAAAAGAAAAATAAAAAATGAAAACCTCCATAACTGGATAGAGATCAAAACTAGCTTTCTGACGATTTCTTGTTTGCCCGATTTCGACACTGTATGCTCAAGTTATGAGCAAAATACCAACTGCTACGCTGGAGGGCCAAAAAATGGTGCAAATGATGATGATGATGCATGATGATGTCATCAAATGACGAGCTTAAATTTGATGCCAAATGGCTGTCACTACCCCTATTTTTTTTTTGCAAAATTGCATGTGCACCTTAGGATCTGTGCCAGGGCTTACATATTTTTGCCTTGATTTGTGTGCTAGTTTTTTTGGGTCTTGATTTGCGTGCTGGATAGTAAAATTTTTACCTCATTTTGCATACCAAAATAGAGAATTTTTTCCTTGATTTGTGTGCCAATTTGTACAAATTTCATCTTAGGAAGCGTGTCAGGCTATTTGGTACCAAAAAATACCCCAAATGCAAACTTGTCCAAATTGAACATATTTTATATCAAATTAGGCATTTTTGGGTGCTGCGAGCTCAACGGTGAGGTCCGTTTGAGCTCAAATTGCACCAAAATTTAGGGACCCCCTAATTTCAATAAAAAATAACTGAAAAAGCCCTAATCTAAACCATATGATTTTCTTATCTCTGATTCCTTCAAACACAAACAAGTTGTAGCAGATTAGGCTCTAATACCATGTAGGATTTGAGCAATACAAATCCACAAAATCCGAAGATCACCTGCATACAAAAACCTATTACAAGGAGGTAGAGACAAGAAGAGGGTAAGGGTTTGACTCAAAAATATGAAGAATAAAATATCCTCAATTAATGAATGAATAAAATATACAATGGATCATCCTTATAAAGGAGATTGAAAGCCTTGAAAGACAAACCCTAGTGCATGAAATAATTAGTTTAATTATTACATGACTAGTGCATTTAAGTTTATATTTAAAACAACTAGTGCATGAGTGTTTAAAATAAATAGTGCATGAGTGTTTAAAATAACTAGTGTATGAGTGTTTAAATATAAACAACTAAACAACTAAAGAAAAAGAGGTGACATCTGAAGAAGGGAGTAAAGTTAATTAACATAATTAATACTTTACTCTAATAGTTTCTCTTTGACTTTGCATTCCTATGTTCTTCATTCTTTGATGATTCACCTTCTTCAGTGGATGATATGTGCTCATCATGTCCAAGTCCAGAAGTATCACTGGATCTTCTTGGTGACCTCAACAATTTTTCAAAGTATCTCACAACTTCATTTGGCTTGTTCATCCTTTCATTGAGTTCCTTTTCAAATCTCAATTCATTCTTTAATTGACTATTCTCTGATCTCAGATTTTTTATTTATATATCTTTCCTTCTCAACTCTTGATTGGCAAGTAACAATTGATTTACCATGTCCAATTGATTTTTTGTCAGCCTCTTCATATCACATGTCCTTTCATCAAGTCTTATAGCCATTTTTCTTTTGTCTTCTTCAACCATTGTCTTGTCTTCTTTGACTTTCTTTTTTTGTTCAATTACTTCACATAGTCTTACTGATTGAATTTCTTGTTCTCTCTTCAGACTTCTAACATCTTCATTCAGTAAGTTGTTTCTTTCTAACACATCTTCTATAGCTGCATCTCTTTCAGTAGAGTTTCCATTGTCAAATAGACCTTTAGTATCCTCTTCTTGATATTGTGTGTCATTCAGTTGAATTGCCAATTCTTTCCTTTTGCTTAAGGATTTCTTCAATTCTCCTTTGGCTGCTTCAAGTTGGTGTAATGCAAGCTGGGTGTCAATCTTCTAATTCTCTATGATCTTTCCCAACTTATAAACCTTCATCTCTAAGACCTTAACTCTCAAGTGATTAGACTTATTTTAAGAGACCAAAGCTCTGATACCAATTGTTGGAAATCTAATAATGGGAAAGTGAGATACTTAGAGGGGGGTGAATTAGATATCTCCAATAATTCACTTCTTTGAACTAATTTCACATGCATATCATAAACACGAATTTCAATATTGAAATAGATCTAACATTCTAACTTCATCCATCAAATGAAACACATAACACATAAATTTTGGTTACCCATAAACCCTTGAAAGGTAAAACTGGGGTGGGGATGACACCCACAAATATTCACTAATGCAGTATAAAGTATGCCTATTAGGGCTACAATGTTTGATCACTTTTGATGATCTACCCTGTGAGGGGTCTACCTTGTTAAGAGCTTACAAACTTATATAATCTACCTTGCTTAAAGGATTTTAAACTTACTTGACTAAGTAAGCACTCGGTTAAGAGATTTATAAAGGCCCGTGAGAACCACTTTGTTAAGAGATTTACCCTGATTTACCTGCTAAAATGTATCAGTACCTAATCCTTCAGTTTGCACTGAAAATACTGATAACAAATCTTCTCCTCAAATACTTATTTGATCTCCAAAATAAAATGTAGTTATGTTATGTCCTTCACTACTTTTCTTGGTCACTCTGCCTAATCTCAACATCTGATAATCAAAACACTTATGTGTTTTGCGTACATGAGATCTCCTTCCTTTCATACATACATCATTTTAGGGTTTAGATCTCATCTTATATAAATATATGATCAATCTTATAGATCAAGATCAACGATCTAGATTCATTACTTATGCCACTTAATCATTCCCTTTTTCTAATAGGTTACATTGCTTATATAGGGATTAATGATAATAATTACAAAATGTAATCATCTCCTTGATTAACTCAACAATCCTTAAATCACACATAGAATTCAGCCAAAATGGTTTACCTAGGTGTTTGTACCATAACAAACACATATGTCAAAACTGGCTTACTTGGCATACGAAGTCTCTTATGCTTGACATTTATTATTCTTCATATATTGGTGCTCGACACTGACTATTCTATACAACTTGGCATAAACTACTCGATGACTACTAAAGTACTCAGTGATCTCTAACTTTCTCGACAGTAACTACTGCTTGGTAACTGTACAAGTTTAAACATAACTCGGTCTTTACAAGATGGCTTGGTTGCAGTGATGCCCGACCAACATTTCCTAGAAAATGCCTAAGTGCTAGACACTAATAGACAACATAACATATGGATAAACATATGATAGGGGAGATAAAGTTATTCCTAGGATTACAAATAAATTAGACCAAGAATTGGATTTTCATATCTCAAACCAAGTATCTTAAGGAGCTACTAAAGAAATTTGGTATGGATGATGGTAAACCAGTTGGGACTCCCATGGTAATAGGGAATATGTTGTCTATTTCAGATGAGACAAAAGGTGTACCTCAGACATAATACAGATCTATAATGGGAGGTCTTCAATATCTAACACATACTAGACCTAATAAAGCAAGTGCAGTTGGAATTGTTGATAGATTTCTGGTAGATCCAAAGGAAACACATCTTGTTACAATCAAAAGGATATTTAGATACTTAAAAGGCACAATTATTCTTGGCCTATGGTATGATAGATCAAAAGACTTTACATTAGAATCATATAGTGATGCAAATTGGGTAGGAAATGTAGATGACATGAAGATCAAAAGTGGAGGATCTTTTTTTCTTAGGAAGAGGTTAGTTTATTGGTTAAGCAAGAAGCAAGATTGTAAAGCTCAGTCAAAAACTGAATCAGAATATGTTGTTGTTGCAATTAATTGAACGCAAATTGTTTGGATGAAATAGATGTTGAAGGACATTGGTGTGAACCTTGGTGAAATAACTATCATACATTGTGATAACATAAGTACAGTGAATATGTCAAAGAATCCAATGGTGCACTAAAAAACCAAGCATATTTCAATTAACTATCATTTTTTGAGAGATAAGGTGAAGCTTGAATATACAAGCACAACAAAATAGATAGCATACATCTTCATCAAACCACTGAAAAAATATACCTTTGAATATATTAGAGGTAAGCTTGGGGTAAAATCCCCACCTAGAGGTAATTAAGGAAATTCAATAGTGCACAAGTCTATTAGCAATCAGATTTGTATCTTTTGTGGACTTGACGCAAAGGTTTTACTCCTTAGGAGTAATGGTTTGAGCATAGTTGATCAGATCAAGGTGATCTTGCACCTAGTAGTTGGAGGTCTTGAAGATTTGAAAAAGATACACCTAGAAAAGCAGGTAGAAAAGGATGTGTGTAATGACACCATTTTCCATTGATGTCAAAGGGGGAGAGATATTGGTGAAAAACCCTTACTAGTTTAGGGGGAGCTTTGAAGAAGGTTGTTGAGAAAGGATACTTTTTGGATTGATGATTTTTCACATATGTTGCCATCAATGACAAAGGGGGAGATTGTTAGAATTATTGCAGCCTATGTTGTTGGTATTAATTGTTTTGTTATTGATGTCAACATATGTTTCAGTAAGGGAATCCAAAAATTGCAGATGGATTGGATAGACAGGTTGTAGGGAATTGTACAGACAATGTATAAATACTTAGCTCTTGTGAACTGAGGTATGTGTGGCATAACATGTTTACTACTCATGGTTGTGTTTTCATATGTTTATATACTTAGCTTCTCCAGATATGGATGATTTGACAAAGACTGGTTATAGGGCCAGTGACTAGGTATCTCACAGAGTTGGTTTTAGTAGTTGCAATATAAATTTAGTATGGAAATGAATTAAATCTTGCGAGCATGGGGAATAACAAAAGACACATGGGAGAGTCTACTATGTGATCGAAGAGTACTACTGTGATTGGTGACATCATTTTTGGCATGTACCTTAGTGAAGATCTATTTGGAAGCTGACTCAAGTGTGGTAGCGTGTTCCTAAATAATTATGCATGGATTAGTGTTGTGGCTGACTATTTCATGATTTATAATTTTTGTAATATTGTTAAGGGTGTTGTGTGTATCTTCACATGGGTCTATATAATGTTTTATGGAAGAGGTCCTATAATTGGCCGACCTAGGAATTATGAATGTAACTTGTATATAAGGAAGTATTTCCTTGTGATTGTAGTGTGAAAAGGATGTGTGAGCTTGTGAGCTACAAGGTGTTGGCATAATGGTCAGTTCTCCCCTCAAGATTCATGACATGGTTTAACATCCTCCTGTCTCTTCTATAAGTCTAGTGGTTGTATTGGGCATTAACATGTCGATCTTTTGGTGCAACGATAACTACTACTTGTAATAAGTGGTATCAGAGCTTGGTCATAGGTTCGAATCCCCTCAGGTAGCATTGAGGGGGATATTGTTGGTATAATGGTTAGTGCTCCCCTCGAGATTTGTGACATGGTTTAGAAGCCTCATGTGTCTTCTATAAGTCTGGTGGTTGTATCAGGCATTAACAGGCTGGTCTTTTGGTGCAATGACAACTACTACTTGTAACACAAGGACTACTGATGTAGAGTAGAGGTTGTGCATTGAGGCACAAGGAAGGGACTGTCTTGGTAGAGGTTAGTTCTAGAAGTTAGTTCATATAATGTTATTATAAATCTTTCAGATCTTTGGACATAGAGTCCTAAAGATGAATTTAACCTTCCTTTGGTCAAGTGACCAAGTTGTGAGGCATTTTTAATAAACCTTTAACTGGGTTGTGACTCCTAATAGGGTATTTCCTCTAACAAGGATTGTACTATTGTACTTAATCAACTCTTAATAGGGCTATAACTTTTTACAGGGTTATTATACTTAGAGTACTAATTTGTGGGTACCATCCCCATCGGGGATTTTTCCTTAATAGGGTTTTCCTCAAAAATAAATATTGGTTTTATTGTGTTATGGTTGTTTTGCATTGTGCATAAGGTTTCTATTTGGAATTAAGTTTTAATAAGTCTGAATCAACTGATTCACCCCCCCCTCTCAGTCTATTGGGACATTGTTATTCTAAAGAAAGAATCATGAACGTAAGAAAAAACCTTCATGCCTTATTATTTTAGTAATTGAGGAAAACATTTATAAATAGGGGTACCCTCTATAATGTTATCTTCTTGTCTTAGGCCTGGACAAGACTTTCTACCAATAGTGAGCACATAGAAGAGCACAAAACATAGGTGAAATTGCCTCTCTCCATTAAAATTTATAAGTTGCTCCTATAGCGAGTCACTTATCAACATTTCCCAATCAACTTGGTTCTTGTCATCACAAGAGTAATAATAAACTAAGACATCTAATCCTCAAAATATTAAGACTTAGGCCTACCAACCACACAACACAAAAAATAATAATATCTATAATTTCTTCTCAGAATAATTCTATTTTTATTCGAGGGGGTAATTTAAAGTTTCCTAGCCAAGGGGTTCTCAAAGAGCTCTAAGAAATAGTGTTGAGACACTAGTCTACTTGACTATGGAAGAATTCCCTCCTTGACTGAAAAGACACTTTCACATTTTCTTCCCTATCAGGGATATGTAGTGTGAGAGAAACACTATTTGCATTAATTCTAGCTATCAAAGTTTGATCAACACTTTGGACTTCACAATATTCAGGGTCATAAGGATATTTGCATCAATTTGAGACATGGGATGATAGAAGAATAACACTTGGCTTGAGACAAGATAAATTCTACAACTTTCTGAGTAATGGGGCAATTCTTAGGGTTCCATAACCTTCTATTGATACCATGCATTACTAGTGACCCCACTTTTGTATTTCTAATGTGGTCTAATTTACTTTCAATGGGCTTAGAGGGTTTGGGAGCCATGGGAATAGAAGAGTAAAGAGATACTATTTCTAGCAAAGGATGAGAATTGAAAAAGGAATAGAATCCTATAGTTACTTTGGAGCTTCTTGCATAAAAAGAAACTACATGATTCTATTCCTTTTTCAATTGTCATCTTTTGCTAGAAACACTAGCTCTTTAATCTTCTATTCTCATGGCTCCCAAAGCCTCTAAGCCCATTGAAAGTAAATTAAACTACATTAGAAATACAAAATGGGGTCACTAGTAATGCATGATATCAATAAAAGGTTATGGAACCATGAGAATTGCCCCATTACTCAGAAAGTTGTAGAATCTATCTTATCTCAAGCCAAGTGTTATCCTTCTATCATCGCATGTCTCAAATTGATGCAAATATCCTTATGATCCTGAATATTGTGAAGTCCAAAGTGTTGATCAAACTTTGATAGCCTGAATTGATTCAAATAGCATTTATCTCACACTACATATCCCTGATAGGGAAGAAAATGTGAAATTGCCTTTTCATTTAGGGAGGGAATTCTTCCATAGTCAAGAAGACTAGTGTCTCAACACTATTTCTTAGAGTTCTATGAGAATCCCTTGGCCAGGAAACTCTAAATTATCCCCTCGAATAAAAATATAATTATTCTAAGAAGAAATTGTAGATATTATTGTTTTTTTTTGTGTTTTGTGGTTGGTAGGCCTTAGTCTTAATATTTTGAGGATTGGATGTCTTAGTTTATTCTTACTCTTGTGATGACAAGAACCAGGTTGATTATGAAATGTTGATAAGTGACTCGCTACATGAGATACTTATAAATTTTAATGAAGAGATGCAATTTTACCTGTGTTCTGTGCTCTTCTATGTGCTTGCTATTGGTAGAACGTCTTGTCCAGGCCTAAGACAAGATGATAACATTACAAAGGGTGCCCTTATTTATAAATGTTTCCCTCGATTACTAAAATAATAAGGCATAAAGGGTTTTTCTTATGTTCATGATTCTTTCTTTAGAATAACAATGAGATTTGTTTATTAATTTAGAAACTCTCAAGAAATATAAGTGGTGTAAATCTAGATTTCAACAACCTAAGAGAACATCCTCACCACCTAGGAGTGTTGTTTTGAGCACTGAGATAGATATGAGCACCCATCAAAGCATGTTAGAGATTCTTGTGAGATATTATAGTTGGGAACATTGTGGTAGATTCATTTTACAAAAAATGAATCGCGAGGACAAGGCATTCAAACAATTTGATAACATGCCTCAATAAAATGTGATATCAACGATGCCATGATTGCATAATATTCATATAAGATGAAATTTGTATATGAATTTGTTGAAAAGGCTTTAGGGACTTTCATATAAATGCCCTCTATAGAAGTTTTATTTCAAAATTCTTTGATGAATATACTTACAAAATGAAATCAAAAGAAAGGAATTGTAAACCATTTTGTATAGAGTTTCCTCAATAAAATGTGGTCTTGTAGATGTTGTGCGAGTGGGAGAGTTAACATGAATGCCTTGGAAGAATTGTTTGCAAATTGTGGGAGTTGGGAAACAGAGAATGGGAATCGATAAGAGTATCAATAAAATAAACTAATTGAATAACTTTTAAGTTTTGGTAAAGTGTTGCAAATGTGTCAATAAATAAAGTCGGAGAGTGAAAACAAGTTTTACTGGAGAGACATACAAGGAAAGTGTAAGGTCAAAGATGCAAGTATTTAATATCAATATTGGGATGTTTAAATATTTCACAATGCAAAGGAAATATGTAAAGTTCATAGAGGTGAAATATTTTTGTTGTGTGAAAACAACAATTGGGTGAAGAGGATATATATACTATAGGATGATAAGAAAATTTTACTCGGGTAAACTTGTAAATTAGAAATACAAATTTGGAGGAATAATATTTATCCAAGTAAAAGTGTTCCATCTAAAATGAGAGAAAAGGTAAAAGTATTTCAACAAATATAGAATAATATTTCAAGTGATCTTACTAGAAAATAGAAAAGGTCATTTTTGCACATGGGAAATATATATTTCAAGAATATAAAAATCTAGAAATGAGTGAAATACTTTTATCCCAAAGTGTGAAAGTATTTTATGGAAATAATGCATAGTTAAAATTATTTTTACTTGGAGGTAAAGATTTCTCACAAAGTGGGAAAAATATTATACTCTGAGTACTTTTATTTCAATGTGCAAAATCTCAGCAGATGACAAGGTTTTACATTAATTGGAAAGGGTGAAAGTTACTTTCAGAATTTTCAAACCAAAGTGAAGATCATGTATAAAGTGTGAAATAATTTTAATCATAAGAATATCATTCATGAGAATTGGATTAATTTTCAAAGTTTGAAAGGGTTGACTACTTGAGCAAAAGAAGTGGGGAGTGCTAGAGTTGTTTTGAGTTGTCAAGTGTCACAATGAAAAGAGAGGAAATTCATATATTTATTAGTACTTGCTTGGAGGTGAAGTATTATTGTATCGCTTTTTGAGTTGTGTATCTTAACTAGTGATTAAATGAACTATTGTGCACCAATTAAAATAAATTATATTTTATATTTCATTATAAATTTTTCATTTCTAAAAATATAGATGCAATTTTTTTAACTTTATAATATCTAAAAATTAAATTTTTATCATCTCATTGGACGAATGTATTTGAACTGTTATACACGGATTTCTCATATTGTAGAACATAATATTTTATAAATTTGTTTTACCTCCACACTCCATCTTTTTCGCCCTATTTGTCCATGAATTTCTAATACTTGACTTTACTTATATAATTAATTTTAATTTAATTATAAAATTACTATAATTATAGTTGTAATAATAACTTTGTTTAACTTTATAAATAATTATTAAATATTATTTATAATATATTTAAATTATATTTTTTTACTTATAATTATATTAGAAATAAAGCATATTGTTATACTTTACAAAATAATTTAAATTAACATTAGAATAAAATAAAATTAACTACAATTTCTAATTTATATTATTAAAATAATTTTAATGAAAAAGAATTAATCTAAAATTATGTAAACTAATACAATTATTATCATCAAATTTAATAATTAATTAAAATATATTTATTAAGATTAGAATTACATTTACATAGATTTAGAATAAATATAATAAAATACATTTAAATTTATCTACAACTAAACCTATAATTAAATCCGGCAAGTACTAGCCACTACGTGGCACTTGTTTATAATCAAAATGCAAAGTTCAAGTTAATAAGACAAACGTAATTTGAAATTACAAGGTGAATTTCATTGAAGAATCATACGTGGGTAAGTTTGCAAGAAAAAGAGAAAAAAGAATAAAGGCGGAATCAGATGTTTTTTAAAGGAAAAGTGCAGTTTAAAAAGAGGATAATAAGTAGATATTGCAAAGAGAAGTGTCATTTTCAAAGGCACCACATGTGTGAACAACAATGTTGAATGTGAGAGAAAGAGTGGAGTTAGAAGTAGTGGAGCGAGTTGTGCAAATTAGTTATTTGTAGGAGAGGGAAATGAGAATGTTCTAATTAGGTCAAGGAAGGAAGGACACTTATCAAAAACACATCAAATATGGAGTCTATTCTCTTCTTTATATTCTTCTTTTCTTCTCATTTGTAAGGGTTTTGAATGTAATTCATTTTTTTGGGCTAGTTGAATAACATTGTAGTATCTTTATGTTTGGATCATTTTATGGGTTGTTGACTATAGAATTTCCTTTTAGTAGTTTGAATTATTTTATATGAGAAGTATGTTAAACTATTGTAGAGGGTGTCTCTATACATAATTTTTAGATTTCATACGAATCAAAATATTCAGATTCTTCCTGGCAAATTCCTTGTCAATGTGTGACAATGTATGTGGGTTTAATTCAAGGAATGAATTAAACTCTATTTGCAGGTTATAGTGATTTTGATAATACATTGTGGATGTGTAAGAATGGTTTATGTAATAACAGAAGGAGTTGCATTGATGCTAGGAATTAATGCTCAAAGGGCTCACTAGTTTGAAGTTGTACGTTGTTTGGGTTTACATTCATTACATAGGATTTGAATCTATGTCCTTGGCTAAGCACTAGTCTATTAATGTTGTCCAAGACTTGTTTCAGAAACACCCATTTATCAAATGACTTTTACTTTATTGTTTGGGTATGGGTTTGAGTATAATTTTACCTCTTAGTCGTTGTTAATGGTATATAAATCATAATAGCACCAACTATGAAGTAATTCTTATGATTTTTGGTTTATTGGGATGAGAGTTATTTGTTGGAAATATAAATATTTATTGTCATTTGTCATTATTTTGCAGATATTACTTTGGTTCGCCCATTCGGGCCTTGCAAAGCCCAAAGTGTAGGAGGATTTGTTCATCTTGTGAGAAAATTCTTATCAACTGGCCACTAATATTAAATCTCCATTGATATAAGAAGGAAAATTATTAGGAGTATTTAAGAATTAAGTTGGAGGAACCAACACCAATGAATGTGAAAAGATCGTGATAAGGAGAATCAATGAATTAAAGGGGCTAATTCAAATTTACAGGAACAATGGGTAACAACTAGCTCTAACTAGGGACAAGGTCTAAGAGGATGCATAGAATCCAAACTTACTGGTAGAGGCCTTATTCAATAGGTTATGGAGTCACAAAAAAAATTGACACACACCAACTAAACTACAATAACCCAAAACTTGAACTATGTACAAAGGGAGGGGGAGAGAGCTACTAGTTACATAACTTCAAATCTTGTCCATCATAGACAATAGGCAAGTGATTTCCATTTGCATATGCCAAGTAGTAGGCATTATCTCCTATAGTTTCTCTAATGATGAAAGGACCATTCCACAAAGAGTCAAATTTCTTGTGCACTCCTCTAAGCTCTCTTCTTTGATCTTATAGGAGGAATGAGTCTCCAAAAGAAAAATTCATTTGTCTGGCCTTTTTATCAAAGATTCTTTTAACCATCTCTTGATTCTTGGATATCCTGATAGCCACTTCATCCCCTTTTTCTTCCAACTTGTTAAGATACATGATCCTCTTTTCCAAAGATGATTGAAACTCTCCATCTTCAATATATTTTTGCAGATTTAGAGCTGACAATTCCAAGGGAGCAGGTAATTCATAGTCAATCCCATACATCATCTAAAAAGGAGACATACCTATGATGACTCTTTTATAAGTAATTATCTCATCCAACAAGGCTTCATAAAGATCTTTTTCCATCCTCTTTTATTCTCTTCCACCAACTTCTTAATGATTAATAGGAGTATTTTATTGTTGGATTCAACTTGTCTATTCCCTTATGGATAGTAGTATGAGTAATGTGATAGGTTAATTCCATGCTCATAATAGAGAGAAGTGAACTTTGAAGGAAAAAAAATGTTTTTGTTATCTGCTACTAGCTTCTTGGGAACACCAAATCTTGCTAAAATGTTCTCTTTAAGAAAATCAATTGCAACTTCATATGTGGTAGTTTTTAAGGGAGAAACCTCTATCCACTTAGTGAAGTAATAAATTAAGGTCAAGATATAGGTATGTGTTCCACTAAAATTAGGGTTTAGAGGCCCAATAAAATTGAGTCCCCATTGTTGGAAAGGTTCCTCTATAACAACCGACCTCAAAGGTAGAGAGACTAATTGAGATCTTCTTGAAAATTTTGCACACTTCTTGCACTTAGAGACCTAGTCACAAGCGTCCTTCAATATGTTTGGCCAATAAAACCTCCGTCTATAAGTGTCTAGTATGCTTTAAATAATGATGAAAAATTAAGTCTACAAGCTTCATCATGATTTTTTATAGAATTTTTCTTTGTTGTTCTTTATCTATGCACCTCAAGAAAGTGTCATCAACCCATTGAAAGTACTTCCAATCTTTCAACTTTAAATTTCTCCTTTTCCAAGAAGTATGTGGTGTGGTAATTCACCATATGTAAGAAAGTAAAAAATATTTGTAAACCACTCATCAATTGTCGAAGTAAAGAGGACTAATGAGAAAATCTTTTCATCCTCATGTTTGTTTTATGCTATTATATTTCACTTACCACTTCCTCTAACCAACTTCATGGGTTTTAAATCCATCTCATACTCATGTATCTTGGCCATCTAGGTGCCTCTTTTATTTCAATCTCCATCTTGCTAAGTTAATATGCTCTTAACTGCTAAATTTAGGACATAAACTATTGTATGAGAGTAAAGTATATAGAATCTAAAACTTTTTAAGGCTCTCACCACAATAGATGTGTGTCTCTCCATAGGTGAGTACTTTAGTTCATGTTTTTTTAAGGGGATTATCATGAATGAGAGGATAAATTCTACACCAACATCATTCTTATATAGTAGGATAACTGACATAGTATTCTATGATGCATAAAAGTATTTGATTAAATCCTTCTCTAAGTCAGGATAATATTCACCAATTGGCTAATTTTGGAAATTTGAGAATCCAAATTTGGCTAATAATTCAAGATTTAAGGCAACCTAAATCGCCACATTTTTACAAAATTTTGATTTACAAATACTTAAATTGCAAAATAATTTATTTTATAAAAAACTTGAAGTCAAAAATTCACCACAATATTCGATACATGATTAGATTTGATTTGCCATAATTTTATAAGTTATTGTAGAAATTTAAATTAATTCTCCAATAATATATCATGATTATTAGTTACTATAGGGATCTATCACCAACTTTTAGTTGCCATTACTAACTTAAAGTATAATCTAGTGACCCTCATTATATTCTATGAGGTAAAAATGTAACTATTTGGTTTTTAATGCTTATGGGAGCTAAAATTTCTTTCAGATTGTTGATCTCAATATAAATCAATGGTCTTGAAGAAATTTTGGGGCCCATTAATATTTAAAAATATCAATACATTTGTCTCACACAATACAATGAGGTTATTAGACTATATTTTAAATAAATGGTATCAAGTAATTATTACAGAGTCTATTCCTTAAGCCCATCAAAGATTTCCACATTAACCCTAATAATTTTCTATAAGAATTCTATTTGTTTTAAATAGAAGTATTCGCCATGGTGATTAATTAACTCCTTTTAATTCTTTTAGATTCACCAATATTTTCTACTAAAAAATTATTATTCAAAAATAATCGTCAATAAGAATAATTTTTTTAATTAAAAAAATTGAGGGATTCGCCAATAAAAATTAATTTCTTTTTTCAAGAAAATGAAAGATTCACCAAGATTTTATATCTTTTTTAAGAGGGGGGTTTCTTACAGATTACCTTGCTTGCAATTGCATCCTTAATATCTTGAAAATCATTTTTTCATTTTAGAATCCATTTGAAAGTGGGTTGATTCTTCATCATTTCTATAATATGTCTGGTGAAAACAACAAAATTTGGCACAAAGATTTAGAGAAAGTTTACCTGCCTAAAGAAAGATCTAGTGCTATCTTGAGACACAGGTAGAGGTAATTATTGAATGAGTTTTACTCTCTCTTTGGATCAATCCTTATCCATCCTTTAGAGACAATTCACCCAAGAAATGTTCCTTTATTTACTACAAATATAGACTTCTTTGGGTTGAGAGAAACACCAAACCCTAAACATCTCTGCAAAATTATCTCCAAGTCATGTAAATGTAGGGCATATTTCTTGGAGAAAATGGTAAGATCATGTAAATAATATAAAATTATTTTGTTCTTCAAACCTCCAAAGTCAAGCTCCATGGATTTTTGGAACGTGGATCCTACATTAATGAGGCCAAAAGGCATTCTAATATAGGAAAAACTACCAATAGGAGTTGTAAACACAGTCTTGTATTGATCCTTTGGTGCTATCTACACTTGGTTATATCCTGAGAAACCATCTAACATGGACATCATTTTTTTTTATCCTGAGACCATTTTCAATATGTGATTCATCTTGGGTAAGGGGAAGTTATCCTTTAAGGAGGCTTGATTTAAAGTTAAAAAATACACACAAATCCTTATCTCACCATTCTTCTTCCTTACAGGCACAATATTAGTAACCCAAGTGGAATGATGGATGGGATGTATAATATTGGCTTTGAGAATCTTATATATTTTTTTGAATATGGGTTTAGCTATCTTAGGGTTATAATTCCTTTTCTTTTGCCTAAATGGGATAGTGTCAGGTTTCAACAGGATGTGATGTTGTACTTTACCACCCTTGAACTTCTTTAAATCATCATAACACCATGCAAAGACATTTTTGTTCTAACCAAGAAAAGACACCAAAGATTCTTTCTCCTTAGGACTATAACATTTCCCAACGTACACTAAATTGGGATCTTCTTCAGTTCCAATAATAATTTTATCCTACTTAGTGGATATTTCTATAGAGTTCCCTTCTTTATTTCCTCTAATATATCTCTCATGCCTATCAAATAGATTCTCCAGAGAGATAAGACCTTTGGGTATTTTATCCCATTTCAACTAGATGTTCTCATTCCTGCCTTCTTTAGAGGAATCTTCTTCATCATGGACAGCTTTATTACTTTCATCAATGTTGCTTTTGAAGAAGTGATTTGCAAACAAACCTCTTTTTTTTTAGAAAGTTAATGATTTTTTTATTACTATTAAAGACTTTCCTATGATTTATATTGTCAGGATCACTGGGTCAGTACACCATCTCAACTTTAAAAATTTTGTCCTTGAAATCTAGTTGTGGTAGTACAAGGGATGCAAAAACTGCCAAAGAGTCAACTCTGCTATTTTTATCTCTAGAGACCGCTTCAATACCAAAAGCATCAAAATATTCAATACAATCCCACACTCTATTTATATAATGCCTCAACCTATCATTATTTGTAGCGTAATCTTTCTTGATTTTCTTTACCACCAGCTGATTGTCACCATGAACCTTCAACTATTTGACACATTTCTCTTTAGATGCAATAAATTCCTAGTCATAGGACTTCATATTTTGTAGTATTATTGGTATTTTCAAATTATGACTTATACACTAAAGGACATATACAACCGTCCAGATAAATTAATACCACACCTATACCATAGCCTAACAAGAAACAACTACCATCCAAATCAAGATTCCATAACTCGTTTGATAGATCAAGACAAGTCAAACTATCATATTTTTCTTCATCTATCATACACATATATATGTTCGTAGACCGGTTTCAATATACAAATTTTTTTCTCTTGGATCTCTATACTTTTGGATAGTGAAAGTTTCTTTATTTTTAGATCTCAAATGGACATTTTTCCCTTCTACTAGTATGGTGGCATAAGACCAGTCCATTTGAATCTCCCCTCTTAAGTCTTTACAAAAACTTCTACTCAACAAAATCCCATAGCTTGCAGGAATGTCAACTACTAGAATGGTGAGCTTTAGTCTTTTCTTAGGGTATAGGGCTAAGGCTAGCTGAGCATATGTTATCTATCTTATGATTTGTACTTGAGAGGAGTCCATTGAATAATATTTACCATAAGAAGATGTGATTGTTAAGCCTAGATCTTTAAAAACTTGAGCTGGCATCACATTATTTGAGTTTTCTGAGTCTATAACACAATTTCTCAACTTATACCCATTATTGTATAAAGAAATAAAGAAAGGCTCAAGATTTTCACTATAAATGATGGGTATGCTAGGTTTAGAGGAATATGTAGAACAATTCCATTCTTCAACTTGTCTTGTAACTTCATTATAGATTTGACAATTTATAGGGGGATTATGAGGCTTTTGTTTAATGAACTATATAAATCTATCTAACTTAGATGGATTCAATCTAATATACTTAGATTGAGATATTTTGACTTTAGTGGTTTTATAATACTCTAGAATACCAAAAGAACTAGGGAGCTCACCTTTGGGAAGATTGAATGGTACCTCGGGTTAGAGAGCCTTTAGAATGTGTGTTTTTTCCTTCTTATGATCAGGGCCTAAGTTCCTAGTTAGCATAAACTTGGGACCTAATGAAGAATTTGAGTTATGACCCTTTGATTCTTCATCCTTCTTTTGTGACTATTGGGCCCTAGTAAACACTGGAAAATTTGGACATTTAGTGGTAGAGTAAACCTCCTCACCTTTCTATGAGTCGGATTCATATTCCAAATAATTAACCCCGACATCTCTTAATGAGGGATTTTCTTCCTCCACTTGGTATTCTCTTATATTCAAATAATTGGTGGAATACATCTGTGCTCCTCTAGACATCTCAGGATAGGTCAAACCATCATTATCTATAGTGAGGTGGAAGTTGCACACCATATAATTTCCCCTAGAAGTATGAGGGGGAGGGGGGGCTTCTATTGCTAACTGTTGAACTGGGTTAGCTATAGATAATTGCCTTGAGTTCACTCCTACTATAGTTTCTTGACATGTCTTGGTACATAGGTGGATTCTTGGTCATTTACCTCTTCAGTGAAATTATATCATTTTCCAATCTAAATCATTGGGTTAGTAGAGCTAGTTGGCTATGGTTTTCCAGTTTGTAGTTTCTTCTTCCATTTTCCTATAGTGCTTAAATTATCTTCAATAGCCATGGTTGTCCTCTGAGCATCAAAAATATTTGGATCACCCCCTCTCTTCAAGGGAAAACATACATAAAGAGGAAGATAATTAATAAATAATTTTTTCAATGGGACATCCCCTAGTCTCACATTTTTAGGAATCCTATTATCTAATTTGTTAAATTTGGCAACAAAGTATTTTGTTAACTCACAAACTTCCTTTTTCATTATAGAGGATTGAGCAATCAATGTACTTTCATTCTTTTCTATTTTGAATCTATTCAGAAACTAGGTTTGCATAGCGACCCATGAAGTAAGGGATATGCATTGTGGCCCATGAATTAATGGATGCAACTGACAAATTACAAAAATAATCAGCTACTTAATCAACCAAATATTTGACAAAAATCTCGACTGCCACATTTTCTTCTTGAACTCCTAATATTGAAAAAGCTCTAGTGAAAGCATGGATGTGCTCATTAGGGGTAAATTTTCCATCTCCTTTGAATTTGGGTATTGATCTTTCCTAGCCCATTAGGTAAAGCACCTAGTTGTGCACCAAGATTGAGAGGTCTAATAGAACCTCCCCAAGGATGAGGTTGGGCCATAGTAGGTAAAGGTACATGCCTTCCAACTTTTAAAGGTATTACTATTAATATGATTTAGAACAAAAGAGAGGGGGTGAATCAGTTGTTCTCAGGTCCAGATGTATAAAACAAATATTAAAACTCTTCAAAAAATAAGATCTAATAACCAACAGCTACTTGGTCATTACTGATTGCATAACATAAATATATAACAGTGCAGTCCACTTATCCAATAGTATCTAACTTGTAAAATACAGAAATGTTTAAACCAAAACATTCACACAAGTATCAACACTAGGATTTCTAGTGGAAACCCAATTTGGAAAAAACCACTTTGTAACATGTTACTATTATGTTCACTCTTCTAAAGTGAGCTCGGTGAAAAGACAACCCTATCAAAGGTTACAAATACACTGTCAGGTGTGACCCAATTAAAGGATTTAAACCACTCTGTAAAAAGTGCACCTTCTTATAGGACTTACATACACTCCATTAGAATGCAACCTTATGCAAATGATTTATAACTATGACTATTATGTCAACCTCTATTAAAAAGATTTTGATTGATACAATGGTTAGAAAGTAGCAATAGTATTGATCTGAAAAACATACAACTCACTTTGCAAATATCAGATCTAGTTCCATACACATATGCTGGCTTACTGACTATGAACCTTTACCATCTCCATCATTGATTGATATTCTTAGAACTCTCTTCAAGCAATCACAACACTTCTCCTTCAACCTTCTCTACTTGTACATTCAATAACATCAACAATACTTCCAACATCCTCTTCTTCTTCAACCTCTAGCTTAGGTTCCCTTAATACTTCCTCCATTAGGTCAATACATCTTTTGCCGCTTAATCTCCTTTGTAGATCTTAGGGTTAGGTCAGATTCATCAAATTCATCCTACTTTATGTTCTTCAGCTATCTTTCTAGAAATATCTTAAATCTTTTTATAGATGTACAATAAAATATTTTACAGTGCATTAAATGCTTTCATACAATCAATAAATTAAGTCAACACATTTTACATAATCCAAGAATTGAATGATGTCAGCTGGAAATCTAAATTCTCCCTCAATTGTAAAATACTGACGCTTGGTCAATACTGTGTTCAACTTCTCGGTCTTCACTAGAAAGCTCGGTCACCTCAAAAAATGTTTCCTCAGCTAATACTATCTTCCTCGGCAATTAATTAATGTTCGGTCAACACTGAATTTACTCGGCATATACTAGCTCGGTCGACATTAACATCACTTAGCTTAAACTAGATTTCTTCACTTTTGCTTGGTTAAGCCTATCAATTTAGTCTTCATTCTTACTTAGATAAATAATATATTATCTTATCATTGTGCCACATAATCAAGTACTCATTGAAGTATCAAGATAACTCAATCTTTCCTTAGGTGCTATTGTTACCAACCTTACCTTTCCCCTTAGAAACAATCAAATAGATATAGTACTTTCTTAAATAGCAATAGTCTTACCAGTTAAGGTTTGACATCAATGACAATACAATAATTGCTTCAATTGCAGTTTCCAACAATCTCCTTCTTTGGCATTGATGGCAACACCATATGAATATCACATGAATTACCAACCAATCCAAAACTTATCTGATGCAGGAGCATCCTGGGTGTAAGAGAAATCTTGCATCACCCAAAAATATTTCTATTTTTATATTCAATAAGGGCTATCTTGTGTAGAGCTGTTATTTATGGAAACTTGCTATTTTTAGTAAGTTGGTCATACGATCTTGGAATGTTCTGACTTTACATGTGGAGGTTCATCTCAGTCATATCAGCCTACTAGTAAAGTTTCATGGCTAGATCAGGTCTAGTTTGGAAGATATTGAAGATTTTCAATATTGACAGTAGGGTACATAAACTTTGAATTCAGTTTTGAAGGCTTTAGAGGCCCCAGGTGAGGTCAAAAATTTGGGTGACAAGCACTTGCACCAGTCAAGCCTGTAGAGCGCTTCGTGACCTTTCTGAAATGGGGTTATAATAGTCAATCGAGTCAACTGGTGATGACTTATGGTCTCTGTTGATACTCTCAAATTTGGTTCAAATTTAGAGTGACCAATTAAAGATTTTTCTATAAGGCAAAGTGGATACTCCTAATTTTTTTTTTTTTGAGAAGGCCTAATTGGTATGCTTGTAAAAGATGCCCTGATAATTTTCATGAGATGCAGATGGAAAAAATAGGTTCAACACCTTTTAATTGTCATGTATAGTGAGTTCCAGCTTCTAAGTTTCAATTTTGACATATTTAGAGACTTGCCATTTTAAGGTGTTCTTTCAAAATCTACATTTTTGCTTAAGTGTCAAACAGAGTAAAGTAGCCCAGTTTGTCTTTGAATATCTTTTGTCAAGAAATATTTAATGACCCGCCACTTTGAAGATGTTTAGTATACATAACAAAGAACTTATGTTCTAATTTTTACGTCGTTTCAAATTCATTTGATTAGGTTTTAAACCCCTCAAAGTTGGTAGTTTATTGATGTCATGCACTTATAATTATTTAGAATTCTAAGTGCCCCTGTTTGACTACTTACAACTTTTGACCCTATGAACCAATTGAAAAAATTATCTTTGCGTTGCATTCTACTGATCAAATATTTCCTATGTTTCAATTTTCAAGCCTTGATGAATCTATTTGCCCAGCTTACCAAAATGATTCTACATACAATTTGTCAACATTTTCTAAGAGTGCATCGCTCAGAAACCAGTCACATTTTTCATCATAACTCAAAAAATATGAACTGGGTTGGACTAAATTTTATCTATGTTTGAAAAGACCATGTGTGCTTTGTACAAATTTTTTTATAGAAAAACCCAGTTTGAAAATCAAAAGTTATGATCTTCTGAGTACTAACAGCAATAAAAAATCAGCATTGCACTTAGTTTCTAAATCTCATAATAAAATAAAAAAAGAAAAAATCATTTAGAGATCTGGAGACTAAAGAATTAAAAAATTAGAAGAAAAACTAGTCTTATAATCTCATAAAGTAGAAAAGTACATTTGGAGACTTGAAGACTAATTAAAAAATAGAAGATAAAATAGTCTCCAAATCTAATAAAAAGAAAAGTCAATTCTGAGATTATAAGACTAAAAATTAAAAAATAGAAGAAAAGGTAGTCTCATAATCTCAAGAAGAAAAAAGTACATTTGAAGATTTGGAGACTAAATTAAAAAAGAATAAAAATTTAGTAGTCTCCAAGTCTCATAATAAGAAAAGTCAATTTTGAGATTATGAGACTAAAGAATTAAAAAATTAGAAGAAAAACTAGTCTCATAATCTCATAAAGTAAAAAAATACATTTGGAGACTTGGAGACTAATTAAAAAATAGAAGATAAAGTAGTCTCCAAATCTCATAAAGAGAAAAATCAATTTTGAGATTATGAGACTAATAATTAAAAAAATGGAAAAAAGGTAGTCTCATAATCTCAAAAAGAAAGAAGTACATTTGAAGATTATGAGACTAAGATTTAAAAAAGTAGAAAAAATGTAGTCTCATAATCTCAAGAAGAAAGAAGTACATTTGGAGATTATGAGACTAAGAATTAAAAAATAGAAGAAAAAAGTGCACTTAATCTCCAAATTTCATAATAGAAGAATCTGGAGATTATGAGACTAAAGGGAGTCTCCAAGTCTCATAATGAGAAAAGTCAATCTAAAGACTTGGAGATTAAAGGAAAAAGTTTTCTATTAGTCTCCAAATCTCATAATGAGGTGATTATGAGATTTAGAGACTAAAGTAGCAAATGAAAAAGTGACAAATGACAAATTTTGGTGACATGTGCAGATTTTTTTTTAAAAATAAAAGATTTAAAAGATTATAAAATAGAAACATTGGATAATTTCTAAATTTTTTTATTAACAGAGCTGCTCATGAGAAATAATGTTGCAGGTTCATTTTTTATCCAAATATAGCAGTATTATATATTTTCGGAAACGCCAAAAGATGATGGATGCAATGACGGTGATAAAAAAAAATTCGGGTGAGTTGATGCGAGCAGCAAAAGGCTTTTAATCCGGGATTAGATTTTACAAAGATATTTTTCCAAAAATATTTGATTTTTACAAATCCAGCAGAGGGAATGAATCAGATTTTTAATAGATGAAAGGATAATGACAAACTCTGAGAATTAATGATAAAGAATGAGAATTTTAAAGTGGCAGATGAAATTAAATTTTTTTTTTTTGAAGGGGCAAAAGAGATCAGATATTTTGAGAAGATAGATATTTTCAAATTTGGAAACATCCGGGAAGATCATATTTCTCAGATATTTTGAAAGGAGAATGAAATCAGATTGCAGATAGATGTTGATCCAGCATAGACTTTAGGTTTTCTCTTTTAGAGTTTATTTATTCTGTTATTTTCTCATTGTAAAGGGTTCTTGGTTCTACTTCTATTTTTTCCTATTTTGGTAGAAGAACCCTATGACTGCTCTGTTGTGAGCATGTCTCTAAATGATGAATTTTTGAATTTCTTTGTATAGCAGATTTACAGTTTTATGTCTAAATTCCTAAACTTTGAAGCTTTGTATGTAATAGACAGGTTTATATTTAATGGAATACACTGCAATTTTTATCTTACTTTATTATTGTCTCTTCACTCTGTGTTATGCTCTTGTATGTTTTGATTTGTAAGGCATTTGAAAACATACCAACTACAAGGTAGTTTATTTAATTATTTGCAAGTTTCTCTCAAGGAGATGATTAAATTTCATAAATAATTTTAGAGAGTAAACATATGTGTTAGGATTTTGATCATAATAATATAAAATTGACAGAATAGTTTGTAAGACATTCTATTCAGATTGCATGTAGTTTGTAAGACATTCTACTATATTCTTTTGAATTCTTCCTGTGCATTTATACTCAAATTCTTTTGCCTAATGGAATAGGCACTGGCTGTTTGTTATACAATCATTTTTATGTCATCAAACACTGAAAAATTATAACCAATTCATTTCTATTTTAAGTTTATGCATATTGTGAAAAAATTGTATCCAGGTGATATAGTTTATCTTTGTTGATTCTTTGAAGAGAGAATCAAAAGGTTAGCCTTCCTTGAGTTCAACTCATAAAAAGAAGAAGGATTTATGTCCTTATTTCCATTGTCATGCTATTACATTTATCAGTTCATTTGTCATATTTTGTAGCAGGTTGTTCTCAGCTGTTTACAAAATTATCTTTTATTGAAGTAGATTTGAGTAACACAATAACATGACAGTGAAGAACTAATCCACTAATCAAAAGTTTACTTGGAATATAGTAACTTGTTCATAGGCAATACCCGCCCGAGTCTTGTAGAGCTTGAAGCAGAAGGAGGATCTTATCCAATCCTTATCAATTAGGCTTTTCTTGCAAACTTGGAGCCCCTTTTTATCTGAGAATCAAGTCCATATTTTGCCAAATTTGATCCCACAAGAAAAATCCCTAACAGTCTCCAGAAGTCAGGTCACCTGAAATGGTAGAAAATAATTTTTCTTCAAAATTTCTGTTCGGGTCTCAAAAGTTATTTTGAGTCGACTTTGATGTAATAAATTGAAAAATAAAATAATTCTAAGTTGGTTGGTCCTAAGGGCTAAATTTCTGGAACCTTCTCGGATGGTGGAAAATATCTATATAAAAAAGGCCCGTAGTGTTGTCTAGGGCAGTTATGGATAGTAGATCTAGGTATTGATTCGAGGCTTTGTCCTCCAGAATATTGTAAGGGAATGCCCATGTGGCTTTGCATATTGTAATTTTGAAAGTTTGTAATTCCACATTTGTGGAGATAATAAGAAGTCAATTTTATGTTCTTGCATATGGTTGTTGTTTCTTTGTTTTTGTTATGTGTTTGTGGTATTAAAGGGAACACCCTTCATCAAGTGATATCAGAGCAGGAGTTCCTAAGTGTGTAAATAGATCACCGAATATGAGACAGTTTGCATTAGGACTGTGGTTAGGGTTTCAGTGCGTATTGCAAAAATACCTCCACGAAGGGAATGTGGCAGAAGAGCTGGTGTTGTAACACCTAAGGTAAGAGTGCTCCAAAGATAAGTGCGAACATTGCAAGAGGAGATTCGTAGAGGAATGAATGTTAATGTCAGAGATGAAAGTGATGATGAAGCCGAAGAAGAAGATCAAGAAGAAGAAGTCAAAGTTGTGAACTAGGAGGAAGAAAGACTTTTTTGGGCCATTTTCAAGATCGAAAAAAGACCTAAGATTGAGGTTCCTGCATTTTCAAAAAATCTTAACCCAGAGGAGTTGATTGACTAAATCAATGAATGTGAAGAATATTTTGAGTATGAAGATATTGACGATCCTGATAGGGTCAAATTCACGAAGGCCAGACTGAAAGCTCATGCAAAGATCTAGTGGCAAGAGATTCAATTGGAGTGAAATAGAAGATGGAAAGATAAAATCACAAGATGAGATCGAATGGTGGATAAATTGAAGTGGTAGTTCATTCCTATTGATTATGAGCTTGACCTACTGAAGAAGATGCAAAGTTTGAAGCATGAAGGAAGATCTGTTCAGGAGTATACAGAAGAGTTCTATCAAATCTTTATTAGAACAAGCCATGCAGAAGTTGATAAGGAGAAAGTTACTTGTTATCTTAATAGGTTGAGGCCAAGCATTCAGGAGGAGCTGAATTTGGTTTGAATGAACAATATTGAAGAGGCATACCAGTTTGCCCTAAAAGTAAAGGAAAAGGTGAACAAGAAGTTCGAGAGTAGATGAAATGGAAGAGGTCGCGGTGGATGATCTGGTGGACGGTCATATGAAGGCCAAAATAAAGATCCAAAAAAGAAGGATGAGACCAGAAGTAGTCAAAATCAAAGAGGAAACAATTCCAATCATTTCCAAGATCAGAACAATAGACATCATAAAGGAAGAGGAAGAGGACAAGGTTCAGGAAGAGGAGGCTTTCGTGGAACATACTTTCACTGTGGAGAAGAAGGTCATAGGGCATTTGAATGTCCTCAATGCCAAAGAAGGATGGATAAGAGGAATGAAGGCTAGGCCAGAATGACACATGTAGATGAAGATACCAGATCCTCAAATTTTGAAGATGCTGAAAGAGGAGAAACATTGATTAACAAAAGAGTCCTACTGAGTGGTGAGAATGAACCTGAACAAAGGAGGAGCCTGTTTTGCACTAGATGCTAACATGAGGGTAAATGTTGTGATGTGATTATTGACAGTGGAAGCACTGACAATTTAGTGTTAAAAGAGATGGTGACAAAGTTGAAGCTCAAGAGACAGAAACACCTACATCCATATCGGATTGCCTAGGTACAGGATGACCACAAGGTCATGGTCACTGAATAGTGCCTAGTAAAGTTCAAGATTGGCGGGTACCATGATGAGGTAATATGTGATATCATACCTATAGATGCATGTCACATGTTGTTGGGTAGGTCATGACAGTTTGACAGATGTGCTGTACATGATGGTCATGCGAATACCTATTCTCTGACAAAAGATAGAGTGTGACATAAGCTAAACCTATTGAAGAAGACCAAAGAAAAGGTATGTGGTAATGCAATAATAACTTTTGTTGATGGAAGGAAATTTCTAGATGGTATGAGGCATGATTATGTGTGTTTTTATTTAATTTCAAAAGCTGGTAAAGAGGAAGTAGAGAATGTACCTATAGAGGTTGCAGATTTGTTGAATGAGTTTTAGGATATTGTATCTGATAATGCACTTGATGGATTACCATCGGTAAGGAAGATCAGTCATCAAATGGATTTGATTCTAGGAGCCAATTTTCCAAATAAGGTAGCACACAGAATGACACCAGTAGAAAGTGAAGAGTTGAATAGACAAGTACATGAGTTATTACAAAAGGGGTTGATTCGGGAGAGCTTGAGTCCATGTGATGTACCAACAATATTAGCACCAAAGAAAAATGAAGAATGGAGGATGTGTATAGACTCCAAGGCAATAAACAAGATCATAATCAAGTACAGGTTTCTATTGTCATGAATGGATGATATTATGGATTGTTTGAGTGGAGCTATGTATTTTTCAAAGATAGATTTGAAGAGTGTATATCACCAGATTCAGATCAGAGAAGGAGATGAATGGAAGACTACCTTCAAGACAAAGGAAAGATTGTATGAGTGGTTAGTCATGCCTTTTGGGCTAACCAATGCACCAAGCACTTTCATGCAGCTCATGAATGAGGTTTTGAAAGAATTTCTAGGTAAGTTTGTCATTGTTTGTCTAGATGATATTTTGATCTTTAGCAAGAAATTGGAGGAGCATATGATGCATATTTGTATGGTATTTGAGAAGCTGAGAGATGAGAAATTGTTGATTAATTTGAAGAAGTGCAGTTTTGTGAAGAAGGAATTAGTGTATTTGGGATTTGTAGTTTCAGCAAAAGGTCTGAAAATGGATTGAGAGAAAGTATAGGCTATCTTTGAATGACCTACTCCAAAGATTGCTACTGAGGTAAGATCTTTTCATGATTTGACTAGTTTTTACAGAAAGTTTATCAAAAATTTTAGTAGTATTTATGGACCCTTAACTGAAATAATGAGGGGGGATAGAAAAGAGTTCAAGTGGACTAATGGGGTGGATAAAAGTTTTAAACTGTTGAAACAAAAGGTTATAGAACAACCTATTTTAGCACTTCTTGATTTTAATAAGGTGTTTCAAGTAGACTGTGATGCTAGTGGTACTGCAATAAAAGCTATTATGAGTCAAGAAGGTAAACCTATTGCTTATTTCAGTGAGAAGTTGAATGATGCCAAGAGGAAATATTTTATTTATGATCAGAAATTTTATGCTATAGTTCAAGCATTGAAGAAGTGGAGACACTATCTGCTTCCTAAGGAGTTTGTTTTGTATACTGATCATTAAACTTTGCAATATTTGAATAGTCAAAGAAAGTTGAATCAAAGGCATTTGAAATGGGTTGAGTTTTTGTAGAGTTATATATTTATTTTGAAACATAGGAGTGGAAAGTCTAACAGGGTTGCAGATGCTCTTAACAGAAGGCAACTATTACTGATAAAGATGCAGATTGAGGTGGTTGGGTTCAAGGAACTCAAGAATTAGTATCCAGAGGATCTTAATTTTGGTGAAGTTTGGAAAGCTTGTAAAGAACCTGTTACTCTAGACAGGATGAAGTGGCTGAATTTCATCATTTAGGATGATATGCTATTTAGAGGGAGTTAGTTGTGCATTCCAAGAAGTTCTATGAGGGATAATCTCATCAAGGAGAAGCATAACAGAAGATTAGCTGGACATTTTGGTCATGATAAAACCCTTGCTTTGGTTACTGAGAATTATTATTGGTCACAGTTGTAGCAAGATGTCAAAAAGTTTGTACAGAGTTGCAGAGTATGCCAGATGGTGAAAGGAGTGAAGTAGAATACAAGGTTGTATCAGCCATTACCTGTACCAGAAAAGCCTTGGGAGGATATCGGTATGGACTTTGTTCTTGATTTACCAAGGACACAATAGGGACATGATTCAATTTTTGTGGTAGTTGATAGATTTTCAAAGATGACACATTTTATTCCCTGCAAGAAGAATAATGATGCTGTTCATGTAGCAAAATTATTTTTCAGAGAAGTGGTGAGACTGCATGGTTTGCCAAAGAGTATTGTTTTAGATAGGGACACTAAGTTTGTTGGATATTTCTAGCATACATTGTGGAAGAAGTTGAAGATAGATTTGAAATTCAATTCATCACATCATCCATAGACTGATGGACATACAAAGGTGGTGAATAGGAGTTTGGAAAATTTGCTGAAATGTTTGGTTGGAGATAAGCCAACAGGATGGGATTTGATTTTACCATAGACAAAATTTGCATATAATATTTCTTTCAATAGGAGCACTAGTAAATCACCATTCTAGATTATATATGGGAGTAGTCCCAGAAATGCATATGAGTTGAGAAAGATAGATAAAGGAGAAATAAGTAGTGCTGAAGCTGAGGATTTTGTAGAACACTTGAAGAACATCCATGAGGAGGTGAGGAAGCATATTACTAAGATGAATGCATAGTATAAGGCTAAGGTAGATGTGAAAAGGAGGCATAAGGAATTTTAGTTTGGAGATGAAGTCATGGTTTGTTTGCAGAAGGAGCGATTTCCAGTTGGTAAATATAACAAATTGAAAATGAAAAAGTTTGGGCCATGTAAAATACTGAAGAAGCATTATTTGAGAAATGCATATGAAGTAGAATTGCCTACTGAGCTGAATATTTCACTAGTGTTTAACATTTCAAATCTAACAGAGTATCATGAGGGAGGTGTTGAAGATGAGATCACAACAGCACAATGGAGTATTCCAGCAACTAGTTCAGATACCAAAGAGATTGAGGATATATTGGATAGTCATGTTGGCAAAAGCACAAGGAACATGACATATGAAGAATATCTAGTCAAGTGGAAAGGATGACCTATTGAAGATTCATCATAGCTGACAAAGGAGGAGGTTAACCATCTTGATTTTTCTCTATACACCTGAGATGTGACGGGGTCACTTCTCAAATTACCTCGGGTGTCTGATGTAGGAGCATCTTGGGTGTAGAGCAATCTTGCATCACCCAAAAATATTTTTATTTTTGTATTCAATAAGGGCTATCTTGTGTAGAGCTGCTATTTATGGAAACTTTCTATTTTTGGTAAGTTGTTCATATGATCTTGGTATGTTTTGACTTTACATGTGGAGGTTCATCTCAGTCATATCAGCCTACCAGTAAAGTTTCATGGCTTGATCAAGTCTAGTTTTGAAGATATTGAAGATTTTCGGTATTGGCAGTAGGGTAAAGAAATTTTGAACTTAGTTTTGAAGGCTTTAGAGGCCTCAGATGAGGTCAAAAATCTGGGTGATAGGTGCTTGCACCAGGCAAGCCTATAGAGCACTTTGTGGCCTTTCCAAAATGAGGTTATAATAGTTAATCGGGTCAACTGGTGATGACTTATGATTTTCGAAAGTTGGGTCACCTGAAATGGTAGAAAATAATTTTCCTTCAAAATTTCTGTTTGGGTTTCAAAAGTTATTTTGAGCTGACTTTGATGTAATAAATTGAAAAATAAAATAATTCTAAGTTGGTCGGCCCTAAGGGCTAAATTTTTGGAACCTTCTTAGAGGGTGGAAAATGCCTATATAAAGAAGGCCTGTAGTGTTGTTTAGGGTAGTTCTGGGTAGTAGATCTAGGTATTGATTTGAGGCTTTGTCCTACAGAATATTGTAAGGGAATGCCCATGTGGCTTTGCATATTGTAATTTTAAAAATTTGTAATTTCACATTTGTGGAGATAATAAGAAGCCAATTTTATGTTCTTGCATATGGTTGTTGTTTCTTTATTTCTGTTATGTGTTTGTGGTATTAAGGGGAGCACCCTTCATCATTATCTATCCATGAAAAATATTTATAATATCCTTAGCTTCATTTTGATACATAATCAATTAGCCATGCTTGTATGATCGTCCACTGAATTTCTCCCTCTTACTTGATCTTCCATGAAAAAATTTCATTATGTATTCATCTGTGATCATCTCCCTCTTTGACAAAAATGCCAAAGAAGAAACTAAAACATACATCTTGCAGATGTAGATATCAACTTTTTAGTTCAGTAACAATATTTCTCCCTCTATCATCTTTGCTTATGACTGATTCTTGGCTTTGCTATACTTTTCACAACTCTAGGCTGCTCCTAAAGTGTGACCTGTCTCTACATCAACTTGTTAGATACTCTTTGTAACACATTTAATATAGTGCTCCTAGCTTGACTAGGCAGCCTCAGTTAGGGGAAGGACCCCTAATTGACTTCTCAGGTATTCATGAGCTTCTTTAGGTAAAGCCTTAGCGAATATGTCTGCTAGTTGTTCCTTTGTATTCACATATTCCATTCAGACCTCTTTATCTTGTACCAATTCTCTCAAGTAATGATACTTGATGGCAATGTGTTTGGTCTTTGTGTGCATCATTGGATTCTTAGAGATGTTGATAGCACTTGTGTTGTCACAGAAAATGACAACTGGTTCAGTGATTTCTTCTTTCATGCCTACCAACAATTGCTTTATCTATATCAAATTTGAATAGTTCACAGTTGCAGCCACATACCACTTAAAAAATTGAAAAGCATCAGATTTTTCTTTTAAGAACATTACATGTATCATTTTGGTATAATCATCAACAAACAGGATAAAATATCTAGCACCACAATAGCTTTGTACACCCATCAGTCCACAAAGGTCAGTATGAACCAAATCTAAGATATTCTTAGAATTAAAAGTTTTGCTCTTGAAACTAGACTTTGTCATCTTACCCAACTGACATTCTTTGTACATTACATTCTCAGGTTTCTTCAATCTAGGTAGACCTCTCTTTTTCTATTTCTTACTAATTTTTACTAGATTATCAAAGTTAACATGACATAGCCGCTTATGCCATAACCAAATATCATCAAGTTGTGAAATTATACATGTTTCTTCGGATAGATATAGATTGAACAAATTACCTCTTATCTGTTCTCCACTTCCAATCATTTCACTAGTGGCATCAAATATTTTGGCCTTTCTGTGATGAAATTCCACTTGGTATCTAGTGCTATTAAGTTGTGCAACAGTCAGCAGATTATAGTTAAGACCCTCAACCTAATAAGCATTTTCACAAGTGATCTTATTAGTTAGCTTAATCAATCATTTTCCTCTAATAGGACATGGTGCATCATTACCAAATTTCACACTCCTACCTTTATAATGATCTAAGGTATCAAACTTACTCTTGTCACTAGTCATATGATGTGAATAACCGTTGTCAATAATCCATTTATCATTTTTGTTCACATAAGATATCAATGTAGTTTTCTCATCCTCATTAGATTCATCTTTCATTACAACATAGACAACCTCAATTTCAAAATCATCACTATCAATGTCAGTCTCTTCTTCGGTAATATAGCAGGATTTCTTACCTTTTCCTTTATAGTCCTTGTATCTTCGGTAACCTCTATCTTCTCTTTTGTCTTTATGCTTGATGTCTCTTTCTTCATCCTTATCATCCCTATCAGGACATCTAGTAGCTATATAACCAACTTTATTACATGAAAAACATATAATAGGGAGTTTACCTTTGTACTTTCCTTTTCTCCTTTTCAGTCTTCTAGCCATAAGAGCTTCTAGATCCTCAAGTTCATCAGATGTGTCACTGTCACTTTCACTTTCACTTTCACTTTCAGTGATGCATCTTTCTTTTTCCTTCTTTGACTTACTCAGAACCATTTGTGACTTAAAAGTAGATTCAATATTACCAACAGTGAAGTTATCATAGTTAGAAAGTTCAAAAGCAGTAAGCTTACCAACCAAACTTTCCAAAGTAAGATCATTGGTAGGGTTACATCTAGATTCCTGAATTGTAGAAATTTTGATTGCATAGATAGGACGCAAAGTTCTCAATACTTTTCCTATTATAGTTTCATCATCAATAGCTCCATTTGCTCTTGTAATAGAATTTACAACTTCTTTAATTCTACCATAATATTGTGCAATATTCTCACCTTCTTGCATTCTCATTTCATCAAATTTACCTCTTAGGCTCTTGGCTTTTGCTCTCAATACATTTATGTCACTGCCATAAATATTTGCAAGGGTGTCCCACATTTTCTTTGCATTACTACAGTCTTTGATGTCTTCAAATTATTGATAACTTAGGGTAGACACAATCTCCAACATTTTTTGGTTGTGCTCTTGTTTAGCTTTCATTTCCTTGGCAGTCAGAGGTGCAATGGGTGTGACATAGTCATGCTCAACATAATACTTTGTAGAATCACCAATACCAGCTAGATGCATCTTCATCAAGCTTTTCCATGCAGGGAAGTTCTCCTTATTCAGCTTTGGTACCTCCTTCTTATACATCCTAATCATTTGTTTCAAGTACCTTCAAACTTGTTCTCTGTAAGCACCAACAGCTCTGATACCAATTGTTAATATGATTTAGAACAAAGAGGGGGGGTGAATTAGTTGTTCTCAGGTCCAGATGTATAAAACAAACATTAAAACTCTTCAACAAATTAGATCTAATAACCAACAACTACTCGGTCATTACTGATTGCATAACAGAAACATATAATAGTGTAGTCCACTTATCCAATAGTATCTAACTTGTAAAACACAAAAATGTTCAAACCAAAATATTCACACAAGTATCAACACCAAGATTTATAGTGGAAACCCAATTTGGAAAAAACTACTTTGTAACATGTTACTATTATGTTCACTCTTCTGAAGTGAGCTCAGTGAAAAGCCAACCTTGTCAAAGGTTATGAACACACTGTCAGGTGTGACCTGGTTAAAGGATTTAAACCACTATGTTAAAAGTGCACCTTGTTATAAGACTTACATACACTCCATTAGAATGCAACCTTGTTCAAAGAATTTATACCTATGACTGTTAGGTCAACCTCTGTTAAAATGATTTTGACTGATACAATGGTTAGAAAGTAGCAGTAGTATTGATTTGAAAAACATACAACTCTCTTTGCAAATATCAGATCCAATTTCATACACATATGTTAGCTTACTGACTGTGAACCTTTACCATCTCCATCACTGATCTGCTTGAAACTCTCTTCAAGCAATCACAACACTTCTCCTTCAGCCTTCTCTACTTGTATAGTCAATAACATTAACAATACTTCCAACATCATCTTCTTCTTCAACCTCTAGCTTAGGTTCCCTTAATACTTCCTCCATTAGGTCAATACATCTTTTGTCGCTTAATCTCTTTCATAGATCTTAGGGCTAGGTCAGATTCATCAAATCCATCCTAATTTATGTTCTTTGGCTATCCTTCTAGAAATATCTTAAATCTCTTAATAGATTTACAATAAAACATTTTACAGTGCATTAAATGCTTTCATACAATCAATAAATAAAGTCAACAGATTTTACATAATCAAAGAATTCAACTATGTTGGCTGAAAATTTGAATTCTCCCTCAAATGTAAAATATTTACGCTCGATCAATACTATGTTCAACTTTTCAGTCTTCACTAGAAAGCTCGGTCACTTCAAAAACTATTTCCTCGGCTAATATTGTCTTCCTCGACAATTAATTAATGTTCGGTCAACACTGAATTTACTTGGCATATACTAGCTCGGTCAACACTAACATCACTCGACTTAAACTAGATTTCTTCACTTTTACTTTGTTAAGCCTAACAGTTTAGTCTTCATTCTTACTTAGATAAACAATACATTATCTTATCATTTTGCGACATAATCAAGTACTCATTGAAGTATCAAGATAACTCAACATTTCCTTAGGTGCTATTGTTACCAACCTTTCCTTTCCCCTTAGCAACAATCAAATAGATATAATACTTTCTTAAATAGCAATAGTCTTACCAATTAAGGTTTGACATCAATGACAATACAACAATTGCCTTAATTGTAGTTTCCAACAATTGCAATCCCCATGATGACAAAATATTGATAGATGAGACTAGGGGATTTTTCTTTATATTTGGGGTAAGATACTTTTTTTAAGGATCAGACTTTGCGAGTAGGTGGAAATGAAGTGAAACCAAAAGATTGAAATAGGTCAAAATTTGGTTATACAATTTCCTTCCTCCTATCTTTTTTGGTATATCTCTTGGTAACCAGCTTAACTTAAAAATATAAGAGGGGGTTTTACGGAGTCACCTAACTTTGAGCCAAAGGGTTTTAAAGATTATGGGGATTTCTAGGAGGGCTTGTATTCCTTTTTTGAGGTATCCTAGTATTTTCCTTATCTCTTATTGTTATACACTACGTTTGCACCCTTGTTTCAAGCTCTCTTGGTTTTGATAACCTAGTATAACATGGGAATCATCTCCAGGTTGTGGGACCTACGCTAACTGAGATGAGACCTCCAGGTTCTAGGCTAGTTCCTCTTGGATAATCACCTTAATTTTTTTCTTGACATGAAAATAAATTCTTGAGGGGAAAAGGGATAGAAGGAAAGCTGAAAGGGAAATAACTAAAAGCAAACTACCTATTAGGTGATACACCAAAATGAAATGAACACAATACACTGACTAAACTAGCATGAAAGCTCTCAGATCTAATAGAACACAATCTTCCTAAACAAGCTTACATAAGTGTTTCACAGAGAGGCTTGAAAAAAAGACACAGACTATGAGTTGCAAGCAAACATTCTCTTTAGCAAAAGGGCATAGGAATGAGATAGAATGACAAGGGGTTGAAGTATACCCACAAACTCACTCAAATCAGATCAGACATAATAGTACACCTATAAATTGAAAGAAAGAAGGGCCCTGGAACTCCAAGATTTCTCTAACAAAGCCAATATATTATATTTAGTAAGAGAAATACAGACAAGGGAAAGAATAGAGGGCATAACAATTGCCATAGATAATCTCTATTAAATCTGAGATTTCAATGAAAGATCACAAACTACAAAAGTTAGAGGGCAGAAAGAATGCCACAAATAACTTCGAGAAAGAGAAAAAATCTTTTTACAAAATGTAAACTCTGAGCTTCAAAAAGCTCCAAAAAATAATATATCATCTCCTTAATTGCACGTAGGTAGGAGCAAAAAACCTAACTAGGGTTACATAGATTTTCCATAAAATAATTAAACCCTAACTCTGTCATGTCTGATCATAAATGCATCTCTGAAAGTATCATGGCCGATTAGATATCATTTTGCATGTCCATCTTTGTACTGAATTTAGTTGTAGACAAGCTGCCTTGATCTATCTACCTCTTTGCAACTCATGCTCATCATGAATGCTCAAAATCTAATCCTTACAAATATTTGTATTTTGAAGTACAGAAGGCCACAGGTGGCACCAACCTTTAATGCCTCTTCGGTGCAAGAACACCTACATGGTACCCTGAGAAATCATACGCGATGGCCATCAGATCTTTTCATCATCCTCTCAACTGCAACTGTCCTGAAGACATAAATTCTGAGCTACCTGTAGCCTCATTTGACCAACAACAAGAAACTAGCAAGAAAAATATTTAAAATTTGAAAACAACGGTTAGCTGATCCAATTTAAAACATGGCTGTCAATATCAATATTTCCTAGCAGATGAATGGCCCAGATCATCCTTGTAACAATCGCAAGCCCCTTTGAAAAGTCATCGGCCACATCACCGGTCAGAAGCCAATAAAAAATGAACACCTTAGCAAAATGGAGCACATTGGACCCACAACCCGCTGAGATCTTCATCGAATGGTTGTCATTATATCATGATACTAAACATCGTGCATATTACTTCAATGATATAACAACAACTATAGATCTTGCTCAAATCTTAACCTGCCTCAAAAGCCAAAGACCTCGAGCCCACTGACAAAGTTCCACATCATAATCTAGCCGACCAATAAGAATCGAACACCTTAGACTATGTGGTAATGGACCCACTAAGATGAAGCGCTACGTTAGAATGAAGATCGACAGTCATCGCAAAGCCACAAGGGGGAAGATTAAGTATTACGAACATGCGACAACCGTCAGATCAAGAGATTAACCTTGTTAATCAAGGCCACTTAGGATCTTTAATAAACTGGGCCCAGACCTACCATGTGTCACATTTTCATTTGTTGTTGATTTTTGAGTTATCTGATCATGAAAGATAGTTAATTCTCAAAATCATGCAAAAACATGCAAAAACAACTTTTTAACTCAAATTAGAGTTTAGATCAGCTTTTTGAACTCCAAAAGGATGTTGAGTTTCAAAAAGTTAACAACTTGCATTGATTTTCTGATTTGGAGTTTAACTGTTTCTTTTGAATATGCATAATAATTAAGAATTAAATAAATAAATAAAGTGATTTATCCTCAACTCAACTGATTTTTGAAAATAAATAATTAATTTATGGGTTGATTAACTATTTATTCAAACTTTTATTAAAAACTATATTAGTAAATAATGACAACATGCTTTAATTAATTAAATAAGAATTTAATCAATTAAAGATAAGAATTTTGATTTATTGTCAAAATTAAATAATACAATTAATAATAGATAGAATTAAATTTAATTAAACAATTAAGTGGCAAATATTAAATCTAAATAATTAAATATGAAAATATTCAATTAATCAAACTTAGGATAAATGTGATTTATTGCCAAATAATTATAAAATTAAGGATAATTATGATGATTAGGAATATTACTAGGAATATTCCTTGATGCAGAATTTAAGATAATCAATTAGATTTGATGATGTTTAGATGTGCCTTAGGTTAGGACTTTGATGTCGATTTTGTCTGATTTGTCGATGTAGGAGGTTAATGAATTTATAGCCCATTTTTGGGGTATTACATTTTGCCCCTCTTTGAATTACTGTGCGAAGCGCAGTGGTTCAAAGATAGTCTGTGTTTGATAGAGATATGAAACTGATGTTTGAAATTGATAATTGATATGAGATAGAAGCTGATTGATATTGAATTAATATGGAGATAATAGGTCCTGAATGACCAAATATAATGTTCACTATAGCAGTGATGAACCTATGATTGCGAAAAAGTGTCCAAAACGCCTGATTCTGAACCTTAGGATTGATAAGAAGTGAGTGACCTGTTCTAGACTCGATTGTCTTAGCAGAACTAGCAAGTATCACATCCAAACCCTTCAGTTGTTGAAGAACCAAGGAAAGAACACTATGATCTGATGGTTGCAAAAATTGATATAGTTTACAAGATTAGGAGAATACCAGATTGATATGGATCGATGAATCTGATATGCCCCAAGTGATGATAGATTTGCCCCGAGTGATGAGGACTTTTGATGAATCAGTAACTAGACGTGATTGTTTGTCTTGATCACTGATGAAAGATATTGATAGATTTGATTGACAGACTTTGAATGATGTGCAATACCATGCCCCCTTCGGGATTAAAATTGAAATCTGACAAGAAAAAGTCAGCGTTGATTGTTTAGAAGCATCTTAATTGATTTGAGAAGTGGTTATATACGTCCGAGAATGCATTCTGCATCGTTTGGAAGGTCCTGGAGACCAAGGTTGACCAGGTTTGACCATGAGTTGACCATGGTTGACCAAGTGGAAATTTTGATAGTTTGATGAAAGATAATCAGTTGAGTTGAATACTAGATTTCTTGTGATGATTGAAGGTCGATTATGCAAGCAGTAGACCGTCTTGGGTCCAAAAATTTTAAATCGCGATTTTGACATAATAAACGATCTCAGATTTCAATTTTGATCGCGAAAATGGATTCAGAACGTCGAAATTAGCCAGGGGTGCAATTTTCATGGAAAACGGAGCACTTTTAAAAATTAGGTCAAAAGCTATATAAAGGCCGGAAGGGTCATTTTCAATTCATTTCAACCCTTTGACTTTAGAGATTCTGTGGAGCCCTCTGAGCGAGAAAAATGGCAGACCATCGAGAACTGAAGGTACTTGTGAGTTCGCACCATTTTGAGCGCAACCAGAGACATGACAAACCTTGACAGTATGGACATCCAGTAGGTGGACCTCTGTTCCCCCCTGAAAATGCATGTTTTTATGATTTATAGCATTTAAAATTTTTTTCCATACGCGTTTTTAGTTTTTAAATTTTGCATGTGTAGAAACTCGTACGAGTCTCAGCCCAGACTCGTACGACATTTCATTTCAGTTTAGAATATCGTTTCGTCCACGCCCAAGTGTCGTATGATAGGGACCCTTGTGTCGTACGACATTTTGTCGGATCTCTTGAAACTCGTATGAATCCAGGTGTAGTGTCGTATAACTATGAATTGTCGTTTGGTATGTTGTGGAATGTCGTACAACATTTCACGCTAGTCTGGAATGTCGTTTGAAAAATAGAGTGTGAAAAACTCATTTTTAGGTCAAAAATCAAACTTTTCTGACCCTTTTGCCTGATTTGGATACTTTGCCCCACCTCCTGAAACTTCAAAACTATGTATTCTGATACTCTTGGCCTGATTTTGAACTGAATTTCTGACAAAACACCCTGTTTCTCTATGATTTAGGTCACCTATCCTGATGTACATGTTCACCATTCTTATTCGGCCACCCAGAGATTGTGTGTCGCTTTGCCAGACCCGATGAGGGTTCATCTCGCTGCCTGTGGATTTGAGCACCTGATTCATTTACCCGATATTAGGGTAAATCATGGTTTATTGACTGCCCTGATTGAGAGGTTTCATTCTGAGACCCATACTTTCCACCTTCCGACTGGGGAGACTACTGTGACCCCTGAGGATGTGTATAGGATTCTTCACATTCCTTTTCATGCTCCGCGGTGTCCCGAGTATGTCAGTGGAGGATCGAGGGGACTGCATGCGTTCAGACGACTGTTTGGTGATGAGACCCAGCTGACTGGGTCTATATCCTGGGAGACACTTGTGCAGAGATATGGTCAGACACATCACCTAGAGTGTATCATTGCGGGGATGATCGGAGAGTTGATTATGCCTAGCCGTCAGCAGAACGACTTCTTGATGGGATGGGCACCTATGGTAGCACTCTTGATGGCTACACCTATTAAGCTTGCCTGGGGTCAGTGTCTGTTGGCGCACTTGTATTCCGAGATGCACGAGGTCGTGTATCAAGACTGCAAGACATTTGCTTCAGGAGCGGTGGTATTGCAGATATGGGCTTGGGAGCATATCCTAGTTTTGAGACCAGTTTTTCAGAGTCAGCGATAGCCACAGAAGCCAGTTATATATACGTATGCTGGTTATGTTACTCAGGTTCGCATGGGTCACACTGAGTATTTCTGCCGATGCTTGGATGACATGACCTTCGTGATTTGGAGACCATATGTACAGATAGAGGCCTGGCCTACTGCGAGAGAGCAGTTTTCATTCATTTTTCAGAGAAGGATATTGATAGGACGAACCTCCACCGTCTTGGAGAGATTTTTGATTACCAAAGTCTGGCGTCAGTATGGACTTATTCAGGATGTCCCGTAGGATTATACTGCTTATGCCCGCATTGTGTGTGAGATAGGGCTTGGATGGGCACCACGTCTGAGTTATACTATATGTGCTGAGGAGTATAGCCAGATTATTGGTAGGGATTGGGACTACCTTCCACAGGTGGTTGATGCAGGTGTGACAGATGCATATGTGGCATGGCTTGCTGATCACCGGATTCATCAATTTTCTGATCTGACAGAGCTGATACCCTCCATGGAGGAGGCTATGGATGTTACAGGGGCTCCTATGAGAGCAGGACCGAGACCACAGGTGGTACACCCTACTCCTCCGAGACAGAGAGCTATGGATCCTTTACAAAGAGCACTAGGGCATGGGAGACCTCCACGTCCTTCTATATCTACAGCGGGCACATCTTCCGGCACACAGAGATGGAGTCGAGGTGAGAGTGGCACACTGGGTGGAGTAGGATCTGCAGATGATGTTCTAGGAGCTGAGCAGTTTCCAGGTGGGACCAGTGGGGATGACACATTTGATTTGGGTGCTGAGGTTAGACGCCGTAAGGTGCATAGGGTGAGCATTCCTTCACATGCAGATCAGCCAGCACAGGACACAAATATGCCATCAGCTGATGCAGAGCCTGCAGTTCCTCTTACTTTAGCCGAGATTATCAGACGGCTTAGAGTTCAGGTCTAGGACCTGAAGATAGAGCAGGCTAGATTAGAGGAGAGGCATCGAGAGGTAGATAGACAGCATACAGAGTAGTGCGCAGAGATACAGAGATTACAAGCAGAGGTGATTCATCAGACTGCGTGGGCCTCATATTATGTATCTGCGTACTATGCAGTAGTCCCTACGACACAGAGAGTGCCTACCGATTCTCAGTATATGGCAGCATCAGAGGGAGCTAGGGGACCACGAGCGGAGCAGATACCAGATGCACCGCCTCCTCCTCCACCAGATGTAGAGGAGCATGCTGATATTTGATTTCCCTTCTCATTTGTTACTTTCTCAATGATACATTGTTGTGTTTGATAGCTCTACGGAGTTCATTCTTTTGTACCCTGTGCCAGTAGTGCACCCCTGACTATTTGAGATTTTTGATATATATATGAGATCAATATTTTTGGTTGTGACATCATGTGTACTTGTCATTCTTGTTATGTATGATGATATCATGTGATGTTAATGCTATGAGTAGTGTAGAATGTATGTATAGATCAATGCAATGCAATGATTTCTTTCATATGTATGAATGTTATGCAGATGTAATGATTATGGAAATATGTATGTTTATGCAATGGATGTAAATGTAATGTAATAAATGTTTATGATATGATATGTAAATGCAATGATACACATGATATGTTTTGTAGGTTGATGAAGACAAGTACTCAGTCTTATGTCAAAAAGATGGTTAACCCAGGAGGATCATTGCTTGCGATTTTGTGAAGAGACCTTCGAGTTAGGTTCAGCTCTTGTTAGATTTGAAGGTGAAATTTGAAGAATCATTTAAGCATTGAAGTTTGTTTAGCCATTGTGAGATCATGCAACATGCAAAATGCAATGAGACATGCAAAATGAAATGAGACATGCAAAATGAAATGCAACCTAAGACCTAGGACCTAGTCACTGATCATATGTCGATTTGTTATCATCATTGAACTTTTAGGTAACCGGATAAATCAATACAATGCCCACTAGCCATAAAACCATAGACATATGAATATCGATTTGTATGCACAAGAATCAATACAACACCCACTGGTCAACAACCATGGATATATGAATATTGATTTTGTGTTCGGAATGTTGGATTAGATATAAGCATCAAAGCATAAACGCAAGGATGACCTAAATATCATGTCCATTTTGATATAGAAATTTGTACAAGCATCAAAACATAAACATCATGATGACCTGAGTACGCCTTGCATTGCAAACACATCAAACAGTCAAGAGATCATTCTAAATCCAATGTTAATTACCCGTAGTGACCCTTTATCATTCACATCCTTAGGCAAGATTGCGTTCCACAGTAGGAGAAAGAACTTACTAAAAAAGACAATAGTTAGATCAAACTTCCTTGAATTGTCTGGGTATCAATGGTCGAGGTACGCATGGCCATCCAATTTGAGATAGAGGCTCTTATAGTCGGACACCATTTCAATCTGGAATTTCCAAAGTTGTTAGATTTTCACATACAAGTAGAAGACAGAAAAGATTATGCCCCCAGTCATCACCCTCTAAATCCTATAAAGGACATCATCGAAGAGCTCGAAGGGACACAATATGCAAAAATCTCAATGCTAATCAGTAAGCATACAAGGAGATAAAAGCATGAAGCACATATTGTTTTCAGTTTGAGTTTGATGTTTGATTGCGTTGTTATAGATGCAAAATCCTTTCTGGAGACAAGACTGACTGATTGACTCACATGAAGCTTTAAAGGATTTTGATTGGATAGGACACGTCTAAGATACATTGGAGGCCATAGGATATGACATTGATTGCCCCCAAGTTTGAACATTGATAGGATACAGACGCTCAAGCTGATTGGTATACAGACCGACTTATTGAAAACTGGAAATGTTGAAACAAACCGGGAGATATGTACAAACTAAAGCAAGACTGAAAGTTGGGAAAGACCAAGATGGCACTGATAGATGGAGCATTTTGGAACAAGTGGTGCCTGTTTGCCAGGTTTTCACCATCTTGGTAGAGATTCTATTTTTGCTACCAAGGCGCCTGTTTCTAGGTTTTCACCAAGGCACTTTTCTTTTTTTCATTTTTTTTGTATTTTTCATTTTTATATTTTTTTTATACTTTTGATATTTTTTGATTTTTTTGAATTTTTTTGTGAATCATCAAGGCGCCTATTGCTAGGTTTTCACCAAGATGTTCATTTTTTTAGGACTTTTTCCAATTTTTAGGATTTTTAAAGATATTTAACCATAGACTGAATGCGTTAGGCGTAGAATTTCTTCAAATGAAGAACGTTGATTGGTTCTCGGAGCTTTTCTCCTTCAATCGTTGAGAGTTGATAGGCACCAGAGCCAAAAGTAGTAGTGATAACAAAGGGACCCAGCCAGTTGGCTTCGAACTTCCCCTTGCGTTCTCGATGTGATTGATTTTTAGGATTTTCTCTCAACACTAGATCACCAACCTGAAATTCTCTATGTCGGACTTTCTTGTTGTAGCCTCTAGACATTCTTTTCTTTGATACACTCTGAGATGATCATACGCTGCTTGCCTGTGCTCATCTAGTAATTCAAGTTCTTGTAACCTAGACACTCTGTAGTCTTCATCAGTGACAAGTCCATGCATTCTGATTCTGAGTGATGGGATTTCAACCTCAATAGACAGTACCGCTTCAGACCCATAAACTAAATCGAAAGGTGTAGCCCCTGTAGGTGTTCTGATACTAGTTCTATAGGCCCAGAGAGCTAGATTGATCATGAGATGCCAGTCTCTTCCTATTTTATTCATTGTTCTGTGCAAGATTTTCAAGAGATTTTTG
Source organism: Chamaecyparis obtusa (assembly GCA_027943335.1). NCBI lineage: Eukaryota > Viridiplantae > Streptophyta > Pinopsida > Cupressales > Cupressaceae > Chamaecyparis > Chamaecyparis obtusa. The sequence continues at coordinate 161,904 of BSBK01002075.1, forward strand.
TTTGAAGCTTCAACTTGTCCATTCCCTTGAGGATAGTAGATAGAAGACCAATGTTGAGTAATTTTGAACTTAGCACATAAGTCATCTAGGTCCTTGTTTTTGAATTGTCCCCCGTTATCTGTGATTATAGAGTGAGGGATCCCATATCTGCAAATGATGTAGTTCAGGATGAACATAGAGATCTGTTTCCCCGTTGCTTGTGTTAGAGGAACTGCTTCTACCCATTTTGTAAAATAATCTGTACCTGTGATTATATGGGTATGTCCATTAGAAGAGTGCGGATGGATAGCACCTATGAGATCAAATGCCCATTGTTGAAAAGGCCATTGTGTAGTAAAGGGAATCAGATCTCTCCCTGGAGCATGAATCAAGTTGCCATGTACTTGACACTGTTGACAGTTTTTAGCAAATTTAATAGCTTCTTTTTCCATTTCAGGCCAATAATACCTAGCCCTAATAAGTTTTTGAGCTAACGTTAAACCATTCAAGTGTGACCCACATATACCCTCGTGGACTTCCTCTAATGCACGTTGAGACTCTTCTCGTTCTAAACATCTAAGTAGTGTACCATCTAGACCTTGTTTGTACAGATCATTACCAATGATGACATATCGGGATGCAGATCGGATAAGGTTTCATTTCTCAAAACGGTTAAAGGACTCAGGGATGATTTGGTCATGGAGATAGGAGAATAGATTTTTGTAGCGAGATGAGTCATAACCTACAACAGTGCAGATCATGCGAGTTTCAGGGGAGTCATATGCAGGATAGGATAGGGCTTCCACCAGGAACTCGTAGCGTAGTTCATGTTCGGGCTGTTGTAAAAGAGTAGATAATGTCACCATTGCATCGACAGCCTTATTCTCCGTTCTGGGTATTTGCTCAAATGTGATAGAGATGAAGTATTTCTTTAAATCATCTACCATTCTCTTGTAAGGAATGAGATTTTCATCTTTGGTTTGGTACACATCATTGACCTGGTGGATGACCAATTGTGAGTCTCCATGGATGTGCATCTCTGTAACTCTCCACTGTATTGCCATTTTCATACCATTGAGAAGTGCCTCATATTCAGAAATATTGTTTGTGCAAGGAAACTTTAATCTGAATGCTTTGGGTATCGAGTATCCTTGAGGAGTGATGAACAATATGCTTGCTCCTGATCCATTCTGTGTGTAGGAGCCATCAAAGAATAACCACCATGTTCTAGAAGAGAGATGCATGATAGAAGAATCAGGAAATTCCATTTGCATGGGTGTATCATCAAACAGTGGTGCTTCAGCTAATTGATCAGCAATGACCTGTCCTTTGATAGCTTTTCTTTCAACATATTCAATGTCAAATTCGCTCAAGAGCATGACCCATTTAGCTAGTCTACCTGTGAGGGCAGCCTTGCTTAGGAGATATTTCAGTGGATCAATTTTAGCTACCAAATGAGTGGTATGAGCTAACATGTAGTGTCTCAATTTCTATGATGCAAAGATCACAGCTAGACATGCCTTCTCTATCATTGAGTAGTTCTTCTCATAGGCCACTAAAGTTCGGCTGATATAGTAGATGGCTCTTTCTTTCTTGTTCTCATCATGCTGTGCTAGCAATGCCCCCAGTGATGTATCTGTTGTGGAGACATATAATATTAATGGCTTCCCATGAATAGGAGGCATCAATACAGGTGGATTTGATAGATACTTCTTGATATGTTTAAAGTTTTTATCGCATTCTTCATTCCATGCAAAGGTCGCACCTTTATGTAATGTTTTTGTAAAAGGCTGTGAGATGTCCGCTAGCTGTGATATGAATCTTCTGATAGATTGAACTCTACCTTGCAATGTCCTCATTTGACTGATATTTGTGGGAGGTTGCATCTCTATTATAGCCTTGACCTTAGCTGGATCAACTTCAATGCTTTTCTTGGAGACGATGTATCCTAGGAGCTTTCCAGAAGTGACTCCAAAAGCACACTTTTTAGGATTTACTCGAAGACTAAATTTTTCCATTCTATCGAGGATCATGCTCAAGTCTGTTAGATGTTTAGTTCTAATCATGGATTTTTCCAAGGTATCATCTACGTAATCCTCCATTGTTCTATGCATCATATCATGAAAAATAGATGTCATTGCTCTTTGATATGTAGCTCCAGCATTTTTGAGTCCGAATGGCATAACATTCCAACAAAAAGTTCCCCACGCACATGTGAAAGCTATTTTCTCTTGATCTTCTGGAGCAATTTTGATTTGGTTGTATCCAGAAAAGCCATCCATTAAGGAATACATTTCATAGCCTGCAGTCATGTCCACTATCATATCAATGTTAGGTAGTGGAAAGTCATCCTTAGGGCATGCTCTGTTCACATCTCTAAAGTCCGTGCACACTCTGATTGAACCATCTAGTTTGGAAATAGGTACAATGTTGGAAATCCACTCAGCATAGTCTATGACACGGATGAATCTAGCTTTTAGGAGTTTTTCTAGTTCTGCTTTGACTAAGAGTGCAACATGAGGATGCATCTTTCTCAATTTTTGTTTGATTGGTTTTACTCCGGGAGCAATGGATAGATGGTGCATAATGAGATTGGGATCTAATCCTGGCATATCTAAATATTTCCATGCAAAGTTGATCTTTTTTTCTGATAAGAAGGTAGTGAAGTTCTATTTCTCTTCGTTTGATAGAGATTGTGCTACATGTACCAATTGTGGTTCCTCTGTTGTACCCAAATTGATGGATTGAGTTGGCTCAATCAGAACTGGAGATCTATCCTGTAAATGACTCGGAAGGACATCAAATATCTCATCCTTAGGTGCCTCAGAGAGGTTTTCACCTTCAGATACATCTTTTCTTTTTACTTTTGTCGGTTCTGAGACTGCCACAAAGTGGTTTTCACCCTCAGAACTCTTTTTCTTTTTCTTTTTACTCTTGTTTTTCTGACTAAGATATTTGATGTCTGACTCGGTCATGCTGACGCTCGGTTCACTGATGGAAGTACTCATAGGCTCAACTGCATTGAGGTAGCAGGCAAGGGCATAGTCATTTGGGAAGGTATACATACCATGGTTTGGGTTTGTGGAAGTTTGGTCGATAAGATCAGGGCGTTGGATAGTCAAAGCGGGAAAGGCTTGGGATATGGTGTTCACGGATGTGGATATGTCATCATTGGTCCTAACCCGACGCTCAAGTTCAAAGGTGATATTACAGCTCAAAATGTTCAATTCGTGAATAGGCTCAACATCATCACGGGAGTCCTCTTCAGCCATAGGTGGATCAGACACGTTAAGTTCATTGTTTCGCTCTAGACCTACGTCGGGTTGAGATACATATTGGTGAATAACATCTATATATTTCTCCGTTATAAGCTCATCTTCTTCTGGAATGGCACCCCATTCATAGTCATTTGACTCAGCTTCTGATTCAGGATCTCTAGGAAATCTTAAAAAATGTGTGAAATTAGGATGAATACCCCAAGAAGGATTATCCTCAGTCTCTGACTTGAATTCATATTCATGGGAGTCAGTGTCAGAATAACTACCCCCTTCTTCTTGATCAGTTTGATTGCCTTCAAGATTAGCTGGTTCTTGTGGTGCAACCATCTCTTGCGCTATAGTAGGTTTTTGTGTGTCTACTACATTAATTCTTTTGATAGGATCATCTTTATCATCAAGAAGATCTTTGATCTCTTTAGGCAATTTTTCATAGGGGATAAGCTCAGAGCTATCTGAATCATCATCAGAGGGTTCTGTTTCTTCTTTCTTAAGAAGGGGTTCTCCTGGTGCAATTTGTTCTATGACATGAGAACAACCACCTCTGAGATGATAGGGTTTCTTCTTAAACCCTATGCCACCAGTGTCTTTTTTTGTCTCTACCAATATGTGAAATGGGTGTCACAAGACCCTTTCCCCTGATTCCTAGAGGTCCCTGACCGGAATATCCCATCTTGGCTATCAATTTGTTTCCTGGACCATATGAATTAGAAGGGATTGTAGGTGCTATAGATTCACTAGGTTGAACAATTTTGGATTCAGAATCATCTTTGTATAGCCATGCAAGCACAGCTTCATCTTCTTCAAATTCTTGTTTGGATACTTGCTCCGCCACAAAATTTCTTTTGTATGCTTCCATAGGTTCTTTAGGTTCTGATTTAGATTGCTTCAAAGATTGTCCATATGACTTGGGCGAGATAGGGAGAGATGTCAGAGACAAGACTGGCTCTCTAGTGTATTCTCCCATCCCATTTTCTTTGATATTGGGCACCAGAAATGTGTGTGAAAATTGTACCTGATCTGTAGACACAACACTCAGTAAGACATTAGAGGTTAGCAAAAATTGAAATTGTACAAAATTGAAATCTATCTAACCAAGCGATTTACTGCCTTCTAGTAGGTGCGAGATTAATGTTCTCAGATTGTAATCGAGATCAGTGACCTAGACGACACCTAAATGAAGGATTTGAATGCAAAAGATGAATATGAAATTGAATGCAATTAATCTATATTTTTGATATTTTCTATGCAATAATAATTGTAAAAAACTGATATGAAATCTATGCTAAATGAAATTGATATGCTATGAATGCTATTGAAAATTGATATGCTATGAATGCAAAAAAAATAAGATTGATCTCACAAAGATGTCGATTCGCAAGAGCTTTGATTCTTCAATTCCAATTCTCCAGCGTGATTGTGCAAAATATGAGATGATATATGAAGAGCTGAAGCCTTTAATTTATAGAAATCCAGGGCTTTGGAGGTGCATGGGAAAAGCCATAAATCACTCAAATTAACTCATCTTGATTTTTGAGTGATTTGATCATGAAAGATAGTTAATTCTCAAAATCATGCAAAAACATGCAAAAACAACTTTTTAACTCAAATTAGAGTTTAGATCAGTTTTTTGAACTCCAAAAGGATGTTGAGTTCCAAAAAGTTAACAACTTGCATTGATTTTCTGATTTGGAGTTTAACTGTTTCTTTTGAATATGCATAATAATTAAGAATTAAATAAATAAATAAAGTGATTTATCCTCAACTCAACTGATTTTTGAAAATAAATAATTAATTTATGGGTTGATTAACTATTTATTCAAACTTTTATTAAAAACTATATTAGTAAATAATGACAACATGCTTTAATTAATTAAATAAGAATTTAATCAATTAAAGATAAGAATTTTGATTTATTGTCAAAATTAAATAATACAATTAATAATAGATAGAATTAAATTTAATTAAATAATTAAGTGGCAAATATTAAATCTAAATAATTAAATATGAAAATATTCAATTAATCAAACTTAGGATAAATGTGATTTATTGCCAAATAATTATAAAATTAAGGATAATTATGATGATTAGGAATATTACTAGGAATATTCCCTGATGCAGAATTTAAGATAATCAATTAGATTTGATGATGTTTAGATGTGCCTTAGGTTAGGACTTTGATGTCGATTTTGTCTGATTTGTCGATGTAGGAGGTTAATGAACTTATAGCCCATTTTTGGGGTATTACAACAAACACAGTATAGTCGCGGGATCGGGAAAAATAAAAGAATATTCTATGGGGTCTTAGAGACTTTGTGACCAGGCTACCAGACATAGAGCACACGCGAAGAAATGAACTCTTAAGTGACCAAAAAAGGTAATGGAAAATTAGAACAAGCCAAAGGGTTTTGAGGGTTTTTTTTCTCTAATGGTCACTTGTTTTTAAAAATTTAAACTTGCAGACCAGGGAGTTTGGATGGTTGCAGAGGACAGAAGAAAAGGAAGAAGACCATGAAATTTTTTAGAGGTGCAACAGGGTAAAAAAAATGCAGACCCTGGATGGAATTCAGCCTATGACCAAAATTGAATAGATATGAAATTTTGGGCAACATTTTTGCGATTTCTACTGGATGTCAGCCTACTAGACATTGATCAGTGGCCTTAAAACAATCCATTGGACATATGAGTCATCACTTGAACACAAAACCTTGATAGAGAGACATACCTAGAACCAGCTCAAAAAACTATGCACGAGCACTTTTTGGAAAATAGGAAAAACTAACCTAGAAAGCAGGGGCAGAAAATAGGAAACATATTTACAACTATTTACAAGGAAGGATTGACCTCAAAGAAAAGCTTTAAGTGGAAACCATTAACTGATATGGGCAAGGCATCTCCTCCAAGAGTTGATAGTTGAAAAGCATTAGGCCCTTTGCATTCTATAATAACAAATGGTCCACCCCAGAAGGAATCAAACTTTGTATGCTTGCCAGGCTTTGATTTGAATTCATCCCACTTGAGGACTACATCTCCAACTTTGAAATTTCTAGCCCTGGCTCTTCTGTAAAAAATCCTCTTTGTCTAAACCTGATGGAACTCCATGTCTTTCATGGATTTGTTTCTGAGTTCTTCTAACTCCATTAGCTGAGCATACCTGATTTGTAAGGGATCTCCTTCTACAAACAAGGCATATTGAGTGGCCAAGTCCAAAGCTAGAAATTCAGTTGAAATGGACAACTTAGCCTCTCTGCCATATACTAACACATAAGGAGAATTCCCAATGATCTTCTTTGGGGTAATCCTGTCTAACCATAAGGTAGACTTCAACTTAGTATGCCAATCTCTTTGGTTATCTTGCAGAGTCTTCTTGATTATCCTAATCAAGTTCTTATTAGTTGATTCTGCCAAACCATTGCCTCGAGGGTAGTAATTTGAACTTGTATTCAGATAAATGCCATTTCTGATTGCCCATTCTGAGGCTTTAAGACTTGTGAATGCCAATGCATTATCTGATATTAAGGAGTATGGAGTGCCAAATCTATGAATTATATCATCATAAAAACTCAAGACAACACTTTCATTTGATTCTTTCAAGGCAACTGCCTATGTCAATCTAGTGAAATAATCTATAGCAGTGATTATCCACTTGTGTCCTACACTAGATGGAGGGTTGATCATACCAATAAAGTCTATGCCCCATCTCATGAATGGTTGCTCTGTTCTGATTGGCTAAAGGGGCAGAGCTACAAGCCTTTCTTTTCCTACAAACATGGCACATTTGATACATTTTCTCACATAATCATGACTATCCTTAAAGATAGATGGCCAATAGTATCCGACCCTCATGATTTTAAAAGCATTAGTCCTAGGAGAGAAGTGACCTCCAGAAGGTTCATCATGAAATTCAAATAGGACATCAGCTATCTTTTCTGAATCAATACATCTTAAAAGGACACCATTGTGATCCTTTCTAAAAAGAACCTCCTTTATCAGCACAAAAGGAACAGATTGTAACCTATAGTATCTTCTTTTTGCTGAATCTAGGCCTATAGGGCATTGTCCTATCTTCAAGTAATGAATCATGTTAGGCAACCAACTTGATGCCTTGACATGTTCTTTTTTAGAATGCACAACTAAAGATGCATCTATTTGCTCTGATTTCTTTGAACTTTCATCCTTTGCCAAATGCTCACAAAGACCTCTTCCTCTAACCAACTTGGTGGTTTGGATATCAATGTCATATTTTATCACTTTGGTAATCCAACCAACTCTTTTCTCATTTAGATCCTTGGAAAGCAAAAATTCTTTAACACTTGGATGAGTAACTTTCAAGTGTACCTTGTTATGGGTCAATAGATATTTGAAATTTTGAAGGCTCTTTACCACAACAAGTACATGTTTCTCTACAAAAGAGTACCTTTGTTCATACTCTTCTAAACCTTTGCTAAAGAAAGCAATAGGCTACTCCAACCCTTCTAAATTTTCTTGAGTCAACATTGCAAATATAGCATCATGACCTCCATAAGCATAAAAAATAAAATCCTTACTAAATTTTGGGTTTAATAGAGCAAGAGCTTCTATCAAGGCCTCTTTGATAGCTTGGAAATTGGCCTTTCCTTCTTTAGTCCAGCTAAAAGTTGAACTCTTCTTTAACATGGCTGTTAAAGGCTTTAATAAATCTACAATATTAGGCAAGAAACGCCTAACAAAATTAATCTTTCCTATGAAAGATTGAAGACTTTTCTTATGATGTGGCAATGGTAGCTCTAGGATGGCTGCAATCCTCTCAGAGTCTATTGTAGTCCCTTTCTTGGATACTATATATCCTAGCAATTTTCCTTCATGAACTGCAAACACACATTTCTTGGGATTAAGAGATATCCCAAACTCTCTACATCTTTCAAAGATTTTTCTCAGATGTTTGATATGATCTACTACATGTTTAGAATAGACAGTTATGTCATCTAAGTAGACCAGTAAAAATTTGTACATGAGGCTTTTAAAGGCCATATCCATTGCCTTTTGAAATGTAGTGCCCACATTTGACAAACCAAAGGGCATCTTCTGATAAGCCATGGTTCCCCACTTGGTTGTAAATGTAGTCTTATATTGATCCTCCTCATTAACTAGGATTTGATTGTATCCTAAATAGCCATCCAAGAATGAAAATCTCTCAAATCCAGAGACACATTGTAAGATTTGTTCCATAGAGGGTAATGGCTGGCAGTCCTTTAAAGAGGCCCTATTAAGATCCCTGAAGTCAACACATAACCTCAATTCCCCATTCTTCTTCCTTACAGGAACAAGGTTGGAAACCCAACTAGTATGTTTGATGGGGTAGATGATACCACTTTCTATCAATTTGAGCACTTCTTTATGCATAAGTGGCTCAAGCTTGGGATTAACAAGCCTTTGTTTTTGCCTTACTGGTTTGGCATTAGGCTCTAATTCAATAGTGTGTTGGGCAAGGGCTGGATTAAAACCTTTGAGGTCTTCATATTGCCATGCAAAAATATCACTGAATTCCTTGAATAATTGGGTGTAAGCCTACTTTTCTAAATTAGTGTTTACTTTTCCAAATTGTAAGCTTTTCCCTGGTTCCAACTCTAATTCAACACAATGCTCTTGTTGAACTACCAGGCCAACTTTATTCTTCTTGACTTGATCATCCTTGTTGAAGACAGTCTCTAAGGTGACAAGACCTCTAGGCATCTTATTAGACTTAAGTTGTATTACTTGGTCACCATAATTTTGCAATAGTCTATCTTGGTTATGATTTGAGAAGACATCTTCTTTGAACAAGAATTGCAGAATTTGCTCATCATTGTCAAACACTTGCCAATTAGTATTATTATCAGGGATAGAAGGTCTGACAATCACTTTGATATGCTGTTGAGTCTCCTCCTTTGAAATATTATTAGGAATGTCATATTGAGACCCAATAGCAGCTAATCTATCTGCACTTTGATTTAGCTTTCTAGGGATAACAACAATATTGAAAGCACAAAAGTCTTCAATTGCATCCCAAAATCTATGTTTGTATGCTTTTAAGGTGTCATTTTTTGTTGCACTTATCCCTCTCACTTGGCTGACTACTAACTCACTATCACCATAAAATTTTAAGGCTTTAAGACCTCTTTTTCTAACCCATTCCAATCCATTCACAAGGCTTTCATATTTTGTAGTGTTGCTAGTGCAGGAGAAATCGAATCTAAAAGTTGTATAGTATCTTTCTCCTTTTGGGGACACTAGCATAGCACCACCACCAGAACCATGTATGCTTCTAGCTCCATTAAAAAACATTTCCCAAACTTGATTGCTCTGATCCTCTAAATCAGTGTCTACTTTGAGAAGATTTGGCTCTATGGATCCACTTTCTTGTATCAAATAGCTTCCCAAACCAGCATCCCAAATGACATTTTCTTGTGCTTCAAAAGCCTTTTCTAATTCTAGCTCATCAAGTAAAATATTAGGGATACTTTCTATCTTAGTGTTTGCTTCTTTGATAGTTGGGAAATCATTGTCATCAAATATAGGGTAGCTTGCAATGATGGTATTGGACACATATGGCTCTATATGGTGTGCTACCAATGATTCAGATTTAATGGTAACCTTGGTACCATATCTTGTGTGAAAAAGCATGTGGGACCAATCAGAAGAAAGGCAGCCTCCTATTTTGGCTATAAACTCCCTTGATAGACATATGACGAATAAAGCAGGGAGATCTATGATATAAATATCAAGTAGGATAGAGAAATTAGGATTGGCATGAAGGATTAGACTGGTATCGTTAGCTACACCTATAGTGTTAACTGAGGATCCATCAAGTTGTGTAACCTTCTTTTGGAGGGGTTCATATTTAAGTCCTAATTGGTCAACCACCTTTTTGGGCATTACAGTACTAGTAGCTCCACTATCTACCATACAATTATGTACTAAAGATTTTCCAATAATTAAGGATACATAAAAGGGAGGTGGTTTTGAGTTCCTACCTTGCATGGGATTGGCTTTGGAGTTGCAACTTGGAGCCTCCTTTTCTTGATCAGTGTTGACCAACACTAGCTTTGCAACTTCTTTTGTATGCTAAGGAGTTGTCATTTTAGTCATAGCTTTCTTCAAAATCTTAGGTTGTCCTGGAATAGCTAAAGAGTCCCACATAGACATGGTAATGTTCACCTTCCTTCATGTTGTCTACAATGTTGAAAGGTGTCACAATGTGTACTCTTTGTTGTGTTTTTACTATAATGGGCTCCACCTCTTTGAGTGTTTGGCCTTCTTTTCTTGTAATGATAGGATCCTTCTTGAATATGATGGGAGTAGCCTGCTGTAGTGGTTCTGCATATGTAGTAGCTTTAATCCCAGAGTCTGCTCACTCCATGTCTTGAGCTCTTCTCTTCGACCTTGTGTTAGTAGCAATGGAAGGTTCACCAATGACTCCATTGAAGTCCTGCTACTCCCAATTGAAAAGAGCAGTCTCATTATCTTGTGGTTCTTGTTGAGGAACTGATCCACTAGAAGAAGCCTCTATTTGAGCTTGTGAGGCATTTTGAACCATTAGTGCTTGGTTCATCCATCCATTTGAACATGTAGCCTAATTATGAGGCTGATTACAAGGGAAACACCATTCATTGTCCATAACCATATTATTTTGACTAGGAACCATGTCCCTAACTGGATTCACAGAGTTGAGAGGTGCAGGGTTGTATGGTTGGAATGGTCTTTGATTAAAATTTTGTCTTTCTCCTTGATAACTCCCTTGATATGGTGGCCTATTTTGTGGATAAGGCTGTCCTTGATTTCGATATTGTTGATTAGGACTTTGGCCTTGTGGCTGAAAGGGTGGTCTGATTCCTTACCCTTGCCTCTTTAGGTTTGTGACCTCTTTAGTCAAAGTTTGTAGCAAATTTGTCATCTCTTGCTGACTAGTTTGTTGACTATTCTTCATCTCTTGCAGCTCTTGAGAGAAACTTGATTTTAACTCCTAACTGCTTGTACTAGCCCGAGGTGCTAATATGGTGGGAATAGGGGTAAAAGGGGGTACCTGTGTAGGTGCAATGGGCTAAAGGCTAGGAAAGATGGGCATGGGTGGCCTTCTTGCTATCATACCTTCCTAGATTAAACAATTTTCAGCCCTGACAGCTATGTCAAAAGCTTGGGGTAAAGAGGTACCACCAATAGATTGGATCATGAAAAAAATTTGATTGTTCAAACTTTGCAAGAAGTATAAGAAAGCATGGTCTGCTGATGGCCTCATTGAGACTAGAATTCTATTCCATGTCTTGAGAAATCTATTGTTATAATTTGTCATTTGTTCTTGAGGGTCTCTTTTAATGGTTGTCAACTGCTCAACCAAAGACAAATTATTTGATTTATCCTCAAAATGTACATATTCCTTTTTCTTTCTATGACTTGGAAATGGTCTCTTCAGTCAGATAATTGCTTAATGAAATCCAAGGTCACCAGTCCTTTTAGCGACTAAGTGACTGTGTTCGTGTGGTTCCTTATTCCTGGCGGTCGATCCCTTAACACCCAGTGACCTGGCGAGCAGTTACAGTTTTGTTTGGCGGTCTCGGGTCTGAGGCAATTAAGATCAAGTAAGATCTATGGCTAGCACATGATCTAATGGAATATTCTGAGCCCATGAGATCATGTGATAGCCATCGATCTTCTTTTCAATGTAGTGCTTTGGAAAGCAGAGTGGGTCCTGTGCTAGATGGGTCCGAGGGGGCAGTCAACAGCGAATGAAAATGTGGCACATGGCAGGTTTGGGCCCAATTTATTAAAGATCTTAAGCGGCCTTGATTAACAGGGTTAATCTCTTGATCTGATGGTTTTCGCATGTTCATAAGACTTAATCTTCCCCCTTGTAGTTTTGCGATGACCGTCGATCTTCATTCTAACGCAACACTTCATCTCAGTGGGTCCATTGCCACATAGTCTGAGGTGTTCAATTCTTATTGGCCGGTTGGATTGTGATGTGGAAGTTTGTCAGTGGCCCCGAGGTCTTTGGCTTTTGAGGTAGGTTAAGATCCGAGAAAGATCTACGATTGTCATTATATCGATAAGTAGGAGATATTTTCCATAGCAAGTCAAATTGTGATATTGCTATCAGGATTTAATTGTGTAGTTTTTTTGAGTCAAACTCATTGACCCATGATTCATGAGTAGTGGTTCACCCGAACCCATCTCTCATGAGAATGAAATGGAACACTTAAAACTCATTGGATCTAGGTGATGCTCACAGAGGTGAAGCACTGGGACTTCCCAGGAGGTCACCCATCCCAGTACTACTCCAGCCGCTCGAGCTAGAGTAGTATTGGGATAGGTGACCTCTCGGGAAGTCTTGAGCTGGAGTAGTACTGGGTTGGGTGACCTCTTGGGAAGTCCTGGTGCTTCACCTCTGTGAGCATCACCTAGATCCAATGAGGTTTAAGTGTTCCATTTCATTCTCATGAGAGATGGGTTCGGGTGAACCACTACTCATGAATCATGGGTCAATGAGTTTGACTCAAAAAAACTACACAGTTAAATCTTGATAGCAATATCACAATGTCATTATATCATTGAAGTAATATGCATGATGTTTAGTATCACGGTATAATGACAACTGTCTAATGAAGATCTCAGTGGGTCATGGGTTTGATGTGCTCCATTTTGCTGAGGTGTTCATTTTTTATTAGCTTCCGACTAGTGATGTGGCCGATGACTTTTCAAAGGGGCTTGCAACTATTACAAGGATGATCTGGGTCATTCATCTGTTGGGAAAGATTGATATCGACGACCATGTTTTAAATTGGATCAGCTAACTGTTGTTTTCAAAATTTAAATATTTTTCTTGCTAGTTTCTTGCTGTTGGTCGAATGTGGCTGTGGGTAGCTTAGAATTTATGTCTTCAGGACAGTTGCAGTTGGGAGGATGATGAAAAGATCTGATGGCTGTCGCATATGATTTCTCAGGGTACCATGTAGGTGTTCTTGTGCTTAAGAAGCATTAAAGGTTGGAGCCACCTATGGCCTTCTGTACTTCAAAATATAAATATCTGTAAGGATTGGATTTTGAGCATTCATGATGAGCCCGAGTTGCAGAGAGGTAGATAGATCAAGGTAGCTTATCTACAGGTAGATTCAGTATAGAGATGAACACACAAAATGATATCTGATTGGCCATGATACTTTTAGAGATACATTTATGATCATACATGAAAGAGTTAGGGTTTGATTATTTTATGGAAAATCTATGTAACCCTAGTTAGGTTTTTTGCTCTTGCCTGCGTGCAATTAAGGAGATGATATATTATTTTTGGAGCTTTTTGAAGCTCAGAGTTTACATTTTGTAAAAAGAGTTTTTCTCTTTCTAGGAGTTATCTATGGCATTCTTTCTGCCCTTTGACTTTTGTAGTTTGTGATCTTTCATTGAAATCTTAGATTTAATAGAGGTTATCTATGGCAATTATTCTACCCTCTAGTCTTTCCCTTGTCTATATTTCTCTTACTGAATATAATATACTGGCTTTGTTAGAGAAATATTGGAGTTCCAGGGCCCTTCTTTCTTTCAGTTTATAGGTGTAGTATTGTGTCTGATTTGATTTGAGTGAGTTTGTGGGTATACTTCAACCCCCTGTCATTCTGTCTCATTCCTGTGCCCTTTTGCTGAAGAGAACATTTGCTTGCAGGTCATAGTCTATGTCTTTTGTTCAAGCCTCTCTGTGAAACACTTATGCAAGCCTATTTAGGAAGATTGTGTTCTATTAGATCTAAGAGCTTTCATGGCAGTTTAGTCAGTGTATTGTGTTCATTTCATTTCAGTGTATCACCTAATAGGTAGTTTGCTTTCAGTTATTTCCCTTTCAGCTTTCCTTCTATCCCTTTTCCCCTCAAGAATTTACTTTCATGTCAAGAATAAAATTAAGGTGATTATCCAAGAGGAACTAGCCTAGAACTTGGAGGTCTCATCTCATTTAGCGTAGGTCCCAGAACCTGGAGATGATTCCCATGTTATACTAGGTTATCAAGACCAAGAGAGCTTGAAACAAGGGTGCAAACTTAGTGTATAATACTTATTATTAGTCTTGTATTTTAAGAAATCTATTCTTCTTCATCTAGAACTAGGGTTTTTTGCTTATAATCTTCATTATTTTTCCTAAGTTTCAATGTTATTGTATTCAAATGTGAAATAATATCTTCTTGGTCATCTTGAAAACCAAAGTTGGGTTGTAACACAAAAAATATATTCTTATGACGGAAAACCATGATAATTCATCCATGCATAACTAATCATTCATTCCTATGACTCAAAATATATAGATTCAAATATTCAATGTGTCTCCAGCGGAGTCAACAAAAATTTGTTGGTTGCAAATTTTTACCTCTTAACTCTTACAATAAGTTGTGCCCAACAAGTGGCAACATGAACAAAAGTTGAGTCAAATGTGATGATCTTCTACACAAAATCTCTTCTTATTTTAGAAGATGTAGCTACTTTCTTATGATTTGAAAATAAACTAAAAATAACTAGTATGCTTTTAACTTGAAAGAAAATAAGGATGGGAACTTTTAACCAAGAAGTTATTTTAAAGGCAAAAAATAATTGAGTTTAAATAACACAAATAGAACACAAAGTTTTTTCAACCATAAAATTTACTTAATCATCTATAGATTTCCATTTTAATTTCACACAAAGTTGTATATTAAAACAACAATCCATCAAATTAACTTATAAATGAATAGATAAATGATAGTATCCTATAGTAATTTTCATTCAACATAGGAAGACAAACATCACATAAAATATAACACTCATTTCATAATTCAAAAAAAAAACTTTTAGATACTATTTCATTAAAGATTTTCTCTAATATTTACCTATTCTAACCCCTACACACAACACAAATTTAACTATAAACAAACATTTTCTATCAAGGCTGACTTTGGTAACCGACAAATTCTTAAAGATAACTACCCCAAAGATTAGTCATGGTTTTAAAAGCATTTAAATAAACATAGCATAAATCATAAAGATGGCCCTCTAGTTCCTATAGTTTTTGGGACATGAAAAGCATGAAACTAAACAAGTAGAGAACACCAACTAATAAGTATTTTCATCCGCATTCACTTCCTCTTTTTCCAACTCATCCAACATGTATTGTACCTGCACTATTGCATCTACTACATCACCCTAGGGCTTTTGTGTTACTTGTGGGTTTGTCCTTTTTTTGTATGCCTTGAATTTGATGAGAACTATCGATATCTATTCTTCAAGAGGCTCAAATGTTTCTCCAACCCTTATCATCCACTTTTTCACCTTCTTTCCAACCTTCACAATCTAAATTTACCCTTATTTGTAGAGAGGTCATCTCTGACCTTTTGACAAAAATAATCCTTTACAATATCTACCTTTAGAATTTCTTTCCCATCATCCCCAAATATGTTTATACCAATTGTAGAAAAGTGGCTTCTCATATCACGTTGGAGATTCATGTTTTTAATGATGGATGTTGTAAGACTAGACTAAATTTCTTTTGTAACATGGTGTTTCCAATCTAGAATTTATACCCACAGAATGATATTATCAAGATCACAGTTATAGATGATATCTTCTGATGTTAAGGCAAAATGGGGTAATTTGGCTATTTCTTGTATTTCCAAGTAGGTAGTGAATATCCTACTAGTTTCTTTTTAACTTTATATGGCTAAACTCGGTGAAGATTGATCATTTTCTTGAGTGTGTCATAGTTTCTTAGGCCATGTTCAATGAGGGACAATCCTTTGATGATCTCACTTAACTAATCATCTACCACTTTAACAATTGCCTAAGATCTTTTGAATAAATCCATCTTATCAAAGTTGATAATCTCTGTAATGGATACCCCTAAGGATGAGATAGTTTGGACATTTTAAATGGGAAAGGAAGACCAGATAAAAGAGGTGAGGGTCTCCACATATTGAGTAAGTTCTTGATTGTTCTTTTCAGAAACATTAGTTCTTTTAGACAACATAGAGACAGAGAACTCGACGTGGTATATATCATCTTCAGTGGTTGAGGGTCCCATGTCAATTATGCTTATATTAGACTCCCCTTCTATAATCTCACGTTCATTATTGTTCACACTAGGATCAAAAATTTCTAACACATTGTTTCTTGTCAATTTTGCATCTTAAATCATGAGTCTTGTATAAAATTCTCAAGTGTATTATCTTATTTTGAGCCTTGAACTTGAACTGATTTCCAAACACTTCAAAGTTCAAAGTTCAATCTCTCTCTTTTCCAAGTCAGTTGTGTAACTCTCTGAGTCTTTTATCCAGAATGAGTTCTAATTGTTGAAAATTGAACCTTGAACTTTGTGGTTCAAAGTTCAAAGTACAATGCCCCATAGATTCATTGCAAGTCAATGCACATCAAGTTTATTGGTTAGTCATGTTGCAAAAATTGTAATATTGAACTTGAACCTTGAACCTTTGTAAATCATGGTTCAAAGTTCATAGTTCATTTGGTTGTGTTGCATCCATTTTGTCTTAGCCTCGTAAATCCTAAGTCATAAGCAATAAGCAAGTGAACCTAA
Source organism: Chamaecyparis obtusa (assembly GCA_027943335.1). Taxonomy (NCBI): domain Eukaryota; kingdom Viridiplantae; phylum Streptophyta; class Pinopsida; order Cupressales; family Cupressaceae; genus Chamaecyparis; species Chamaecyparis obtusa. The sequence continues at coordinate 178,716 of BSBK01002075.1, forward strand.
AATTTGAAGGCGATATGAGATCACCCAATAGGCACATGGGAAGCTGTCATCATTGTTTCATAAGGGAAAGAAATAAAAAGACATGCATTTAATAGTTTTTCAAGAGGGGTGATAAGAGAAATAAGTTGGTATGTGTGGCATGTAAATCACCTTTAAAATCGATGACACATCATTTAATCATTGCCACTTTCCATTAAAAGCTCACTTGCCAAAATATATTATTACAAATCTTTCATGTGTTCTGCCATTATTGCTAGTGCAATTCAGTTACTAGAAATTGGAAGTGGAGGAGAAAAGGAAACGTAACATTTTACCTCTTCTTAGGAGAACAAAATTCAATTAACGAGTGATTTTAAAAGAATAACCTCTTTCTACAATTGTTTGTTTCATGTTACATGCTCTGTAATTTAGGGTTTGGCTAGTTTTCTCTTGTTGTTTGTTAAGATTTATGAGTAATTTCCCCATCAAACCCCATATGTCTTCTTCTAAGTCTAAGTTACCCAACTAGGGTAAAACCTCTTCTTTAATAATTTTCCTTCTAGAGGTTGGAGATACATCATCAGTAGATGAGGATATAGAGGAGATAGTGAGAAAATTTAAGAGTGTAGAACCATAGTCAATGGAAAAAAATATCCTAGAGTGGTTTGATTCAAGCCACGGGCTTCCTGAAGAAATTCCCTATCCCAAGATAGTGCTTAAGTGCAGAAACATATATAATGTAATAGAAAGGTGCATAAAGACCTTTTTTGGTGATCAACTAGTACGAGTGAGAAGGGAAGTAGTGATGGCTACTATGAGAATACCTCCAATGGAAATTGATGAGGATTGGACCATTGCCCCCATCACAAAATTATTTTTCAAAAGATTAAAAGGGGTATAATATTACTGTTACAAGGAATTGGATTGCAAAACTAGAGAAAGGAGGATCATGTCTACCCAGACCATTAAAAAAGGATCATTTGAATCAAGATGTGAGAGATCTCATTATTTTCCTAAATAGAATAAAGGGTAATCCACATGTTGTGTTTTGGGAGGATTGGATGTATTTTTCATCCAAGTTGTGCTCAGTGATAATGAGTAAATTGAATGAGTAGAGGTGATAGCCAATAGACTCCATGAAGAGCTCTCTCAGGCTATAGTGGTAACAAGTTTCTATATGACTTTGTATCTATTCTACATATTGGCCTATTGTAGAGAATGTGAAGGCTTTCCACATGAACCCTGGACTCAAGATATGAAGATTTATGAATACCAATCTGTTTTATAGAAAAGAAGAAACCCAAAACACTTTAAGAGGGCTCAAGATGTTTGCCTCACATAGATGGTCTTTGAGTTGAAAGGTAAAGAAAACTAGAGGTTTTCTGAAGAGGCCATTAAATTGATATTGATTAATGGAAACTACTATATTTAGTTCCTAAAATTTACTTATTTAAGGTTTGGAGGGTTTGATGGAGAACCATTTAAGCTACCTAGATATTTTTTGGATAGATATGTGTTAGTCAAAGTTTGTAGACAAATATCTCAAGTAGAAAAGAAGTTCAAGCCTAAGAAGGGAGTTAGTTTTGTATTTCCTGTCAAACTCGACCACTACTACTACAAACCAATTCAAGGCATGATAAACCTTGAACCTAAATTAAAGATAATGAATCTAAGATCTTACCAGGCCAGGAATAGGTTTGATAGTAAAGGATTTATTGAAAATCATTTCCAGGTATAAGAAGAGTTCACAAATGAGCCACAGTTAGAAGATTTATGGGTTGATTGCGAGGATGACTCCAAAGTGAGAAGAAAGATTTGGTCCAGATTCACACTAAAATAGATTGTCACTCTCAATTTTCCAATTAATATTGAGATGTTGAAGAAGAAGAAAATGAAAAAGTACTAGATCATAAATATTGGGAGTTAATTGAAAATGTACCAATACCTGAAGTTGAGTGGGATAAAAGAGAAGAATGTGATATACAAATCAAGACCTTGAATGTGTTTAGGAGAACTAAAAAATGGTTGAAAGAAAAGTGAATTCAAAAGATTCTAGAAAAATGCCTCAAAAAATATTGGTGGCATCAAGTCCAAAACCTCCACCAGTTCATACTAATGAATTTGTCGAATGTTCTCCTTCAAGTAAATAAGGATTAGAAGTTGAACCCACGACATGATAGTAGAGCCCAATTCAAACTCAGTCCTCCATTTGAATCACTCACGCAAGGAGAAAAAGAAGGAACAAAGCATCCAAGGAACCCTCCATTATAGTTGAACTTGACCCAGAGGAAAAAGTGAGAAAGATTGTGAAGAACTTGAGCATGGAAAGATCTTTGGCATTAAAAGTAGTAAAGGATAAGCATATAGAACTTGACTCAAGTGTTCAAGATTCTATAGTGGTAGGTGACATTTCTAATTTCCAAACACCCCCAAGAAAAAGTATTTCACATTCCCCAAAATGGTTAGAACTCTATGTTAACAAGAAACAAAGTATCATCTCTGTAACGGTTCTAGTGGAAGACATGGTAGGAAAATACTTAGGCAAAACTCCTAGAAGTAATAAGAGGAAGGTTGATTCTATGATATAAGTCAATGAAGACATTGAGCATTGGATGACATATATTTTATTGGATTCAGGTGGGGAAAGGTAAGTACTGAGAGGGGAGGGGTGAATCAGTACTCTAAAACACTTTAAAACTTATCTTCACATTCATTTACTGATTCCTTATCATTTGCATGCATCTCATGAAAATAAATAAAACATGTAATAATCAATGCATAACACAATTATTTTGGTATCACAATAATCTTTGTTAGAGGATAAAAAGTGTGGTAGGGATGACACCACAACACTTCACTATTGCAGAATAAAGTTGCTTAGTTAGAGATACAATGTTTAGCTATTTTTGATATCTTACCCTATTAAAGGTATTAACATGGTTAAGAGTTCTAAAGACTGCTAATTATACTTTGTTAAGAGATTTCACAACTCCAATCTCAGAATTGTACCTGGTTAAAGGATTTAAAATTAATATCTGTTAGGATATGCTCAGTTAAGAGACTTATACAATTTTAATTACTCCTTAATTAGTAATAACAAAATGTTTGTCAAACTTGCATCAAAAAATGCTATTCAGACTATATGTGCTCATCAATTTATTACCTCAAACTGTGTATCCATCATAATATCATTTCAGTACTCAGTAGCTAGATTTTGAATCTATTCCTCAATATTTTGATACTCAGTAGGTTTACTATTTATTCACTATCTTCTTTGATATGCAATCTCCAATTTATCTTCACACATGCATATGCCACCTTATTGATCTTCATGCTCTGGTCATCTTATATACAATTTTGAGGTGGTACCAGATGTTCTAGAATCTTCATCTCAAGCAGCGCTAGCATTGGGTACACTTCCAATGCATATTTCATCCTTAATTCTCATTGGATAATCACACCTTGTAATCATGTGTAATCATTAGATTTCAATCTCCAATGTTCTATTATACGATCTCCTCGAGATTGGTAAACTATTTTCTAATTAGTGTCTAGGTTCAATGTACTTAGAAATCTTCTGGTGTCGGCTTGTTCTACTCAGTAACACATTTTCTTTAGCTTGGTAACTAAGTTCTCATCTTAGCTAAGTTCTCAATAGAACTTGGTTCTTAGTTCTCATTTTTTTCTTCACTCGGTGCCTATAGTTGCTTTCTCTTTACCAAAATTCCCTGTTTATTAATTCCTTTTACCAAATGCTTTCTCTACCTTACCAAATCATCTTTTCTTCCTTATCGAATGAATTTGACAAACATAATAATTTCCTTATAACTAATGACAATAAAATAAACTCTTAGGAGTATCAATCTCCCCCTTTGGCATTATTTTGGTATGTTTGTTAAAAACCTTCAAAAATTTCAAAGTCATATATTAAAATTCTATCTTGGTATATTTCTCTTCCTCGATAAAACTTATTACTCCCCTTGAAGTAATAACTCAGGTGAATAGATGTAAAATGGATTCGCCTCTATTCAAATGTAAAGGGGGAAATATGAGATCTATTCTCAAAACCCAAATTCCCCAAAGAAGAGATCTGATTTGATCAACCAAAAGGTTAATGCACAATCGAATCAATTTTATGGAAAAGAGTAGGAAGAGAGAGTAAATCTAATATTTCCCTAATGTGGAGGATTATGTTTAGAATATAGAATAATTGAAATACAATTACTAACCTCAAATTAGGGCAGATCTGGAAAATGTTGAATTTTATTGTCTGTGTGCACTTTTGGGAAAATCTGAAACCTGTCCTGGATTGGAAATGCCGAGACAAAGAAAACCCATAAATATTTCCTCAAGATGGCTCAGCTCAGGTTTGACCCTCATAAAAGGTCAAATACCACATTCTTTATTTGAAGTTCGATTCAAATTCTGTTCGCATATCTTGAAAGTTTCCCTAAAAGGGTATCCAAATTTGCTCTCAAATCTAAAATTTCACACCTGTACCTACTAGAAAATGGGGGTTTTTATTGTATGGGGGGTTTGCCTTGGTCAAAGCCCAATTTAGAAATTAACCTTGAAATTGAATTGAAATATATTGTGCATAAACAAAATAATTGGAACAAATCACCTTGCTTATGTTGAAGTCCTTGTAGAGGATTCGAATCCTCAAATCCACAAGTAGGAATGCTTCAATGGATGTAGGATGTCTCCAATCAATGGTATTTGATCTTCAACACCAATCTTGACTAGATCTTTGCATATGAGAAGGCTTGAATGAATGGAGAAGGATGGATCTTCAAGGGGGTTCCAAAGAGATTGAATCCTTCAATGGATAACAATGGATCTCCTTGATGAATGGATGCTTGAACACTTGAATGCTTGAAGACTTGCTTGAGAAAACTTGATGTTAGCTTGCTTGGATGAGATGTGATGTGAAAATGAGAGAGGAAGGCCTCCTTTTATAGTGATCTAGGGCACACTCCTCTAGATGGGCCACCTTGGAGAATTAAATCCCGATTAGGTCCTCACCTTTAGAAAATATACCTAGATTAAATGCAATTAAAGGATTTACCATCCTGAAACCCGAAATGGCTGACCCAGAGATGAGAAAATAAATTTCCCGAAATCCTGAAGCCCAGAAATTAAAGATCTTGAAAATTTGGAGAAAGGGGTCAATGTCGAGGTTGACCCTGACCTAGTCAAGTTTGACCTAAGACCTTGACCTAGTCAGGGTCAACCTAAGACATTGACCTTGATCCTAAGTTGACTCAGAATCAAGTCAAGAGGTCCCAGGGATGTCTAGAAACCTAAAAAGTGATGCCAGAACAGGACAAAATGTTAGGAATAGACATAAAATCCTATGATTACCAAGATGAAGTCTAGGAGGATCCATTTCTAAATCCTACTTAGAAAATAGAGCCATGGAAGAGAGAAATTCAGGAGAATCCTTAAGATCCTAACCCTAATTTCACCTAGAATGAAGAAATCAAGTGTGGGGAAGAAGTGGAAAGTGGGGAGAAAAACCAAATACATGAAAAGACTCGATCAAGGCACTTAACATGACCCCAAACCACCTACTCAGAGGGATAAACACTCTTATCATGGAAGTGCTTCCATTTTAAGATGATACATTAAGCCCCCACTTTAGCAAGAGTATGGACTCGATGCAAACTCTTGGTAAAGGAGATTAGAATAAAAAGATAATCTTATCATAATCCAAAGGAAAAAGAGAAACCTTAAGCCCCCAAGGACTTAAGTCTTCATCGAATCCTCGATCATAATAAGAGAGACATCTCTAGAGAGAGAAAGAAGGTGTGATTACCTCACCTAATGAGAACCTATGTCTCATTGTGAACCACATAGGAAAATGGTGCAACTGGAAAGATGGAATTGAACCGCCTAGTGAATGTGGCTACTCACTAGTCAACCCATCAAGGATTCATCCTTAGGAATATTCTATTCCATAAGAATAAAACCAAAAATAAAAGCAAAAGAGATCCAATCTTAAGGACACTTCTAACCTTAAGGGATCACAATATATGTGTATATTTGAAACTGGAGTGATCAAGAGATCCTAAAATATAAATCCATGCTTTAAGGATTAGTTACTAATCCAAAAAAGGAAAAGAAGTATATTGAAAAATATGCGTGTATTGAAAAGTGCATGTGTGCAATAGTTGAGCAAAGCGTATGCCCCCACATTAAAGTCATTGCTGACACTTTAATAGGAGCAATGGCTTTAACAGAAACATAAATAACTCCACTAATTACATTTCCACATTGAGACACCCCCAAATGAAGATAAATCAAGAGAAATATCATAGAAACATACATAGAACACGGAAGGGATCTACCTACCATGGGGTTAGTATGATCATAAGATAATATATATATGATATTATTGAAAATGAATTGACATCATTCCCCAAAGACAGTAGAACTACAATCACAAAGGAGGAAAGATCACATAAGATATACGAAGGAGGATCTTTTTAGACCATGACATGGAGACCAAAAAGAATTAGTGCTACCATATCTCGAATCCAAGTAGATTACACAAGGAAACATGTAAAAACAATTAGCATAGTTACAACATAACATTGAACAACATAGAAGAATAGAGATACATATGGAAGCATTTGTAACAATAGGTTCGATTCCTTCATCACCTTGCACCTACTGAGTAGCAAGGATTGTGTAAAGAATTTAACAACATTTAGCAAACACATTTTTACGGGAGAAGCACAATACAGCAGGCAAACACACAACAAAGCTACCACAAAGGACAAACCGATCAAGCATGCCGCCTACTCTCCCCATCTCATTGTATATCATTTAGGGAAGGTGGGTAGCTCGCAAGAGGGACTATATCAAACACAGTAGGAATGATAGCCAGTTCCAAACAAGGATCCTCTTGAGAATCACTATGTTTGACACTAGGTGTAAGAGTTAATTGTGATGAAAGCATATTAGGTAAATCAATGTCAATGTCAATAGTCTCATATTCATCATTAACATCATCAGTATCATCAAGAGTATCTTCTTCATCCAAGTTAATTAAAATAGGATCTAAGATACAAATAGAATCATCATAATCATGCATGTGAACATCATTATTAGTAACAACATCTTCTAACACATTATGTATAGGTTTATCCGAAGAAGGTAGAGATCTTTTAGCTTTAGCATGAGCAGGATGCTTTTTACGATGTTCATTAGCAGAGTGATTACATTTTGATTTATTTGAAAGAGGTTGAGAACTAGGAGGAACAATCATAGGATCCTTCACAGGTTCTTTTGGAAGATTAATAGAATTATTATCCATAGGAGAAACAATCATAGGATCTTTGATAGATTTGGTAGAAGGAATTTGATTAACATAACTAGAAGCCATAGTTAAAGGAGGTATCGAAGGTGTAGGTAAAAGACCACAATTAAGATCCATAGGAGGTGAAATTAATTCAAGGATTTTATGATGTTTATAAGCTTGATATGATTGAAAAAGATTATCAGGTCTAGGAGGACATGAATTAGGTAAGGAAGGCCAAAAGAAATCTAGAGTAGCACAATCTCTAGGCCTAGAAGGTTGATATAGACTATGATTGATCATCTTCACTTCACCATCATGAATGAACTTAAGGCACTTATGGATAGGGGAAGCAACAACATGAATGGCAGTCAACCAAGGTAAACCTAGCTTAACTTGAAATTGATTAGAAGTAGGAACCACAACAAAGGTAGTGTTCACAATTTTTCCAAAAAGTTCAACTGGTAAAGTAATAGAACCAAATAATGGATAAAGAAAACCATTTCAAGTTTGAATCCACACATCTGATGTATCATAAAAGTCACGTTGTAAGCTTTTCATAAAAAGATTTTCTTCAGTGATAACATTGACTAAGGAGGTAGGATCAACAAGACAACCACGAGTAGGTATCTGAGCAATCCTAACAGCAATGTAAAGGGGACCATCAGGAGCTTTAACAATCTCAAAGTCATCAAAGGTAATCAAAAGTTCTTGAGGTCTATTATTCTTAAATTATTGTCGAGGTTTAGGTTGAGGTTTCACTTTAGGTTTAGGTTTTGGTTGATGTTGAGATTGAACTTGAGGTGAGGGTTGAGGTGAAGATATAGACTTATCAATATGCTCCACTTGATTAACAACATGATTGAGATCATCCATCTTTGAATCATACACAATTTCCATAGAAAATGGTTGAGCAATAGTATTAGTATCATGTGTAGGTAAAGGGTTTGTATAGATTTGAAGGTTTTGATTAGGAGGAGAGATAGATTGATTCCCACTACTATCTAGATTATCAACAGATAAAACCTTAGAATCAATTAGATCTTGAATCTTATGTTTTAAAGAATAACATCTCTCAGTATCATGACCATTTTGATGATGATATTGACAAAAAGCATTTTGATCAAAAGATTTAGAGGCAATCGTAGTAGGTAAAAAAGGTCGAATAGGAGGTAAAGTAATCATATTAGTAGCTAACAACCTATTCATAATAGCATGTAAAGTTTTAGAAAGAGGAGTAAACATATGATTTAATCGAAAAGCAATGGATGCAGAAGTGGCATTATGAGATGCAACAACAACCTGATTAGCAACTGCATTCACTTGTTTGTTTATCTTGACATAATTATTGAATTTTTGAAATTTGTTTGGATTAGGAGCAGCATCACTCTTATGAACTAGAATAGGAGCCATTGGAGTGGTGCTCTCAAATTGACTCACTTGTAATTGATAATGATGAAGCACTGCACAAAGTTGTTGAAAAGAGGTAAATTCAATAAGCAGAATCTTATCTCTAATATCCTTTTGCAAATTTGAAATAAACATACATTGAATATCACTATCAGAAACAGGATAGGAAATCTGAGCATGCAAATGCTTAAATCTACCAATAAATTCAGTCAATTTTTCTTTAGCACTTTGTTTACAATGCATTAAATCAGTCAATGACACTTGCGGGCCAATATTATTTTGAAATTGTTGAATAAAGGCATTAGCAAGTTGTGGAAAGGAATCAATTGAATAAAGAGGCAAGGAACAATACCATTGTAAGGCCTTGTCATGAAAGGTTCTAGCAAACAATTTGGCTAAAATCCTATGGTCGTGAGCATAATCACTACAAAGGATTTGAAATTTTTTAACATGATGAACAAGATCTCCTTTTCCATTATAATTCTCAAGATGAGGCATCTCACCTTGCTGAGGAACAGGAGTACGAATAATATCCCGGGACAAGGGACTTCCCATGTCACATGTAGGAATACTAAACTTGTTTTGAGTTAAGGAAGCAAGTTGTTGTTGTAAGGATGATATAGTTTGAGCCAAACTAATGATGGTTGAATCATTAGAGGAAATAGGGGGAGTAGCAACATTAGACACACTAGGTAAAGTGTAAGAAGCTATAGGAATAGAGGACACAACTGAAGGAACACTAGGAACTACAGTTGGAAGCGGATTGGAATAAGTAAAAGGAACATTATGATATGAAGGTTGTGATATAGGAAGGGACACATGAGGAACACTCATAGGAATAGAGGGAATCATAATAGTCACCAAAGAAGGAGTATAGATAGGAATACTAGGTAAAGAATTAGAAGGAGGTTCAACACTAGTGATAGGAGGAGTTAACCCTAAATCTTGAGCTTCTTGAGCTAAAGGTTTAACATTGGAATGCACAAGATGAGTAATACCAGGCAAGAGGTTAATACCTTGATCACTATCATAAAGAACTTTCTTAAGAGCCTCTATAGCTTGAATGGAATCTTGATTATGGTTTTCTTGAAGAAGCCAATTACCCATTTTATCAAGGTCAGTGGAAATTTTTTGGACTTGTTTAGGAGGAACTCTTAAAGTGTCATCCTCATCATGAGATGAGCAAGAAGAGTTTTGCTCCATAGTAGGATTGGAATCATGAAGAATCAAGTTATCATCAGGGATCCTAAGGAAAGGAGAAGAAGATTCAGGATCAAAGGCACCCATGAGTCTATGACTTCTTCTAACCAGAATGTTATAAGTAGGGCTAGTGGTAGTAAAGCTCATAAACTAAGGTAATGCAAATGAACTAAATTAAGAACACATAAAGCATGAATATGAAATCTAATTAGCATGCAAGATCAATCATAAAGGACAAATCTAATACTAACAAGATAAAAGGAAAGCACAATAAGGCATCCAATTCCACAAAAGAAAAGAGAGTAAGTATGTTGGGTTCACCAAAATGAATAGTGAAGGTGAACACACAATAAGACAAAGGGAAATATAACACCAAAAAGAAAGAGAGTAAGCTAGTTAGGTTCACCAAAATGAATAGATGTAAAATGAATTCACCTCTATTCAAATGTAAAGGGGGAAATATGAGATCTATTCTCAAAACCCAAATTCCCCAAAGAAGAGATCCGATTTGATCAACCAAAAGGTTAATGCACAATCGAATAAATTTTATGGAAAAGAGTAGGAAGAGAGAGTAAATATAATATTTCCCTAATGTGGAGGATTATGTTTAGAATATAGAATAATTGAAATACAATTACTAACCTCAAATTAGGGAAGATCTAGAAAATGTTGAATTATGTTGTCTGTGTGCACTTTTGGGAAAATCTAAAACCTGTCCTAGACTGGAAATGCCGAGATAGAGAAAACCCAGAAATCTTTCCTCAAGATGGCTCAACTTGGGTTTGACCCTCATAAAAGGTCAAATACCACATTCTTTATTTGAAGTTTGATTTGAATTCTTTTCGCAGATCTCAGAAGTTTTCCAAAAAGGGTATCCAAATTCGCTCTCAGATCTGAAACTCTGCACCTGTACCTACAAGAAAATGGGGGTTTTTGTTGTATGGGGGGTTTTCCTTGGTCAAAGCCCAATTTAGGAATTAACCTTGAAATTGAATTGAAATATATTGTGCATAAACAAAATAATTGGAACAAATCACCTTGCTTATGTTGAAGTCCTTGTAGAGGATTCGAATCCTCAAATCCATAAGTAGGAATGCTTCAATGGATGTAGGATGTCTCCAATCAATGGTATTTGATCTTCAATGCTAATCTTGACTTGATCTTTGCATATGAGAAGGCTTGAATGAATGGAGAAGGATGGATCTTCAAGGGGGATCCAAAGAGATTGAATCCTTCAATGGCTAACAATGGATCTCCTTGATGAATGGATGCTTGAACACTTGAACACTTGAAGACTTGAAGACTTGCTTGAGAAAACTTGATGTTAGCTTGCTTGGATGAGATGTGATGTGAAAATGAGAGAGGAAGGCCTCCTTTTATAGTGATCTAGGGCACACTCCTCTAGATGGGCCACCTTGGAGAACTAAATCCCAATTAGGTCCTCACCTTTAGAAAATATACCTAGATTAAATGCAATTAAAGGATTTACCATCCTGAAACCCGAAATGGCCGACTCGGAGGCGGGAAAATAAATTTCCCGAAAGCCCGAAGCCCAGAAATTAAAGATCTTGAAAATTTGGAGAAAGGGGTCAATGTCGAGGTTGACCCTGACCTAGTTAGGGTCGACCTATGACCTTGACCTAGTCAATGTCTATCTAAGACCTTGACCTAGTCAGGGTCGACCTAAGACATTGACCCTGATCCTAAGTTGACTCAGAATCAAGTCAAGAGGTCCCAATGATGTCCAAAAACCTAAAAACTGATGCCAGAACAGGACAGAATGTCAAGAATAGACATAAAATCCTATGATTATCGAGATGAAGTCTAGGAGGATCCATTTCTAAATCCTACTTAGAAAATAGAGCCATGGAAGAGAGAAATTCAGGAGAATCCTTAAGATCCTAACCCTAATTTCATCTAGAATGAAGAAATCAAGTCCAGGGAAGAAGTGGAAAGCGGGGAGAAAAGCCAAATACATGCAAAGACCTGAACAAGGTGCTTAACATGACCCCAAACTACCTACTCGGAGGGCTAAATGCTCTTATCATGGAAGTGCTTCCATTTTAAGATGATACATTAGGTACATCTCTATACTATATACATAATCTTATGTATATTCCCCCTTGTATATCTATTAATCATATTCCATAAATTCTTATATGTATTCCCCCTTTTCTAATTATATGTGTATTACCCCTTTTTTTTAACAAAAATGTCAAAATAATTACTTATTATTTATCCAGTTTGGGGATCTTGTCAAAAATGCCTTTATAATTCTCCTGTGAATCCTTCAATGATGCCTTGTAGGTATCCTATAGTGTTTTTAGCACTATTATTTTCACTTATATCAATAGTAAGACTAACCATGCTATCCATAACACTTACATTTGGTGTGCTCACTAGGTCTTTAGCTTTTTGAATTTGCCTCTGCAGTGATTCAATGTTTGGTAGCAAAATTGTTTGGAGTACTAAGAGCTCCATCTTGATCTATTTATCCTCCTTTCTCAATTTAAATTGCACTCCCATCAAGTTCTTTAGCTTCTCATAATATTCAGTTATTATTTTAGTTTGGTGGAAATCTTTGATAGTAGCTTGGTGAGCTCTTTTTCCACATTATTGTCCTTTTCCTTTATTTCCTTTGTAAAAATTGAAAATAAACAAATCTTTTGAAATACAGAAAGAATGGATTACAGCTTTTGTTCTAATGCATTGATTAAATCACAGAGAGTTACCTTGTCCAATGCTACTGATTGAAGTACTTCTTCAATCACCGTGTTCTCCATATCTTTCTTGTGAACCTTCATCATGTATTCAGTTGTGTTAGTTCCAGGTTGATTGATTTGGCTGACAAGCTCTTTCAACTGAATGTATATATCTACCCTTTCATTTATTTTTGCCTCATGGACAATCTCATTCAAAATGTTCTTTATTTGTTCCAACACACCAGTTTTTTGCTTTTTGGCTATGAGCTTATCTCATGCAACTTCCCTCTTCAACAAGTTACTGAACTCAAAGAGTTCCTTAGGGCTCATGGTTGCATAGTCAACCTTCGGTATAATTATAACATCATTTATATCTACCTCTTTTTCTACTTTTCTCTTCTTAGACTTGCCCTTTGAACTTGATGCCTTCTTTGCATCAGATTCAGTTGAAGTCTCATCTATTTTATCTTCCTTCTCCTTCTTGTCCTCCTCTTGTTTCTTCCTTATTTTATTATTTTTCATCTTTCTTTTCTTGTACCTTTTCTTTTTCCTTCTCTTTCTCTAGCTCTTGCTGATTTGTAGTCTCGGTGGGGGTCATTGATTATGTATCTTGAACTTGAGTTGTTTCCATCTCAATAATATTCTCTTTGGTCTCTTTAGGTTCATTTTCCTTTTCTGGCTCTACAGGAGTCTCATCTTCTCTAGGTGCAACATTAGTCACCTCTATCTCTAGAAAATTCATTACTTGTATAATTATTGGCTCTTTTGTTAATAATCTTGTTGTAGCTGAATCAAATATATCCATGGCTTCCAATTCTATGGCCTCGGTTGCCATTACATTTTCATCTTCTTTCATTGTTTCATCAATGTATTGTTCGGTAATGTCTTCTATGATCAATTCTTTGTTTTTTATTAATCCAACTAGCTTGGATTTATCCTCTTCAATTGTTATACCTTCAATTGTTAGTTGATAAATGGAAAAGATCTTTCTCCAAAGATCATTGGTATCCTTTTGTACTTCTTCTAATTGACTGACCATTATACTTAAGGCTATTCCCTTTACTGTGAATCTTTTGGAATAATCATTTAAAGTATCTCTTATTCATTTCTTTGTCAAATCTAGGACATGACTGCAAGGGACCTTTCCCTCATTTGTTTCTTTGTAGTGATAACATATTTCCATCTTGAATCTATTCTCTTATATTGTTTCTTATCAAGATGTTCTACTAACTCAATCGCTATAATTCTAAAATTGTGCAATGTGTTAATGACCGTTTCTTCTATTTTGTCCTTCTCCTCATCAATCCTTGTATCAAACTCTAATTTCTCCATGAATGAATAGGATCCATATTTCTCTAATGTCTTGAGAATTTCATCAAAACTTCTATTCTTTTTTCTCAGTGCTACCTTGAATTTTGATAAGTCATCCAGCTTAGTATAGCTCTCCTTTTGCAGTTTCAATTTTCTCCTAGGCCTTTCTTTCCCTAACATAAGTCTTTGTCTTCACAGGTTCTACTTCTACTTTCTTCTTTCCTTTTGGTGTAGAGGTAGACTGAGTAGATGGTCTTTCTCCAGCAAGACTAGGGGTTTCCTTCTTGACTTTTATTTTCTCCACCTTTATTTCCAAAGGTACATCAACTTCCTAAACCTCATCTACATCAACAATAACTAATTTCTGAGATAATTCACTAATCATTTTACTTGTTTTTCTTATAGCTTTCCGTATCAATATACCTATTCTTATTTTCCTCTTCTTAGGTTCCATACCAAGTTGTAGTTATATCCTTCAGTTTCTCTAATAGTCCTTTTATTTGTACAGTGGTGTTAGATAACTGAGAGGGTGGATGAATCAGTTAATTCTAGTTATCTTATAGTCCCAATCTCTTAGATGTATATGATCAAACTTTTTCAAACAAATAATTAACTCGGTAAGCTATCAATAATAACTTTTTGTTCATTTACCGAATACCAATAAATTCTATACTATGATTACTGATTAATCCAAATATAAAATGTGTAAGGTAAACTAACAATCCAATCACATTAAGTACACATAACACATAGATTTTAACGTGGAAACCCTACTAAGGAAAAAAACCACCTGGGACTGGTAACTCAAAATATTTCACTCTTTTGAAGTAATCTTGATTAGGAGCCAACCCTGTTAAAGGTTACAATGCACACTGTGAGGTGTGACCTGGTTAGAGGATTTATCACTAACATTTAACTCTTGACCAACATTCACTATGGGGTGAAAAATAAAACCAACAAGATTCATGGAATGTCATATTGAAATACAAATAAGACTGTTAAGTCCACTTAGTTAAGATATTTAGCTGTAACAATGGTTAAACTGATACAATAGTGATCTGATTCAAATAAAACTAATATTTGCATATTTTCAGATCTATGCTAAGCTCAAAATACCTCCTCTGATCAATAATCACTTCAATCCTTCATATCCTTCATATTTAGCTCGGTGAATAATACCCTATCGCTCAGTAATGCCTGCAGTTCTTCTTGGTTCTGTCTGTAACCAGTTTGATCAGTAGTGCATGAAAAAATTCCTTTCACACAATTTCTCCTATAGATTCAATTAGCTCCAGACTCAATAATGAATCTCATGTCTCTTTAAATAGATTTCATAAACCATTTTCTTCTCATCCATTAAATTTTGCCTCTTAATCTCCATCATTCATTTTTCCACTTCAAGCTTCCTCGACAGATGTGTCTATAACATGTTTCATCCTTCTCCATTTGATCAATCTTGAATTTTTTCAACCATTAGATCCTCATAACAAACTTTATCTTTTACCTCAAAATCATAAGCAATTTTCTATCTCATCAATTTAGTCAGCCGTTATAAAATTTCATTGTTTCTCTTACTCGATTAATACAAAAATATGTCAGTGAATTCTAACTCAGTTATTACTGTTACTTGGTATACACTGCACTAGCTTGGTGTATACAAAAATATTCAATTATCAACCACATTAACTTGTTTAGTTCTGATCTTCAATACATAACAAATTCATGTAATACAATAAAGTCAACAAAATGATGTCATAGACTCATCAATAAGTTACCCAATGTATACCTTAGCTATATCTCTATATCCATCTTATCTTCATGTAGATATCTCTTTCATTTACCATTTGTCTTCTTCAAATGTTTGTAACCATCATGATAAGTATAGTCAAAACTAGTTGACATCAATGACAATACATATTGACTGATTTAATTACCTTACATATAACATAGTAGCTCGGTGATCTCTAATCATTGTCTTTCACATGTCCATTCAGTTCACCAAGTTATTCAATTAGTTGTAGGTTATCAATCTCTCCCTTTGGCATTGGTGGCAACACAATATGAAATATGCCATAGAATACTAAACATCTATACTACAACTCTATCTGTAAATGTTATAGCTCAGTAAGCTCTACCTAGCTTGATCATTTAATATGTTTAATCACTACATAGCATTTCAACATTTCAGGCAGACTCTCCTTGTGAATTTGATCTCTTCTTCTTTCTTTCTGATACTTCTCTCTTGGTGCAGGAGCACCTAGGTTCTTGGCTAACCTAACTCCTAGATTTTGGCTTGTAGTGACCTTAGCCAAGTCACTATCCAATAAAGACTTAGAGAAGTCCCTAGTGTAGGTGTGAATGTTACAAGCTAAGGTTGTTGTTGCACCAAAAGATCGACCTATTAATGCCCGATACAACCACTACACTTATAGAAGACACAAGAGGCAGTTAAGCCATGTCACAAACCCTATGAGGGACATTGGCCCATTGCCAACAATCCCCCTCCTAGCATCACTCATTGTGGCCTGCATGGATTCTAGCCATGACCAAGCTCTGATACCACTTGTTACAAGCTAAGGTTGTTGTTGTACCAAAAGATTGACTTGTTAATGCCTGATATAACCACTAGGATTATAGAAGACACATGAGATGGTTAAGCCATGTCATGAACCTTGTGAGGGACACTAGCCCACTGCTAATAGAAAAGAGATCTAATATGTTTAGGAAATTTACTAGTAGTCTTAAATAAGGTTTTATTAGGCTTGAGGGGACCTAAGAAAGTTGGTCTACATGCCATTTTAGGATGCCAACCAATCAAAAAATAGGATTGACTGTATGAAATTGAGAATTAATCTAGGAAATGGTCATAGGAGGGTTAGAATAGTCTTAGAGGTCATTTAAGACCCATTTGGATGACTTAGGAAAAGTTTTCAACAAGAATGTAAAAGTTGTCAATGACAACTTTGCAATTTTACAAAGTTGTCATGGCAACATTTTGTCAAAAGCTTGTCCAAGAGCCAAAGGTAGTTAGGGGTTAGTCTAACTGATTGGATCAGTTCCCCTATGATTATTTAAGACATATTATAACTAAAGAAGAGGTTTGGATCTATGTAATAGTTTTAGTTTTAGTTTTTAATAGATTGGTGTGACTGTGAGACCGTAACAGTGCCTAAAAGCTCAGTTATCCTCAATTTATGGATTAGACCAGAGCATTTTCATTGCATGTATTAGTTCTACATAATTTTCTAAGTTCTTTTGTGTTCTTTTTTGGTAGCTAGGCTTTTCTTGTTGTGTGTTAACAAATTTCTTCTTTGTAACCATTTTACTAGTTCATCCAGAGTGAAGAGCAAAAAAATGGCTCTAGCCTGAAATCCCATGGAGGGAATTGTACGACCCTTTGGGATATGCTAGGGTATTGTAAATACCTTGTATATATATATTATTTTGGCCAGCTTTGCAATGCAAGTAATTTTGGAGTCAAGCCCTAGGTGAGCCAGATCATGTCTCGTTAGGAAGCTTGACAGTGACACAAAAAATGAGAGAAGGCTCGGGGATTGAGGAAGTCAACCTGATGCAGGAGCATCCTGGGTGTAAGAGCAATCTTGCATCACCCAAAAATATTTTTGTTTTTGTATTCAATAAGGGCTATCTTGTGCAGAGTTGCTATTTATGGAAACTTGCTATTTTTAGTAAGTTGGTCTTACAATCTTAGAATGTCTAATTTTACATATGGAGGTTCATCTCAGTCATATCAGCCTGCCAGCAAAGTTTCATGGCTAGATCAGGTGTAGTTTTGAAGATATTGAAGATTTTCGGTATTGGCAGCATGGTACAGAAACTTCAAACTCAGTTTTGAAGGCTTTAGAGGCCCCGGATGAGGTTGAAAATTTGGGTGACAAGTGCTTTGCACCAGTCAAGCCTATAGAGCGCTTCGTGATGTTTCCAGAATGGGGTTATAATAGCCAATCGGGTCAATGGGCGATGACTTATGGTCTTCGGAAGTTGGGTCACCTGAAATGGCAGAAAATAATTTTTCTTCAAAATTTCTGTTTGGGTTTGAAAACTCATTTTGAGCCAACTTTGATGTAATAAATTGTAAAATAAAATAATTCTAAGTTTGGTCGGCCTAAGGGCTAAATTTCTAGAACCTTCTCGGGCGGTGGAAATTAACTATATAAAGAAGACCCGTAGTGTTGTCTAGGGTAGTTCTGGGTAGTAGATCTGGGTATTGATTCGAGACTTTGTCCTACAGAATATTGTAAGGGAATGCCCATGTGGCTTTGCATATTGTAATTCTGAAAGTTTGTAATTCCACATTTGTGGAGATAATAGGAAGCCAATTTTCTGTTCTTGCATATTATTGTTATTGTTTCTCTATTTCTGTTATGTGTTTGTGGTATTAAGGGGAGCACCCTTCATCAAGTGGTATCAGAGCAGAAGTTCTTTAGTGTGTAAATAGATCGCCGACTGTGAGGCAGTTTGCACCAGGACCGTGGTTAAGGTTTCAGCGCGCACTACGAAAATGCCTCCACGAAGAGAACATGGCGGAAGAGCTGGTGTTGTGACACCTAAGGTTAGAGAGCTGTAGAGACAAGTGCGAGCATTGTAAGAAGAGATTCATAGAAGAATGAATCTTAATGTCAGAGACGAAAGTGAGGATGAAGCCGAAGAAGAATATCAAGAAGGAGAAGCTGAAATTGTGAACCAGGAGGAAGAAAGACCTTTTCGGGCGATTTCCAAGATTGGGAAAAGACCTAAGATTGAGGTTCCTACATTTTTTGAAAATCTTAACCCAGAGGAATTGATCGACTGGATCAATGAATGTGAGGAATATTTTGAGTATGAAGATGTTGAGGATCCTGATAGGGTCAAATTTGCGAAGGCCAGATTGAAAGGTCATGCGAAGATCTGGTGGCAAGAAATTCAATTGGAGCGAAATAGAAGAGGGAAAGATAAAATCACAAGATGGGATCAGATGGTGGATAAATTGAAGTGATAGTTCATTCCTGTTGATTATGAGCTTGACCTACTAAAGAAAATGCAAAGTTTGAAGCAAGCAGGAAGATCTGTTCAGGAGTATACAGAGGAGTTCTATCGACTCATCAGAATAGGCCATGCAAAAGTTGATAAGGAGAAAGTTGCCCGATACCTTAATGGGTTAAGGCCGCTTTCAAGAGGAGTTAAATCTGGTTTGAATGAACAGTATTGAGGAGGCATACCAGTTTGCCCTAAAAGTAGAGGAAAAGCTGAACAAGAAGTTTGAGAGTAGACAAAATGGAAGAGGTCGTGGTGGAAGATCTGGTGGACGGTCATATGGTGGCCGAAATGAAGATCTGAAAAAGAAGGATGAGGCCAGTAGCAGTCAGAATCAGAGAGGAAATAATTCCAATCGTTTCCAGGGTCAGAGTAATAGAGATCAGAGAGGAAGAGGAAGAGGACAAGGATCTGGAAGAGGAGGCTTCCGTGGAACATGTTTTCACTGTGGAGAAGAAGGTCATAGGGCATTTGAATGTCCTCAGCGCCAAGGCAGAACAGACAGGAGAAATGAAGGTCAGGCTAGAGTTGCACATGTAGATGAAGATGCTAGATCATCAAATTTTAAAGATGCTGAAAGAGGAGAAACACTAATTAACAGAAGAGTCTTGCTGAGTGGTGAGAATGAACCTGAACAAAGGAGGAGCCTATTTCACACTAGATGTAAGTGTGAGGGTAAATGTTGTGATGTGATTATTGATAGTGGAAGCACTGACAATTTGGTGTCAGAAGAGATGGTGACAAAGTTGAAGCTCAAGAGATAGAAACACCCACATCCATATCGGATTGCCTGGGTGCAGGATGACCACAAGGTCATGGTCAGTGAACGGTGTCTGGTAAAGTTCAAGATCAGCAGGTACCAAGATGAGGTACTATGTGATATCATCTCTATGGATGCATGTCATATGTTGTTGGGTAGACTGTGGTAGTTTGACAGATGTGTTGTACATGATGGTCATGTGAATACCTATTCCTTGACAAAGGATGGAGTGTGACATAAGCTAAAGCCATTGAAGGAGACCGAAGAAAAGGTATGTGGTAATGCAAGAATAACATTTGTTGATGGAAGAAAATTCCTAGATGGTATGAGGCATGAGCATGTGTGTTTTTCTTTAATTCCAAAAGTTGGTAAAGAAGAAGTAGAGGATGTACCTATAGAGGTTGCAGATTTGTTGAATGAGTTTCAAGATATTGTATCTGATAATGTACCTGATGGATTACCACCGGTAAGGAAGATCAGTCATCAGATGGATTTGATTCCAAGAGCCAATTTACCAAACAAGGTAGCACACAGAATGACACCAGCAGAAAGTGAAGAGTTGAATAGACAAGTACATGAGTTATTGCAGAAAGGGTTGATTCGAGAGAGTCTGAGTCCCTGTGCTGTACCAGCGGTATTAGCACCAAAGAAGAATGGAGAGTGGAGGATGTGTACAGATTCTAGAGGAATAAACAAGATCACAATCAAGTATAGGTTTCCATTGCCACGAATGGACGATATTATGGATTGTTTGAGTGGGGCTGTGTATTTCTCAAAAATAGATCTGAAGAGTAGATATCACCAGATTCAGATCAGAGAAGGAGATGAATGGAAGACTACCTTCAAGACAAAGGAAGGACTGTATGAGTGGTTAGTCATGCCTTTTGGGTTAACTAATGCACCGAGCACTTTCATGCCGCTCATGAACGAGGTTCTGAAAGAATTTCTGGGTAAATTTGTCATTGTTTACCTAGATGATATTTTGATTTTTAGCAAGACATTGGAGGAACATATGATGCATATTCATATGGTGTTTGAGAAGTTGAGAGATGAGAAATTGTTGATTAATTTGAAGAAGTGCAGTTTTGTGAAGAAAGAGTTAGTGTATTTGGGATTTGTAGTTTCAGCAGAAGGTCTAAAAATGGACCCAGAGAAGGTACAGGCTATCCTTGAATGGCCTACTCCAAGGAGTGCTACTGAGGTAAGATCTTTTCATGGTTTGGCTAGCTTTTACAAAAAGTTTATCAAAAATTTTAGCAGTATTTGTGGACCCTTGACTGAAACAATGAGAGGGGATAGAAAAGAGTTTAAGTGGACTAATGGGGCAGAAAAGAGTTTTCAATTGTTGAAACAAAAAAGTTACAGAACAACCTATTTTAGCACTTCCAGATTTTAATAAGGTGTTTCAAGTAGATTGTGATGCTAGTGGTACTGCAATAGTAGCTGTTATGAGCCAAGAAGGTAAACCTGTTGCTTATTTCAGTGAGAAGTTAAATGATGCCAAGAGGAAGTATTCTATTTATGATCAGGAATTTTATGCTATAGTTAAGGCATTAAAGAAGTGGAGACATTATTTTCTTCCTAAAGAGTTTGTCTTGTATACTAATCATCAAACTTTGCAATATTTGAATAGTCAAGGAAAGTTGAATCAGAGGCATTTGAAATGGGTTGAGTTTTTGCAGAGTTATACATTTGTTTTGAAACACAGAAGTGGAAAGTCTAACAAGGTTGCAGATGCTCTTAGTAGAAGACAACTATTGCTGACAGAGATGTAGATTGAGGTGGTTGGGTTCAAGGAACTCAAGAATTTGTATCCAGAGGATCCTAATTTTGGTGGAGCTTGGAAAGCTTGTAAAGAGCCTGTTACTCTAGATAGGATGAAATGGCTAGATTTCATCATCTAGGATGATATGCTATTCAGAGGGAGTCAGCTGTGCATTCCAAGAAGTTCTATGAGGGAGAATCTCATCAAAGAGAAGCATAGTGGAGGATTGGCTGGACATTTTGGTCGTGGTAAAACCTTTGCTTTGGTTGGTGAGAATTATTATTGGCCACAATTGCAGCAAGATGTGAAGAAGTTTGTATAGAGTTGTAGAGTATGTCAGATGGCGAAAGGAGTGAAGCAGAATACAGGGTTGTATCAGCCATTACCTGTACCAGAGAAGCCTTGGGAGGATATCAGTATGGACTTTGTTCTTAGTTTACTGAGGACTCAGTGGGGACATGATTCAATTTTTGTGGTGGTTGACAAATTTTCAAAGATGGCACATTTCATTCCCTGCAAGAAGACTAATGATGCTGTTCATGTAGCAGAATTGTTTTTCAGAGAAGTGGTGAGACTACATGGTTTGCCAAAGACCATAGTTTCAGATCGAGATACTAAGTTTGTTGGATATTTCTAGTGGATATTGTGGAAGAAGTTGAAGACAGATTTGAAGTTCAGTTCATCACATCATCCAAAGACAGATGGACAGATAGAGGTGGTGAATAGAAGTTTGGGAAATTTGTTGAGATGTTTGGTTGAGATAAGCCAACAGGATGGGATTTGATTTTACCATAGGCAGAATTTGCATACAATAATTTTGTCAATAGGAGCACTGGTAAATCACCATTCCAGATTGTATATGGAAATAGTCCAAGAAATGCATCTGAATTGAGAAAGATAGATAAAGGAGAAATAAGTAGTGCTGAAGCTGAGGATTTTGCAGAACACTTGAAGAACATCCATGAGGAGGTGAGGAAGCATATTACCAAGATGAATGTGTAGTATAAGGCTAAGGAAGATGAGAAAAGGAGACATAAGGAATTTTAGGTTGGAGATGAAGTCATGGTTCATTTGCGGAAGGAGCGATTTCTGGTTGGTACATATAACAAGTTGAAAATGAAGAAGTTTGGGCCATGTAAGATACTGAAGAAGCATGATTCAGGAAATGCATATGAGGTAGAATTGCCTACTAAGCTGAATATTTCACCAGTGTTTAACATTTCAGATTTGACAGAGTATCATGAAGGAGGTGTTGAAGATGAGGTTGCAGCAGCACAGTGGAGTATTCCAGCAACCAGTTCAGATATCAAGGAGATTGAAGACATAATGGACAGTCGTGTTGGCAGAAGCACAAGGAACAGGACATATGAAGAGTATTTGGTCAAATGGAAGGGATGACCCGTTGAAGATTCATCATGGCTAACAAAGGAGGAGGTTAACCATCTTGGTTTTCCTCTGCACACCTGAGTCGTGACAGGGTCACTTCTCAAATTACCCCGGGTGTCTGATGCAGGAGCATCCTAGGTGTAAGAGCAATCTTGCATCACCCAAAAATATTTCTATTTTTGTATTCAATAAGGGCTATCTTGTGCAGAGTTTCTATTTATGGAAACTTGCTATTTTTAGTAAGTTGGTCTTAATATCTCAGAATGTCTAATTTTACATATGGAGGTTCATCTCAGTCATATCAGCCTGCCAGCAAAGTTTCATGGCTAGATCAGGTGTAGTTTTGAAGATATTGAAGATTTTCGGTATTGGCAGTAGGGTACAAAAATTTCAAACTCAATTTTGAAGGCTTTAGAGGCCCTGGATGAGGTTGAAAATTTGGGTGACAAGCACTTTGCACCAATCAAGCCTGTAGAGCACTTCGTGGCATTTCG
Organism: Chamaecyparis obtusa; assembly: GCA_027943335.1. Classification (NCBI taxonomy): domain Eukaryota; kingdom Viridiplantae; phylum Streptophyta; class Pinopsida; order Cupressales; family Cupressaceae; genus Chamaecyparis; species Chamaecyparis obtusa. Next base: position 202,060 of record BSBK01002075.1, read on the forward strand.
AGAATGGGGTTATAATAGCCAATCGGGTCAACAGGCGATGACTTATGGTCTTCGGAAGTTGGGTCACCTGAAATGGCAGAAAATAATTTTTCTTCAAAATTTCTGTTTGGGTTTGAAAACTCATTTTGAGCCGACTTTGATGTAATAAATTGTAAAATAAAATAATTCTAAGTTTGGTCAGCCTAAGGGCTAAATTTCTAGAACCTTCTCGGGTGGTGGAAATTACCTATATAAAGAAGGCCCGTAGTGTTGTCTAGGGCAGTTCTGGGTAGTAGATCTGGGTATTGATTCGAGGCTTTGTCCTACAAAATATTGTAAAGGAATGCCCATGTGGCTTTGCATATTGTAATTTTGAAAGTTTGTAATTCCACATTTGTGGAGATAATAGGAAGCCAATTTTCTGTTCTTGCATATTATTGTTGTTGTTTCTCTATTTCTATTATGTGTTTGTGGTATTAAGGGAAGCACCCTTCATCACAACCCAAGTGTAGAAGAGTGAAGTTTAGATGCCGAAGACTCAATCCTAATAAGGAGAGTCCTTTATCAATTTGACAAGGGGTGTAAAAACCAAACCCTCACTAAAAACCATTGAGACCTAATTAGGCCTAGCAAATAAGCATGTTGTAGGAAAGTATAGTATGACCAACTTGAGGATCCAAGAACTTGTGAACCTAGGAGAAATTCGAAAAGGGTGTTAGAATAAGGTTTTTTTTTTTCAACTTGTTTGGAGAGTTTAAGATTTATGCACTAAAAAGTGAGTTTGGAGACCTAGAAAGGCCTAATAGGGATTTAAGCTTAGTTCTTGGAGATCGACTTGTGAAGGAAGATAGATGGAGGGTGATTCACCTCAAAACAAGTCAAAACAATATTAAAAGAATCCTTCTAACCTAATTGCATAGAAATGAAAGTTGTTGGCTAAGAGGATGAATTCAAGGAATGAGTTCATGTGAAGGAGTTAATGACAAAGAAGGGAAACACACCTTGGTAGTGAGGTCTAGTGGAGAGGAGGTGATTGTTAAGAATACCTTAGTGAATAGGGTCTAAGGTAACCCTAGTGAAGGCCAAGAGAAGGGCCTAGAATAAGTCCTAAGTGAAATAGGACTAGATAGAAAAGACCTCCCTATCAAATTGGTATTAGAGCCAACCAAAGATTGGGGTAAGACATTAGTGTATTTCATAAGGTGGAAGTACATCAGTGGGAGAATCCACCATGGTAACTAATCCTAAGTTGGCAAGGGAGGTGGTAGAACAAAATGAGAGGAGCCGGATCCTAGAAGAGACTGTAGAAGCTTGATGAAGTTGCATAGGTAGTTGGTAAAATGAAGGAAAAGATGGGAGTTGTGGATAACAAGGGAAAAATAGTAGTTGAGGAAGACTATATCCCTGAACTAGATCCACCAATACAAGAGGAACCCTTCCTTAAATCCATCAAAGCATTGGGAGGAAAATTAGTTGAGGGGATACCCCTGTTCACTAGCAAGATGGACTTAGAGATAGTCATAGAATGGATTGAAGGGATGGAGAATCATTTTGAGTGTGAAGGTGTCTTAGAGGCACAAAGGGTGAAGGTTTCCAAGTCAAGACTCAAGGGACCAACCCTAACATGGTGGAAGTTCCTTCAAGAAGAGAGAGAAAGAGAGGGGAAAAGACCAATAGCTAATTGGAGGGCTATGGTAACAAAGATTTAAGATACTTATCTACCAGAGGATCATGAGATCCAAATGCACAAGAAGAGGAAAATTCTCAGGAAAAAGGAGATGGATGTGGCCTCTTACATTGAGGAGTTTCAAAAAATTTGTTTAAGGACCAAAGTTCAAGAAGAGGAGAGCATCAGAGTAGCTAGATACTTGGGTGGATTAAGCTAGAGTATCCAAGAGGATATTAGTTTGTGGACTCCTACTACTATTCACAAGTGCTTTCAATTAGTACTTAAGGTAGAAGAGAAGAACAAGAAGAAGCAAGACTCTAATCCAAGAGGTAGAGGCAAGGGAGAGACTCTAGAGGACATAGAGGTGGCTCTGGTGGTAGAAGTAATGAGCCAAGAAGTCAAGGAGACTCTAAGTTGGTTGAAAAAATTAGTGAGCCAAGTGAAAGAGGTAATTATGGTAGAGGAAGATGATTTCAAGGTGGAAGAGGCAGATCAAGTAGTTTCAACATAGGGTCACACTTTGCAAGCATGAAGTGCTACCATTATGGTCAACTAGGCCACCCTACCTATAGGTGCCCTGACAAAGCTTCTAGCTCACAAGGGGAGAAGAAGATAGCTTATGCACAAGAGGAAGTGAGTAGTGTGAAGTCATCAGAGGTTAGCTTGGATTTAGAACATGGTGAGAACCTCATGTTTCAGAGGTTTCTACTCAAGGAACCAATCAAAGAAGAACCTAAGCATAGAAGGGCTCTTTTTAGGATCAAATGTAAGATCCTTGGCAAAGTTTACAAAGTTCTCATTGATTTAGGTTCAACTAATAACATAATTTTAGAGGAGGTAGTCCAAAAATTGAAACACCTCATACTCATCCTTACAAAGTGACCTGGTTAAATAAGGGGTAGAATGCTCTAGTGAATAAACAAGTGTGGGTGGACTTCATGATAGGTGGTTATCAAGATAAAATGTTGTGTGACATCCTAGCAATGGATGCTTTCCATTTTCTACTCAGAAGACCATGGTAATATGACCATGACACAATCTACCATGGGAAGAAGAATATGTACAACTTCAAGAAGGATGAGGTTACCTATAAAATACAGTCACTTGTGGAGGAAGGACCTACAAGTACATGTGATCTTAATGTACTTTTTATGAGTGGGAAGGAGTTCTTGCATGAACTCAAGGATGAGGAAGGAGTTAGACTAGCCATATTCCTAAAACCCAAGGAAGAGACCAAGGTACTACACCCCATCTTGCCAAAAGAAGTAAAGTACCTATTGGATCAATTTAAAGACATAATCAGTGATGGGATACCAGCTAATCTTCCTCCTTAAAGAGAAATCAATCATCAAATTGAATTTGTACCTAGAGCATCTTTGCCTAACAAAGCAGCATATAAAGTGACTCTAGACCAGAACAAAGAGATTGCAAGGTAGATTCAAGAACTTCTTGATCAAGGGTTGATAAGAAAGAGCATTAGCCCATGTGCTATCCTAGTGGTTTTGGCACCAAATAAGGGAGGTAAGTGGAGGTTATGTATTGGTTCTAGGGTAATCAATAGGATAACCATTATATATAGGTTTCCTATCCCTAGAATAGAAGACCTTATGGATTGTCTTGGGGGGTCTCAATACTTCACTAAAATTGACCTTAAAAGTGGGTATAACCAAATTAGGATGAAGTAAGGGGATGAGTGGAATTCAGCCTTTAAAACTAATGAGAGTATTTATGAATGGTTAGTTATGCCCTTTGGGCTTACAAATGCACCTAGTACATTCATGAGATTAATGAATGAGGTCCTAAAGGATTACATAGGTAGGTTTGTTGTGCTGTACTTAGATGATATCCTCATCTTTAGCAAGACCAAGGAAGAACATATGAGGCACTTAGAGATTGTCTTGAGAAGGTTACATGAAGAGAAACTAGCCATCAATCTAGAGAAGAGTGAATTCCTAAAGCAAGAACTAGTCTACCTAGGCTTTGTGGTGTCTCAAGGTGACCTTAAGATGGATCCAAGTAAAGTGGACACCATACTAAGTTAGCCCACTCCTAAAATAGGGCTAGAAGTGAGGAGATTCCATGTATTAGATTAGTTCTATAGGAAGTTCATAAGAGGATTTAGTCAAATATGTGCACCTTTGCTAAATACTATCAAAGGAGGAGCTAAGGTCAAGTTTATATGGACCAAGGTAGCTCAAGAAGGTTTTGAAAAATTGAAGCAAAGAGTGGAAACTCAGCCTATCCTAGTCCTACGAAGCTTTGACAAGATATTTATAGTGGAATGTGATGTAAGAAACATTGCAGTGGGAGCAGTCTTGAACCAAGAAGGAAGACCGGTTGCATTATTCAGTGAGAGATTGAATGAGGCTAAATCAAGGTATTCCTCATATGATTTGGAGCTCTATGCATTAATACAAGCACTCAAGAAATGGAGGCACTACCTATTTCCCAATGAGTTTTTGGTCTATACAGATAACCAAGCATTGAGCTACATTAACACTCAAGAAAAGCTAAGTCATAGGCACATCAAGTGGATGGAGTTTCTTCAAGACTACACCTTTGCCATTAAACATAAGAAGGGTCTAAACAACAAGGTAGTTGAAGCACTTAGCCAAAGGTTTCTGACTATCCAAGAAATCCAACTTCAAAGCATTGGTTTAGAAGGATTTAAGGAACTCTACAAGGAAGATGAGGACTTCTCCAAGGCATATAAGGTATGTGATGAATTTGAGAATAACTCTCATAGTGATTTTTCTGGCTACACATTACAAAATGGTTTTTTATTCAAGGGTAATCAGCTATGTGTACCCAAGGGATCAATAAGGGACAATCTTATACAAGAAAAACATAATGGGAGCCTTAGTGAACACTTTGGCTTGAATAAGACATTGGACCTAGTGCAAAGGTTTTATTATTGGCCCAAGATGCCAAGAGATGTTAGGAGGTATGTAGAGAAATGTATTATTTTTCAAAAATCTAAAGGCATATCTACCAATACAGGGTTATATCAGCCTTTACCCATCCCAAATAGGCCATGGGAGTGTCTAAGTATGGATTTTATAGTAGGCTTGCCTAAGACAACTACTGGTTTTGATAGTGTCTTTGTGGTAGTTGATAGGTTTAGTAAGATGAGTCATTTAATACCATGTAAGACCACACATGATGCTAGTTATATATCACATCTTTTCTTCAAATAAGTGGTTAGGATTCATGGCCTACCAATTAGCATTGTTTCAGATAGAGATGTCAAGTTTATGGGACACTTCTGGAAGACTTTGTGGAAGAGACTAGGCACCAAACTTGCATTTGGTTCAACATATCATCCTCAAATGGATGGCCAAATAGAGGTGATTAATAGAGTGTTGGGAAACCTCTTGATATTTCTTACAAAAGAATGTGGACAAGTGTGTCAGGTGTTACCACAAGCTGAATTTTCTTACAATGACATCATAAATAGGTCTACCGGCAAGAGCCCATTTGAAGTGGTGCATGGAATGCACCCAAGAGGTGTGTGTGAAATTAGAGAACTAGGTAATCAAGGAGGAGTGAGTGGTCATGCTAATGACTTTCTCAATCTATGCAAGAGGTACATGAACAGGTAAGAAGGACATTCGTAGAAGCCAATCAAAAGGTGAAGACTAGAGTAGATGAAAGGAGAAAATATTTGCAATTTGAAGTAGGTGATTGGGTGATGGAACATATCAATGAGGCAAGGCTTTAGAAAGGAGTACCCAAAAATCTCCAAATGAAAAGAGTTGGCCCATGTAAGGTTCTAGCTAGGTATGGTTCAAATGCATACAAAATAGGCCTACCTAGTCACCTATCCATATATCTGGTTTTCAATGTTCAAGATTTGGTTAGATACAAGGGGCCTAATGTCAAAGAGGAAGAACATAGTCCAAATGTTCATGATGATGTTAAAGACCTCAAATTACCAGTCCCAATGAAGCCCCAAGCTGTTAAGATACTAGACTCAAGGGTGAAGAAACAAACTAGGCATGGTGTCTACATGGAACACCTTGTGAAGTAGAAGTCCCTACCTGAATCAAAGGCTCAATGGATAGTAGATAAAAAATTCAAGAAGCTAGAAATTTATTTGGCACTCTTGTCTCCTAATGACACTTAGTTTCTTGTTGCGGGGGGAGTATGGTGCAGGAGCACCTAGGTTCTTGGCTAACCTAACTCCTAGATTTTGGCTTGTAGTGACCTTGGCCAAGTAACTCTCTAATAAGGACTTAGATAAGTCCCTAGTGTGGGTGTGAAGAGATCCAATATGTTTAGGAAATTTACTAGTAGTCTTAAATAAGGTTTTATTAGGCTTGAGGGGACCTAATAAAGTTGGTCTACATGCCATTTCAGGATGCCAGTCAGTCAAAACATAGGATTGACTGCATGAAATGGAGAATTAATATAGGAAATGGTCATAGGAGGGTTAGAATAGTCTTAGAGGTCATTTAAGACCCATTTGGATGACCTAGGAAAAGTTGTCAACAAGAATGTAAAAGTTGTCAATGACAACTTTGCAATTTTGCAAAGTTGTCATGACTACATTTTGTCAAAAGCCTGTCCGAGAGCCAAAGGTAGTTAGGGGTCAGTCTAACCAATTGGATCAGTTCCCCTATGATTATTTAAGACATATTCTGACCAAAGAAGAGGGTTGGATCTCTGTATAGTTTTAGTTTTAGTTTTTAATAGACTAGCGTGACTGTGAGACCGTAACAGTGCCTAAAAGCTTGGTTATCCTCAATCTATGGATTAGACCAAAGAATTTTCATTGCATGCATTAGTTCTACATAGTTTTCTAAGTTCTTTTGTGTTCTATTTTGGTAGCTAGGCTTTTCTTGTTTTGTGTTAACAAATTTCTCCTTTGTGACCAATTTACTAATTCATCCAGAGTGAAGAGCACAAAAATGGCCCTAGCCTAAAATCCCATGGAGGGAACTGTATGACCCTTTGGGATATGATAGGGTATTGTAAATAATTTTTACATATGTATTATTTTGGCTAGGTTTGTAGTGGAAGTAATTTTGGATTCAAGCCCTAGGCAAGCCAGAGTATGCCTGGTTAGGAAGCTTGACAGTGAAGCAACAAATGAGAGAAAGCTCAGGGATTGAGGAAGTCAATCCAAGTGTAGAAGAGTGAAGTTTAGATGCCAAAGACTCAATCCTAAGAAGGAGAGTCCTTGATCAATCCAAAAAGGGGTGTAAAAACCAAACCCTCACTGAAAACCAGAGAGACCTAATTAGGCTTAGAAAATAGGCATGGTTTTAGGAAATTACAATACGACCAACTTGAGGATCCAAGAACTTGTGAATCTAGGAGAACTTCAAAAAGGGTGTCAGAATATGGTTTTAGTTTTTCAACTTGTTTTGAGAGTTTAGGTGTTATGCATTGAAAAGTGAGTTTGGAGACCTAGAAAAGCCTAATAGGGTGTTAAGCTTAGTTCTTGGAAGTTGAGTTGTGAATGAAGATAGATGGAGGGTGATACACCTCAAATCAAGTCAAAATAATCTTAAAAGAAGCCTTCTAATCTAATTGCATAGAAATGACAGTTGTTGGGTAAGAGGATGAATTCAAGGAATGAGTTCATGTGAAGGAGTTAAGGACAAAGAAGGGAAACGCACCTTGGTAGTGAGGTCTAGTGGAGAGGAGGTGATTGTCAAGAATCCCTCAGTGAATAGGGTCTAAGGTAACCCTAGTGAAGGCCAAGAGAAGGGCCTAGAACAAGTCCTAAGTGAAATAGGACTAGGTAGTAAAGACCTCCCTATCATCTCCCTTCTTTGTGCTCTCTTCAATTGATATTTCAAATGAATCTTTCTCTCTTTTTGACAACAATGCCAAAAAGAATAAACAAATCTCCAATAGCCAAAAAAATTTTATTGTTCGGTTTAGATCATGTACTTGAATGTACAAATACACAATTTTCTTGTTCCAACTTTCACAATCTTAGGAAACCTAAAGTGTGAACAATATGCATCAACATCATTTGATTTTATGATAAAGTATAGGTTAATGCAACCTCCTGACCACCTTAGTGACTGAAAAACATTGGATGGACCCCTAGTCTAGTCCTCAAGTACTCAAATGTATCCTTCAGTAAGGGTTTAGTAAATATGTTTGCAAGTTGTTCTTTATATTTCACAAACTCTAGTTTCACTTTCTTTTCTTGTACTTGTTTCCTCAAATAGTGATACATATATGCTTTGTCTTAGCATGCATCAACAGATTCTTGGAAATATTTATAGCACTTATGTTTTCACAATATATAATCACTAGATCAATGATCTCCTCATTCACGCCTTTCAAAAGTTGTTTTATCCATGCAATGTTTGAACAATTAGCAGTAAAAACAACATATTCTACTTCAATAGTAGATTGAGAAATACATGCCTATTTCTTACTTATCCAAGTAACTAACCCATCTCCCAAAAATAATTCTCCACCAGTTGTGCTCTTCCAGTCATCAATATTTCTAGCACAATCTACGTCAGTGTAAAATTGTAGTTCAAAATTACCTTGTTTCTTATGCCATAAACCATAGTTCTTTATGTTCTTCAAGTATCTTAGAATCCTCTTAACAAAAGTCATATGTGATTCCTTAGGATTAAAAAAAAATCTTTCTACAATCCCAACAACATGTATACTATCCATTCTACTATGCACACCATACATCAATTTACCAATCATTGATCTATATAATGTTTGATTTACCTTGGTTGATTGATCATCTTTTGTCAATTTGCATCATGTGACCATCAGTGTACCTACCATTTTTGAATCTTCCATTCCAAAAGTCTTCAACACTTCTTTGATGTATTTTGATTATGTTATGAATATCTCTTCATTTTGTTGTAGAATTTGCAATCCTAGAAAGAATTTATTCTCTCCAAACATCGACATCTCAAATTCCTTTCTCATTTTAGAAGAAAATAATTTTCATATATTATCATGTCCTCCAAATATAATATCATAAAAAAAGATTCTAGAAATAAGAATCTTGTCATAAATTTCTCCTTTCAAATACAAATTTCTATTATCACTTATTCTCACAAATCCAATACTAATAAGATATGCATGCAATCTTTCATACCATGCTCTCGATGCTTGTTTCAGTCCATACAGTGCTTTGTGAAATTTACATACCATGTTCTTCTTATTTGGGTCAACAAAACCTTCAGGTTATTCAATATAAACCTCTTCCTCAAGTATTCCATTCAGAAATGTAGATTTAACATCCATTTGATATACTTTAAATCCTTTGTGTGCAACATAGGCAAGTAGTATTCTAACTCCTTCAAGTCTAGCAACTAGTGCAAAAGTCTCACCATAAGCAATACCTTCTTCTTGTGCATACCCTTTACAAACAAGTCTTGCTTTGTTCCTAGTGACTTCACCATTCTCATTGAGCTTATTTCAGAATATCCATTTGGTTCCAATTACATTTTTATCACTCGGTCTTGGTACCAATGTCCATGTTGTTAATATGATTTAGAACAATAGAGAGGGGGGGTGAATCAGTTGTTCTCAGGTCCTGATGTATAAAATAACTTTAAAATTTTTCTTTAAATCAGATCAGGCAACCATAACAAACTCGGTCATCACTGATTCAATAATAGAAACATATAACACTACAGTCTACTACCCAGCTATAACTAACTTGTAAAACACAGAAATGTTCAAACCAAAACATTCACACAAGTATTAACACCAAGATTTATAGTGGAAACCCAATATGGGAAAAACCACTTTGTAACATGCTACTATTATTTTCACTCTTCTGAAGTGATCTCGGTTAAAAGCCAACCCTATCAAAGGTTACAATACACATTGTCAGGTGTGACCTAGTTAAAGGATTTCAATCACCCTGTTAAAGGTGAGCCTAGTTACAGGACTTACATACACTCCATTAGAATGCAACCTTGTTTAAAGGATTTAACATATGACTATTAGGTCAACCTCTATTAAAAGGATTTTGACTGTTACAATGGTTAGAAAGTAGCAGCAATATTATCTAAAAAATATACAAATCACTTTGCAAATATCAGATTTGATTGCATACACAAATGCTGGTTTATTGACTTTGAAACTTTTCCATTTCCATCTCTGATCTACTTGAAACTTTTCTTCAAGCAATCACCACACTCCTTCAAAATTTTCACTTATACAGTCAATAAAACTTTTTGTTCTTCCAGCATCTCCTTCACCCATGCATCTCATACCTAATGTTTTTGGTTCCCTTAATACTTTTCTCTGTTAGGTTAACTTATATTTTGCCACTTGATCTCCTTCGTAGATCTTAGGGTTAGGTTAGATTCATTGAATCTACCTGCTTCATGTTCTTTGTCTCTCCTTCTAGAATAATCTCAAATCTCATAAAGATTTACAATAAAATGTTTTACAAAGCATTAAATGCTTCCATATAATAAATAAATAAAGTCAACATGTTTTACATAATCCAAGAATTCAACAATGTCGACTCCAAATCTAAAGTCTCTTCAAATATAAAAATGCTGATGCTCGGTCAATACTATGATCATCCACTTGGTCTTCATATAAAATGCTCGGTCACTACTAAAACTATTCCCTTAGCATATACTGTCTTCCTCGGCAATTAACTGATACTCGATCGACACTAGATTTTTGCTCGGCATACACTAACTTGGTCGACACTAACATTACTCGGCTTAAACATGATTTCTTCATTTTTTCTCGGTTAAGCCTACCAGTTTAGTCTTCAATCTTACTAAGATAAACAATACATTGTCCCATCATTGTACAACATAGTGAAGTACACTTTGGAGTATCAAGATAACTCAACCTTTCCCTAGGTGCTATTGTTACCATCCTTTCTTTCCCTTTACACAATAGATATAGTACTTTCCTAAGTAGAAACAATCTTACCAGTTAAGGTTTGACATTAATGACAATACAACAATTGCTTCAATTGTAGTTTCCAACACATGTTTTATTTTTCTCTATCTGCTCAATTTCTTCATTCATGGCTTTAATCCATTCCTCATTCTCAAGTGCATCTCTAACATTTTTAGGTTCAAATTCACAAACCAAACATGTGCTCTATCTCAACCCACTTCGTGTCATGATGCCAGCTTGCTTGTCTCCAATAATTTGGTTCTGTGGATGGTGTCTTCTCACGAATTTTGCTAACACTTGCTCTCTTCTCTATTCATCAGTTGGTGCAGGTTCAATTTCTTCCTCGGTAATAATTTCCTAATTCTCAGTAGCTTCTACTCATCGCTTGAGTAGAGGGTCAGGTATCTTAATGAATGTATATCCACCGTAGTCTTCTAGTTCTTTCCTACTTTCTTCACTATTTTTCTCAACAAACTCATCAACTTTCACACTAGAACTTTCAATCATTTTGTTAGAAACCTTATTCAAACATTTGTAAGCTTTTCTCTTAGTAGAATATCCCAAAAATATTCCTTCATCACCTTTAGAATCAAATTTCCCATTTCTATCATCTTTAAGAATGTAGCATCTACTTCCAAAATTCTGAAATAATTTAGATTAGGTGTGTACCCAAACCATAACTCATAAGGTGTCTTGTTTGAATCTTTCTTCAGTTGTACTTGGTTTAATGTGTATACAACAGTGATAACAACTTCTCTCCAGTACATTTGTGTAACATATTTCTTAATCATTAGTGTTCTAGCACAATCAACTATGGATCTATTCCTCCTTTCAACAATTCCATTATGCTATTATGTTGTTGGTGCAGAAACCTATCTTTTAATTTCATGCTCATTACAAAAGTTAGTGAATTCATCATAAATAAACTCACCTCCTCTATCAAATCTTAAGCATTTTAATTCTTTTCCACTTTCTTTTTCAACTTTAGATTTATACAATTTAAACATTTTGAAAGCTTTAAATTTCTCTTTCAAAAACATAACTATCATTATCATAGAGTAGTCATCAAAAAATAATATAAAGTATATGTCACCATAATAACTTTGAGTTCTCATAGGACCACCTAAGCTGGTATGAACCAACTCCAAAATAGCTTTAGATGAATAGGTCTTTCTCTCGAAACTAGATTTTTATATTTTTCCCATTTGACATTATTTACACATGACATGGTCAGGTTTAAATAAGCTCGGTAAGCCTCTAACTCTTCTTTTCTTACTAATCTTAACCATGTTGTAAAAATTCACATGACATGACCTTTTATGCCACAACCACACATCTTCAATTCTAGCCATCAAACAAGAATTTTTAGTATTGTCAAGATAGAATAGATTACCTTTAGATTGTTCACCAGTCCCAACCAACTTTCCTGTTTCATCATAGATCTTCACCTTCCTACTTTCAAATGCAACTCAATGACCTGAGTTATTCAACTGTTCTACACTTAACAAGTTATAGTTAAGTCCCTTCACCAAATATGCATTTTCACATTTCATCTTATTGTTCAACATGATAGATCCTTTTCCTTTTACTAAACAAGGTCTATCATTACCCATTTTAACAGATCCTCCATTGTAGTTTTTGAGGTATTTAAATTTACTCTCATCACCAGTCATATGATGTGTACAACCACTATCAATAATCCATGTATCATTCTTGCTAACTTTAGAAATAAGTGTTGTTCCTACATACCTTTCTTCTTCTTCTGAATCTTCTCTCAAAGCTATGAATACCACCTCAATATCTTCATCAGTGTCAGTGTTAGTGTCATCATCATCATTTCCAACAAGGTAACATGCCTTCTTTCCTCTTTCTTTGTAGTCTTAGTTGTTTCTTCTATCATAGTGTCAGTTGTCTCTACAATCTCGGTTATCTCTTCTGTCATTCTTCCTTTCACTAGATCGGTTATTGTCTTTGTCATCATCTTTCCTATTAGGACATCTAGCTACAATATGACCAATTTCTTTATAGTTAAAACATGCTAGAGGTAATTTCCCTTTATACCTTCCTTTACCTTTCTACAACCTTCTAGCCATAAGTGCTTCAAGTTCATCAAGTCCATCTTCATCATTGTCATTGTCACTCTCATTCCTTATCATATGTTTATTGATTGATTTTTCAAATTTCAAAGATGTCATAAATGTAGACTCAACACTTGGTACAATACTGTTATCATAGTTATTCAGCTCAGAAGTAGTCAATTTACCGATTAGCCTATCAAGTGTAAGAACATTACCCGGTGCAGATCTCATTTCATGAATTGTAGAGATTCTAATAGCATAAATTGTCAAGAAGGTTCTAATAATTTTACTTACAATAGTGTCTTCATCAATAATACCTCCTACTCCTAGGATAGCATTGACAACCTCCTTGATTCGGTTACTGTACTATGAAATTTTTTCACATTCTTTCACCTTCATATCATCAAATCTTCCTCTAAGGCTTTTAGCTCTTGTTTTCATCACATTCAAATCTATGCTATAGACTAGTGTAACTTTGTCCCACATTTCTTTTTCTGAAGTACATGTTTTGACATCTTCAAATTTTGCATCAAATAAGGCAGCAACAATATCTATCATTGTCATGTTATGTTCATGTCTATCTCTCAACCAATCAACAATCAAAGATCCAATAAATGGTTAAATGTACTCATTAGTCAGGTAGAATAATGTAGATTCAATGATTCTTGATATATGCAATTTCATTCTGCTTTTCCATGTTGTGAAGTTATCTTTGTTAAGCTTTGACACCTCTCTCATATACATCTTGTGATCTTTAACTCAAGTCCTTCAAAATTCCTTTTCAAGCACACAAGCTCTGATACCAATTGTTAGATAACTGAGAGGGGGGGTGAATTCATTAATTCTAGTTATCCTACAGTCCCAATCTCTCAGATGTATATGCTCAAACTTTTTCAAACAAATAATCAACTTGGTTATCTATCAGTAATAACTTTCTATTCATTTACCTAATACCAATAAATTCTATACTGTGATTACTGATTAATCCAAATATGAAATGTGTAAGGTAAACTAAAAATCCAATCACATCAAGTACACATAACACAGATTTTAACATGGAAACCTTGCTAAGGGAAAAACCACATTGGACCGGTAACCCAAAATATTTCACTCTTCTGAAGTGAGCTCAGTTAGGAGCCAACCCTGTTAAAGGTTACAATGCACACTATGAGGTGTGACCTAGTTAGAGGATATATCACTAATAGTTAAATCTTGACCAACATTCACTATGGGGTCAAAAAGAAAACCAACAACATTCATGGAATGTCATATTGAAATACAAATAAGACTATTAAGTCCACTCAATATTTAAGAGATTTAGCTGTAAAAATGGTTAAACTGATATAGTAGTAATCTGATTCAAATACATCTAACATTTATAGATTTTTAGATCTATGTGTTAACCTACAACTAATTGAATATCTTGATGAAGATTCTAGAGGTCATCGAGCTATTAAAGTGATATGTAAGATGATTAAATCAGTCAATATGTTGTCATTGATGTCAACTAGTCTTGACTATACTTATCATCATAGTTACAAACATCTGAACATCTATTGAAGGAAGAAATGGTGAAGAAATGAGATGTCTACATAAGGACAAGATGGATATGATAGATATGGATAAGGTATACATTGGGTAACTTATTGATTGGTCTATGACATTATGTTGTTGACTTGGGCATGTTACATTATTCTATTATGAGGAAGAGACTAGAATTGAATAAGTTAATGTGGTCAGTAATTGAAGATTTTTGTATACACTGAGTCAGTCTTGTGTATACCGAGTGACAGTAATAACTGAGTTAGTTATCACCAATGCATTCAGTATTAACCGAGTAGGATGAAAACATTAAATGTTTATAACAACTATCTAAAATTGATGAGTTGGCAACTATCTGAAATGCTGATTTTTGATGTCTGTGCATAGTTTTGGGCAATTCTACAACCTGTTTTAGACTGGAAATGCCAAGATGGAGAAAACCCAGAAAACTTGTCTTTTTGGAAGCAAGTCATCCTTGACCTAGATAGCGGGGCAAGGTCTTACCCCGGAGTAAGATCCTACCCCCTACTGAAGGTCTTCCTTGACCCAAAATAGCTCCGATGTCAAATCTATTCATAGATCTTGGAAGTTTTCCGAAAAGGGTATTCAGATCTACACTTCAATTCGTTGTCCTATACTTGTACCTACTAGAAAAATGGTTTTGTTTATTTGGATGGGGGGTTTTCCCTGGTCAAACCCCAATTTAGGAATTAACCTTGAAATTGAATTGAAATTACAATATGTATAAACAAAGTAAATGGAACTATTCACCTTGCTTATGTTGAAGTCCTTATGGAGGATTTGAATCCTTGAATCCACAAGTAGGAATGCTCCAAATGAATGTAGGAAGTCTCAAATCAATGGCACTAGATCTTCAAGACCAATCTTGAATGGATATTTGCATAGGAAGAGGCTTGGATGAATATGGATGGAGAAATCTTCAAGGGGGATCCAAAGAGATTGAATCCTTCAATGTATAACAATGGATCTCCTTGATGAATGCTTGAATGCTTGAATTCTTTCCTTCTCCTTCTTGCTTACTTGATTGCACTTGAGAGCTTGAGAGATTATGAGATGAGATATGAAAATTTGATGGAGAAAATGAGAGAGGAAGGCTTCCTTTTATAGTGATCTAGGGCACAAAACTCTAAAGAAGGTTGACATTGGAGAATTAAATCCCAATTAACCTTAAACCCTAGGAATGGACCCAAATTAAATGCAATTTAAGGATTTACCATTCTGAAACCCGAAATGGCCGACCCGAAAGCGGGAAAAATAAACTTTGCGAAGCCCAACGTCTCGTAACTCCCATAATCTAAAAATTGGACCTGGGGTCAGGGACAAGGTAGAAACCACCCTAGGTGAGGGTCGAGGTCATCCCTAACCTAGGTCAGGGTCTAGGTCATCCTTGACCCTACTAGGTCGTCTTTGACCCAAAAAGTCAAAAACTCTAGATTCTCACAGAAAATTGTCTAGAAAAGGCTGAAAATAAGGATGAGAGAAGAAAAATAAGGGGGAAACAACCATATACATGCAAAGACCCAATCAAGGTGCTTGACATGACCCCAGACCACTCACTCGAAGGGCTAAATGCTATTAACATGGAAGTGCTTCCATTTTAAGATGATACATACAATACTCTAACCAAATCAAGGAAGTGGTCAAAGCTATCAGAGGAGAAGGAGGTGTTATTGGTGAAGACACTGTTGTGAGTAAAATTATTAGAACCTTGTTTCCTATCTATGCTATTAGAATCTATTCTATTCATGAAATGAGATCTACACCAAGTAATGTTCTTACACTTGATAGTCTAATTGGTAAATTGACTACTTTTGAGTTGAATAAATATGATAACAATATTGTACCGAGTGTTGAGTTTACATTTATGTCATCCTTGAAGATTGGTAAGTCTAGCAGTAAACATAACATAAGAAATGAAAGTGATAGTGATAGTGGAGATGGGCTTGATGATCTTGAGTCACTTATGGATAGGAGGCTATAGAAAGGTAAATGAAGGTATAAATGAAATTTACCCTTAGCATGTTTTAATTGTAAATAGATTGGCCATATTGCTTCTAGATGTCCTAACATGAAAGATGATGATACAGATAATGACTGATTTGGAGAAAGAAAGTCTGACAGAAGAGATCATCGAGAACATAGAGGAAACTGACAGTATGACAGAAGAAACAATTGAGACTACAAAGACAAAGACAAGAAGGCATGTTACCTTGTTGGAGATGATGATGTTGATACTGACACTGACACTAATGAAGACATTGAGGTAGTGTTCATAGCAATGAAAGAGGATTTAGAAGAAGAAGAAAGATATGTTGAAACAACACTTATATCTAAAGTTAGCAAGAATGATACATAGATTATTGATAGTGGTTGTACACATCATATGATTGGTGATGAGGAAAAATTTGAATATCTTGAACACTATAATGGAGGATCAATTAAAATGGGAAATAATACACCTTGTTTAGTGAAAGGAAAGTGATATATCTTGTTGAACAATAAGATTAGATGTGAGAATGCATATTGGGTGAAATGACTTAACTACAATCTATTGAGTGTTGCACAATAGAATAATTTAGGTCACCGAGTTGTATTTGAAAGTAGAAAGGTGAAGATCTATGATGAAACTAGAAAGTTGGTTGGTACTGGTGAAAAATCCAAAGGTAATCTATTTTATCTTGATAATGCTAAAACTTCTTATTTTTTTGGCTAGAAATGAAGATGTGTGGTTGTGGCATAAGAGACTGTGTCATGTGAATTTTGATAACATGGTTAAGATCATTAAGAAGAGAAGAGTTAGAGGTTTACCGAGTCTAACTAAACCTGAACATGTCATGTGCAATCAATGTTAGAAAGGGAAAATGACTAAATCTAGTTTTAAAAGAAAAGGATATTCTTCTAAAGGTATTTTGGAATTGGTGTGTACCGACTTATGTGGTCCTATGAGAACTTAGAGTTATTATGTGACAAATATTTCATTTTATTTGTTATTGAGTACTCTAGGATGATGACACTTATGTTTTTGAAGGAGAAATTTGAAGCTTTCAAAGTATTTAAGTGGTATAAAGATAAAGTTGAAAAGGAAACTAGGAAAGATTTAAAATGCTTAAGATCTGATAGAGAAGGTGAGTTTAAATCTAATGAATTAACTAACTTTTGTAATGAGCATGGAATTAAAAGACATGTTTCTACACTGAGGACACCACAATAGAATGGTATTGCAGAAATAAGGAATAGATCTATAGTTGACTGTGCCAGAACACTAATCATTGAAAAGGATGTTGCACAAATATACTGGAGGGAAGCTGTTAGCATTGTTGTAAATACCTTGAATTGAGTTCAACTAAAGAAAGATAAAAATAAGATACCTTATGAGCTATGGTTTGGCTACACATCAAATGTAAGTTATTTCAGAATTTTTGGAAGTAGATGTTACATTCTGAAAGATGATAGAAATGGTAAATTTGATTCTAAAGGTGATGAAGGAATATTTCTAGGATATTCTACTAAGAGAAAAGCTTATAAATGTTTGAACAAGGCTACTAACAAAATGATTGAAAGTTCTAATGTGAAAGTTGATGAGTTTGGTGAGAAAAATGATGAAGAAAGCAGGAAGGAACCGAAAGACTATGGTAGATTTACATTTATTGAGCATGCAGAGTATCTACCCAAGCCAAAGGATGAGTCTACCGAGTGAAAAGAAAATGCTACTGAGAATCAACAAATGCAAACTGAGAACTAGGAAGATGCTACCGAAGAAGAAATTGAACTTGAACTAAATGATGAGCAAAGAAGAGAGCAAGTACTGGCAAGATTTGTTAGAAGACATCATCCACAGAACTAGATTGTTGGAGACAAACAAGCTAGCATGATGATGCAAAGTAAGTTAAGATAAAATACATGTTTAGTTTGTGAATTTTATCCTAAGAATGTTAAAGATGCACTTGAGAATGAACAATGGATTAAGGCCATGAATGAAGAAATTGAACAGATAGAGAAAAAAAAAAACATGGATATTGCTACCGAGACAGAGTGATAAAAATGTGATTGGTACTAAGTGGATATTTAGAAACAAGCTGAATGAGAATGGTGAAGTGACTAGAAATAAAACAAGACTTGTTTGTAAAGGATATGCACAAGAAGGAACTAACTATGGTGAGACTTTTGCACTAGTAGCAAGACTTGAAGGAGTCAAGATATTACTGGCATGCTTATAAAGGATTTAAGGTTTATCAAATGGATGTTAAATCAACATTTTTGAATGGGATACTTAAGGAATATGTTTACATAGAACAAACTGAAGGTTTTGTTGATCTAAATCAGAAGAACATGGTATGTAGATTGCACAAAGCACTGTATGGACTAAAACAAGCACCGAGAGCATGGTATGAAAGACTACATGCTTATCTTATTAGTATTGGATTTGTGACGACAAGTGACAATAGTAATTTATATTTGAAAGATGGAATTGATGATAATATACTTATTACTGAAATATTTGTTGATGATATAATATTTGGAGGTCATGATAACCTTTGTAAATCATTTTCTACTAAAATGAGAAAAGATTTTGAGATGTCAATGTATGGAGATATTAAATTCTTTCTTGGATTGAAAATTCTACAAGAGAGTGAAGGTATATTCATCACACAATCAAAATACTATTGGAGATTTGCCAACATGCCAGTACTGACTATATGTTTGTCATTGATAACAACATATGGAAAGTAGCATGCATGGAAGTCTTATACAATAAGCCTTTAGTATATGATGCATGGACATGATATTAGCATGATATCATGGGTGCAGAGGTTAACTGTAAGTACAGATAGTTATATAGCAACTTGTGTCAGCAGTGTTCCTGATAGAGTTACAGGCAATGTTCTGTGTATGGTTGTCTATATAGCTGTCTTATGGGCATGCACCCTAGGATATATGTTGAAGACATGTTAGTGATGTTTTAGTTATGAATGCATAGTCTAATGATGAATGTAAGTGAAGTTATGTAGTCGCTATTCACTAGTAGCAGTTTCCTGTGTTTGTTCAGAAGAGACGACAAAGATTTTATTGTTTCTTGAGTTGCACCTATCTTGAGGATATGCACCCTTGGAGTTCGCATAAGTTAATTAAGCTTACTGATGTTCAGTTAAGAGAGCATAAGTTAATTTAGCTTACATAGAAAGTTCTAGTTGTTTTGGTAGAGCCGATAGTGTGTGGTGTGCATCTACAATTATTTTATTAGATAGGTCCCAGAATGAGTTGCGTGCATAATAGAGCCAAAAGATTGTTTGTTGGAGTTTATTATGGTTTCTCTAATATGATTTCAAGTTGGTTCTAATAGGATGACTTGATTATATCATTTGGAGGAAAGATATTTATAGGCAGTCATTTGTGATTGCTTGAGTGTGGTTCATGGTTGATTAAGCAGAGCAGAGCAAAGTGTACGAAGTGTTGAACCATCAGAAGAAGGTCTATGTGACCAAGTAGAGAATGTGTGCTATTCATTGGAACTAATCCAGATAGTAGGTCAAAGTGCAATTCACCAAGATCCAGATATAGTGTGTATCTGTTATTCAGAAGGTTGTAGCCTTCACCCATTTGAGCAGTGAGCTCTCAGACAGTGCATCCTCTCCCCTAACAGGGAAAATTGTAAAAGACTCCTAACAGGGTTTGACCCTTAACCAGGTCTACTGTACTTAATATATTGTAAAGCTACTCCTAAAAGGGTAAAGGATCTTCAAGCAAGGATCATTATACACTAGTACAGAATATTAGTGGGTATCAAGTCCCACCAGGGTTTTTACCTATTTGGGTTTCCTTGTAACTAAAATATTGGTGTTGTGTTCAAGTGTTCTTTCATTGTGTTTATGCTTTATGTTTAAGTATACTTAATTGGATAAAGAATTGAAACTTGTAGATAATTGATTCACCCCCCCCCTCTCAGTTATCTCTTGGGACTATTCCTAACAATTGGTATCAGAGCCAAGTGCCTCGGAGACAAGTTTAATAGCTTGAGGTTGATTAGATGGCATACTTTAGGAAAGAGAGTCCTAAGTTTGATGGAGAAAATTATCTTGATTGGAAGAACAAGATGATGACCCATTTGAAGTGTATTGCTTATGAAGTTTTCAATGTAACTATCAAAGCAGCCAAGATTCCCACTTTAGAAGACCTTGAACAGGATGATGCTACTGACACTCAAAAGGAATTATTTCATCATAATGCTATAGCTAAAGAAGCCCTTATTAGCGCACTATCTGATAGTGAGTTTTCATAGATAAAGAAGGTAGACACCGCCCACAAGATATGGAAGTACCTTATAGACATATTTGAAGGAGACAAGCAAGAAAAGGATGCATGCAGAAAGACATGGAAGAAAAGATTCAATGCATTAGAGATGCTACTTGAAGAAAACATGAGAGCTTATAATCGAAGGGTCAATGAAGCAGTTGCTAGAATCAAGAACAATGGTGGAGAGATCTTAGAAGAAGATATTATGGACAAGTTGATGACTACTCTTACTCCAGAATATGAAACCAATATCAACATCCTTGATGAGACCATGTAGTTTACATCAAATTTCAAGAGAGAGACCTTGATCAACAAAATCTCAGCTTTTGAGATTTCAAGATTGCAGACAGAACCAAAGAGTGAGACAGCTTTCAAAGCAACAGTTCATGGTAAGAAATTTGCAAACATTTTGGTAATTTTGATGATGATGATGAAGAGAGAACATTAGATGATTTTATTTCTATGATTGCCAAAAGAGAAAAGAAAGGAAAAGGAAAATATGAAGGTCAATTACCATTTAAGTTCTTTTCATGTAATAAGATTGGTCACTTTGCATCTAAGTGTCCCACTAGAGCTAGAAAGTTCAAAAAGGATTATAAGCCTAAGTATTCTAAGGAATGCTACTATGCTAGAGATGGAGTCTCAGATGAAGAATCAGGTGAAGAAGAAATTGGATTCATTTCTATTGTAGAAAAAACAAATATTAAGTTAGTTCCTAAAAATGAGAAAGTGAATCAAGAGCTAGCATTGATTTCCTAAGTAGATATAAGAACAGACTGGATTATAGATAGTGTTTATTCACATCACATGATAGGTGATAAAGGTAGGTTTGTTCATTTGGACAAATACAATGGAGGTATGGTC
Source organism: Chamaecyparis obtusa (assembly GCA_027943335.1). NCBI lineage: Eukaryota > Viridiplantae > Streptophyta > Pinopsida > Cupressales > Cupressaceae > Chamaecyparis > Chamaecyparis obtusa. Next base: position 223,375 of record BSBK01002075.1, read on the forward strand.
AGATTTGGAGACAACACTCTTAAACCTATAGTTGGTAGAAGAGCCATCACTTTGGATGGAAAGAACGGTACTGATGATGTTCTTTATGTTGATGGTTTGAAACATAACCTTCTCAATGTTGGACAATTACTTGGTAAAGGCTATTAGTTGGAGTTCAAGGATGAAAAATGCATCATTAACAACAAAGATGGTGTTATGATTGCATCAGAAACAAAGACAAGAGGTAATGTTTTTCAACTCAATTCAGAAGCAAGCTATTTTGTTGCTAAAGTTGATGACAGTTGGTTGTGGCATAAAATACTATGTCATATCAATTTTGATAACATAGTAAAGATAAGAAATGTTAAAGCAGTAAGAGATCTACCTAGCATAACAAAGCTAGTTGATACTATATGTAGGGAATGTGTGATGGGGAAGCATGTGAGAAATTCATTTAGGAGTAAGCAAAATTTAGTAGAGAACAAGTTGGATCTAATTCATACAGACCTATGTGGACCAACTCAAACAAGATCATACTATGGTGAAATGTATTTTATTTTGTTTGTTGATGATTATACTAGGATGATGTGGGTTGCATTCTTAAAAGATAAGTCAAAAGCTTTTGAGAAGTTCAAAATATTCAAAACTAAGGTTGAGAATGAATCTAGATTAAAGATAAAATGTTTGAGATCGAATAGAGGAGGATAATTCACCTCTAACAGATTTTATGAGTTCTACGAAGAACATGGCATAAAGAGATAGTTAAGTGCACCTAGAAAACCTTAGTAGAATGGTATTGTAGAGAGAAGGAATATGATCATTCTTGATACAGTGTGCACCATTATGATAGAAGGAAAAGTTGCACACACCTATTGGAGAGATGCGGTCAATACAATAGTCTATACAATCAATAGAATTTAGTTAAGGCCTAGCGCTAACAAAAAACCTTATGAGCTATGGTTTGGTAATGTTCCCACTATAAAATACTTCAAAATCTTTGGAAGCAAGTGCTACATCAAGAGGGATGAAGCAGTAGGCAAGTTTGATGCAAGAAGTGATGAAGATATTTTTCTTGGTTGCTCTACTAAAAGTAAAGCTTATAGATGTTTCAATTTAAGATTGAAAAAGATCATTGAAAGTGCTCATGTAAAGATTGATGAAAAGTTTATGATTCAAGAAAGATATCATGATTACTCACCCATGATTGAAGAAGAACGTAGACCCTCCACTAGTGAGACAGTTATTGAGGAAATGTTTGATAGCATTGATGTGTTGTTCAATGACCCCGAGACAAGTGAAGAATGTACTCCTAAGGCTGATGAGTTAGCATCACCTAAAGTTCCAAAGTTTACATTAATAAATCATTCTAAGAAAGACATCATTGGAGATCAGATCCGAAAAGTCTTAACAAGATCACAAGCAAAGAACTCAGCTAGCAATGATGTGGTATGTTTACTATCTCAGATTGAACCTTTAAGTGTTGAAGATGCTTGTAAGGATTAAGATTGGCATGATGCTATGAAAGAAGAACTTGATTAGATCATTAAGAATGACACTTGGGAACTAGTCCCAAGACCTAGTGATAAGAATGTGATTGGAACAAAGTGGATATTCAAAAACAAGATGAATGAAGATGGTACAATAGTAAGAAATAAAGAAAGATTAGTATGTAAGGGATATGCACAAAGAGAAGGCATTGATTATTCAGACACATTTTCACTTGTGAGTAGATTAGAAGCTCTTAAGTTATTTTTAGCTTATGCTACAGTTAAAAACTTCAAAGTTTATCAGATGGATGTCAAATCAGCATTCTTGAATGGAGACTTAAAAGAAGAAGTATACATTGAGTAGCATGAAGAATTCACCTTATCATACAGACTTGATATGGTATGTAGATTGAAGAAGGCCCTCTATGGACTTAAGCAAGCCCCTAGAGCATGGTATGAGAGACTAGATGGATACTTAACAAAGATTGGATTCAAGAAAGGAGCAACATATTGTAATCTATTCATTAGAGAGACATCTAAAGGTTTATTACTTGTAGCTATATTTGTTGATGACATTATCTTTGGAGGTAATGACAAACTCAGTGCTGAATTTGCCAAAGAAATGCAGAATGAGTTTGAGATGAGTATGATTGGTCCTATTAGATACTTTTTGGGACTAAATGTGCATCAGAGAGAAAAAGGGATTTTCATTAATCAATCAAAGTATGTGAAAGAGATACTGAAGAAATTCAAGATGGATGATTGCAAGCTAGTAGGAACCCCTATGATTACTGGATGCAAGCTTACAAAGGAAGATGACTCACTAGCAGTTGATATACATTGCATAAGTCTATGATTGGTAAACTCATTTATCTTACTCATACAAGACCTGAAATTTCTAATGTAGTTGGTATAGTTGGAAGATTTGTAGCAGAGCCTAAACAAAGTCACCTCATGGCAGTAAAGAGAATATTCAAATACTTGTAGGGCACTATAGATTATGGTCTATGGTATCCTAATTTAGAAAATGTTGAGCCTCATGTGTACACAAATGCAGATTGGGTAGGATGTGTTGATGATAGAAAAAGTACTTTAGGTGGAGCAGTGTTTCTTGGTGATAGACTTGTCACTTGGACAAGCAAGAAACAAAACTATATTTCTCAGTCAACAACAGAAGAGGAGTATGTTGCAGTAGCCTTGAATTGTTCTAAAATTGTTTGGATCAAGCAGATGATAAAATATTTTGGAATTCAGATTGATTATCCTATTGTTATTCACTATAATAACACTAGCACTATCAATATGTCAAAGAACCCTATGATGCATGCAAAGACAAAATACATTGAGATCAAGTATCACTTCCTAAGAGAGAAAGTGGCAAAAAAAGAAGTCAAATTGGACTATGTGAGTACTAAAGAATAGTTGGTAGATATATTAACAAAGCCCTTGCCTAAGGATACTTTTGAGTATCTCAGGGGGAAGTTGGGAGTAATTGCCTTCCCTGATTCTACTTAGAAGGAAGCAAGAATGGCATCAGTCCTTAGGGACTAATGGAAGGTTGAATACTCTACCTAAGGAGTAGTATTGGTGCTTAAAATGAGTGGTGCCCTTTTCCATTGATGTCAAAGAGGGAGTATACATATAGAGTCATGAAAAACAAAAGTAAAAAGAGGAGTAATATACTAAGGGGGAGAAACATTTAGTTATGTCAACAGTATAGTTGAGGAAATGGAGAATATTAGAAAATATTGCAATAGATGGAGGATTCATCTTTGGGGAAGTTTTGAAGAGGAAATGGAGAATGTTATAAAATAAATGCTCATTTGGGTTGATGGTGGTTTTTCATTCCACATGTTGCCCTCAATGCCAAAGGGGGAGATTGTTGGAGATTTTCCAATAGGCCAGTACTAACTGTATGTTTATCATTGATGAAAACATATGGAAAGTAGCATGCGTCAAAGTCTTATGTAGGAAGACTTTAGTATATGATGCATGGACATGATATCAGCATGATATCATGGGTGCAAAGGTTAACTATAAGTATAGATAGTTATATAGCAGCTTGTGTCAGCAGTGTTCCTAACAGAGTTACAGGCAGTGTTCTGTGTATGGTTGTCCGTATAATTGTCTTATGGGAAAGTGCCCTAGGATATATGTTGAAGAAATGTTAGTGATGTTTGAGTTATGAATGCATAGTCTAATGATGAATGCAAGTGAAGATATGCAGTCGCTATTCACTAGTAGCAGTTTTCTATGTTTGTTCAGAAGAGCTGACAGAGATTTTATTTTTTCTTGAGTTGCGCCTATCTTGAGGATATGTGCCCTTGGAGTTTTCCTAAGTTAATTAAGCTTATTGATGTTTGGTTAAGAGTGCATAAGTTAATTAAGCTTACAAAGAAAGTTCCAATTTTTTTGGTAGAGCCGACAGTGTGTGGCGTGCGTCTATAATTATTTTATTAGACAGGTCCCAGAATGAGTTGCGTGCATAATAGAGTTGATGAAATGTTTAATGGAGTTTATTATGGTTTCTCTAATATGATTTCAAGGTGCTTCTAATAGGCCAACTTGATTATATCATTTGGAGGAAAGATATTTATAGGTAGTCATTTGTGATTGCTTGAGTGTGGTTCATTGTTGATTAAGCAGAGTAGAGCAGAGTGTGTGAAGTGTTGAACCATTAGAAGAAGGTCTATGTGACCAAGTAGAGAATGTGTGCTATTCATTGGAACTAATCTAGATAACATGTCAAAGTGAAGTTCACCAAGATCTAGATATAGTGTGTAATTTAGACATTGTATAGATCAATGATTGGAAAATTGATGTATGTGGTACAAAGTAGGCCTAATATAGCACATGCAGTTGGGATTGTAGCAAGATTTTCTGCTAATCATAAGGTATCACATATGATTGTTGTTAAAAGGATTCTGAGACATTTGAAGAAAACTAGAGATTATGGTTTATGGTACAAGAAGGAAGGCAAATTTGAACTATAGGTTTACACTGATGTAGATTGGGCTGGAAACATTGATGACCGAAAGATTACAACCGGTGGAGCATTCTTTTTGGGAGAAAGAATTGTGACATGGATAAGTAAGAAAAAAGCATGTATTTCTCAGTCTACTATTGAAGCAGAGTATTTTGTTGTTGCTACTAATTGTTCAAATATTCCATGGATAAAACAATTGTTGGAAGGCATGAATGAGGTGATCACTAACCCAGTTATTATATATTGTGACAACACAAGTGTTATAAACATTTCAAAGAATCCAATGATGCATTAAAAAAAAAATCACATATTTATTAAGTATCACTATTTGAGGGAACAAGTACAATAAAAGAAAGTGAAGTTGGAATTTGTGAAGTCTAAGGAACAACTTGTAGATGTATTTACTAAGCCCTTATTGAAGGAAACTTTTGAGTACTTGAGGACTAGACTAGGGGTCCATCCCCTATCTACTGGTCACTAAGGTGATCAAGAGGTTGGATCAACCTAAACTTTATAAAAAAACTAATCATGTTGATGCATATAGATCACACTTTAAGATTCCTAAGGTTGTGAAAGATTGGAGAAGCTGGAATAGAGAACTATATATCAGTACATGAAGGTACTTGATCTGGATTGAACAACATAGAAACTATTTGGCTACTAAAGAGCTATTTATTTTCTTTTGGCATTATTTTCAAAGGGAGAGAGATTTCTATGAAATATTAGGGAGATAGATTTCAATAAAATATTTGTTGGAAAGAACATGAAAAAAGAACTAAGAAGATCAAATCCATAGGGAGAGTCTGCATGGAATGTTGTTAATGTAATGTAGTGATTAAACATATTAAATATCAAGATAGGGAGAGATTACCAAGCTACAATGTTTATCTATATAGTTGTAGAACCGATATTTGGTATTCTATGGCATATTTCATATTATTTGTGTTGCCATCAATGCCAAGGGGAGAGATTGTTAACCTACAATTGCTTGATTATCTTGATGAAGATTCAAGAGGTCACTGAGCTATTAAAGTGATATGTAAGATGATTAAATCAGTCAATATATTGTCATTGATGTGAACTAGTCTTGACTATACTTATCATGATAGTTATAGACATCTGAACATCTGTTTAAGGAAGAAATGGTGAATAAATGAGATATCTACATAAGGAAAAGATCGATATGACAGATATGGATAAGGTATACATTGGGTAACTTATTGATGAGTCTATGGCATTATGTTTTTGACTTGAGCATGTTACATTATTCTATTATGAAGAAGAGATCAGAATTGAAAAAGTTAATGTGGTTGGTAATTGAATATTTCTGTATACATCGAGTCAATCTTGTGTATACTGAGTGATAGTAATAACTGAGTTAGTTATCACTGACACATTCAATATTAACCAAGTAGGATGAAAAGATTAAATGTTTATAACAACCAACTGAAATTGATGAGTTGACAATTGCTTATGATTTTGAGGTAAGAGATGAAGTTTGTTATAAGATCCATGACTGATAAAAATTTAGAGATGATCGAAAGGAAGATATTGAAACATGTTAATGACACAAATTTCGAGGAAGCTTTGTTGGTAATTTGGCTGAGTGAGATATCTAGATGTTTTCATTATGGAAACATATGATCTATATGAAGACTGCATATGACAAAGAGCAGTTATGATAGAGTGAAGAATAAAATTGTCTAAGTGTAAGAAACATTTTCCCAGTCTAACCAAAGATAGTTTTGATTGGCAATGTCGATAGAAGTAAGTTCAGTGCTTGCACACTTGAACATGGATACTTTGATGCATATTGAAGAGTCACCTGAGAATGCAAGTCTATACAACATGTACAAAAGAAGTTATTATAGTATTACAGAGACAGAGTTGAAGCCGATAGGATAAAGAAAGAATACAAAATAAGTAAATAGTTAAGGGATTATTTTTTTTATAAAAATAATAACTTAATTGTATAAAGGGATGCCATCCTAGATGTTAACCCTTGGGTAGAACAAGTTAATATGTATTTTGTAAAGTGCTTTATGTTTTGTAAAGCTAACTGTAAAAGTTATTATTCTTAATAACTTGTATAAATGTAAGACATATGTAATGTAAAGATAGAAGTGTGACATATGTATGCAAAAGATATTGATGCAAAGTTGTAATTGTGAAAGTGAAGCAAGAAGACTTTGTATATGCAAGAAAAGTAGTAAATGGTTATAAACCTTGCCCTTTTTTGTAATAAGAAATCATTGTACATTACTTGTTTGGGTAGTGGGCTCATTTTGTAATCATTTCTATTTGTACTACCAACTCTTAGCAGGGTTGAGGCTTCTAACAAGGCCTAGAGTACCTTAATTAGGACTGAGACACTATATGTATGTAATAGGCTCCTAAAAAGGTCACCATCTTTAACATGATACTTTTGATTAGTGGATCGTTGTGGGTATCATCCCCACTGAGGTTTTCTCTTGGCCAGGGTTTCCTCAAGAACAAATAATGTGTTATGAGTTCATTTTCTTTATTGCTATGCATGCTATTTAGTTTAATTTGTTTTGAAAGCATCAAGTTAATCTGTTATATCCATAATTGGGAAAAAGTAAAAGTTTGCAGAATACTGATTCACCCCCCCTCTTAGTATTCCTATTTCTAACAAGCTTGAAGTGACAAAATGAACGATGGAGATTAAGAGGAAAAATATAATGGCTGATATGAAAATGGTTTATCGATCTATTTAAGAGACATGAGATTCATTGTTGAATCATGCTGGATGAATAGAGACTGCACGAGAATTTACGTGAAGACATTTTTCATGCATACCTAATCAAATTGGTTACAAACAAAACTGAGCTGAATTGCAGGCATAATCAAGAGTCAGAGATATATATACACCGAGTGAAGTAATTTGGAGGATATGATGGAGTGAGTTGATTATTGATCATATGAGTTTTTATGAGCTTAGCATAGATCTGAATACTTGGAAATTGAGTTTTATTTTAATTAGATCACTAGTGTATCAGTTTAGCCATTGTGTTGGCAAGTTGTCTATATAGATGTATATGACTTGATATAGTGTTGTCATTATGGCAACAAAGTCATATAGCAGTTTGGAGTTAGTGCACTTGAAGAGAAGATCAAAAATTAGTTAAGTGTTGAAGACTGGATAGTGTACAAAGTTCCTGTAGCTCAGAGCATCAATGCACGTACGTATGGATGAATTATGGTATGCGCCCTAGAATTTAAGTTGGTTAGACTATATTCATGCTTAGTCTATGAGCACATGATCAGATGTGCAAGTATGAGAAAGTTACATTTAGCTGAAGTTGCACAGCCAGTGTATGCTAGAGAAGAACAGAGCATGAAGCCGACAGTTAGTATTTTGGTTTGCACATATAATGTAATATTGTAAAGGCTATGCACCTATTGTATTTAGGTTGCCAACATGTATACTTGTTTGTTTGTAAGCATGCTTAAGCCAATTCATTTGGAAGCATTGTATGTAATAGGTCTAAGGGCCGACCTAGTTGTTTATTTTGTATGAGCGTATAAATATAAGGTGCACCCATTTTATTTGGTATGGAAGTTGAGAGAGAGTTGTAATAAGAAGAGAAGAAATGTGCAAAGACACTAGAAGATTTATTAGAGATTTTCTAGAGGTCAAAGCATCAACGCATCAAAGGAATTGATCTGACAAGTAGTGTCACAGTGACAGTTCATCCTGTAGATATAGTGTGTATCTAAGATTAGAAGGTTGTAGCCTTCACCACTTAAGCAGTGAGCTATAAGATAGTGCATCCACTCCCCTGACAAGGACAATTGTAAAAGAATCCTAACAGGGTTCAAACCTTGACAAGGTCTACTGTACTAAAAGCATTGTAAAGAAACTCCTAACAGGGTTAAGGATCTTCTAACAAGGATCACAAAACACTAGTGCAGAATATTAGTGGGTGTCAATTCCCACTGGAGTTTTTACCTATTTGGGTTCCCCCATAACCATATTGGTGTCATGTGTTGATTTCATGTTTCATGTTTATGTGAATCAATACTTAAGCATTTAAGTTCAGTATAAAGATTAAAGTGAAAAGTTAAAATATAGTGAACATTGATTCACCCCCCCCCCCTCTCAGTGTTCCCATTCCTAACAATTGGTATTAGTGCTTTGGTCCTTAGCAAAGAATTTTAACCACTTGAGGAGATCATGGAAAAATTAGAAATGAAACATCTAAAAAGAAATCTTGAAGCTGCTCTTGAAGACCTGGGCAAATTAGAAAGAGAAATTGAAGAACTAAAGGAAAAAGTCACTGATGCACAATTAGTTATCAAAAGGCTAAGAAAGGATTTGAAAGAATGCTCTAACAATGATCTAGGAGCAAAGGTCAAGAAGATGAATGAAGAAAATGCATCTATGAAAGAACTACTTGAAGAATTTGATGATAAGTTGATCAACAATCAAGAAGTCTACAATGAACAAGTCAAAGAGAACCTTCAACTCAATGAAGAACTAAGGAAAATAAACATGGAAATCTTGGAGCTAAGGAATAGAAAAGAAAGCTTGGAGTCTAAATTGAAAGAAGCAAAGAATCATATTGAAAAATTACACACCAGTTTTGATTTGATAGAATCTCAGTTGTATGCAAGAAGAGCCAAAGGTGACACCAGCTGTATTGGATACAATGAAGTACAAAATCAGATTTACAACATGCGAGCAAGAAAGGATTCACAAAAAGACTCTACTAATGCTAAGGAAACTGAAGATCAAACCAAAGATAATGGTGAACCACCTAAGAATGAGCGCAAGCCTGTAGACCGCACTTGTTTTTCTTGTAACAAGCATGGACACATTGCGAGGAACTGTACAGAGGTAAGACATTTTAATGGTTACTATTATTCATGCAATAAATTTGGTCATAGAGCTATGAATTGCAAAACTAGTAAGAAGAATAGGATTCAGCAAGATCAAAGAAATTAGAATTAGACAAATGTAATAATTTCTCAGAATGTTACATGCTAGATATGTAACTATGATGGTCACTCAGTAAAATAATGTAGAATGGTGACTCATGTTAATGCACTAAGGAATATAAGACCTCTAATCATTTGTCACTCTTGTAACAAGGCTAGACATATCTCAAGGTTCTGTAGATCAAGGATGCAAGGTTAGGGAAGTCCTAAAAAGGCTGAAGAACTAGTTTTGGATCCTGAAGGAGAAGTTAATTTTGTCAAAGCCTCAAATGATTCAAGCATGATTTGGTAAGAGAAAAAGAAGGACACAATTGATGAGAATGTATTGGATGCATTCACAATGGACACACCCTCTACATCTAGATGAATGGCCCTCATGGTCATAGGGGGAGCTAATTCAGCTCTAGACCCCTGTGTGGCTGGTATACTCACTCTTAGAGTATGCACCTTTGGACCTAAGCTTTTGAAGTGTAAAGGAACCTTCGTGCAAGAGCACACATACTGATTGTTAGCAGAACTCAAGTTGGAAATGTTTAAGTGACAGCGTGGTTTATGAGACAAGGATTAATGGTGGAATTTTGACTTTAAGTATTCAAAAAGATATTTGATTACTCATTGCATTCAAATTCAGAGTGATAGGAGAGTAGAAAGAGCCTTAGAAGTTGATGTGAAGACTTGGAGATTGATCTATTAGTAATTTGCAGTGCATTTAGTCAGTTTCAGAAACCCTGGTTCATTGTGCTGATCCAGAAGTCTTCAGATTATCTCAAAGATTAGTTGGAAAGTGATCAAAAAAGTAAATCATGGCCACTCCCATAGTTTATGATGTCACTAAGAAGAAGAGATATGTATTGAAGAAGCAAATTGAAAAATGTGCAGTCACCTCTGGAAGTAGGATTCATACCTAGTCTTCAAGTGTCAAGGACTATAGTTGTAGATGAAGGAAGGCTAGATCATATAGCCAAGTTCTATGATAAATATCATGAAATTGATAAGTTAGAGATTCATGAGATGCTGATCAAACACATGATAAAGTTCAAGAAGACAGTTCTTGAATTGAAGACAGTTATCCCAGATAAGGTATGGGAGATTATGGATACCTTGAAGAGACAAGCCACTAAAGAAGACATCAGAATAAGGGAAAAAAAACTTGATTCCACTCTTCTAGTATGTTCTATTGAAGAAAAGTCAATGCTATTGAATTTGGTGAAGCTGCACTTAATTAAAAAGATGAGAACACTACACCTCATGAACGAAGACTATGAGCTGATTTCTAAGGAAACAGAGAAGGCCTTTGAGAAGGTATTCTTAGAGCAACACATGAAACCTATGTCTGCGCCCATCTTTCAAGCACCTAGTGAGAAAGAAAAAGAAATAGAGACCATCAAGATACAATCTACAAGTCCTCAAGATTCAATACCTGTAGTGGAAGCACAAATAGAGTTTGATAAGTCTGTGCCCATGACAGAGTCACTCAAGGACAACACAATTATCATTGATAATGTTGAGATAGCCATGGAGGCCACTGGCATTAACTTGGATAAGTTTGAGGAAGCTTTTGTGAGCACTCAAGAAGCAGAAATGTTATGCAGCAACACACTACCCACTCATCAAGAAGAAGCATTGATTGATGATGAAAAAGAAGAAGAAAAGATGGAAGAAAAAGAAATAGAAAAAGAAGAAGAAAAATAATAAGGAAAATAAATAGAAAAAGAGGAAGAAAAGAAAGAAGAAGAAAAGGTAAAGGAAAGTGAGAAAAAGGATGAAATGTCAATAGTGCAAAAAGTGTTGGACAACACTCCCATCACTCCTTCAACAACATTGTTGTCAAGTTTGACACCTGACACATCCAGTTTGGACTCATGGAGAGAAGAAGACCTAATTAAGTTCAACATCTTAGCTATGGAGAAAGTGAAAGAAAAGAAAGTAATGAGGAATCCCCTCCTGGTAGAATCAGTTAACATGCTAAACAATTTGTTCCTACAGACAAGAAAGTGTCTAAGGTACACTCTATTGATGATATAAGTACAATTATTTCTCGGTTCAAAAGTAATTTCTCAAGCCTTGAAGAATCTGCATCCCAAGTTGCAGAAGAAAAGTATCTAAAGAGTAGATTGAATGAGTTGATGAGAAAATTTTCACTAGATTTGAATTCACTCAAGACTGGTCAAGCCTCCTTAAAAGAATTTTCTGATCAAGGAAGGAAATTCATTGTAGACTGCATGGATAAGGATAAGCTTATTGATGCCCATCTTAAGAAAATATAAGAGGCATAAGCTATGATTGAGCAAGTGAAGAGTTTAGTGAAAGACCCATCCATAGATGTGAACATGTGAAATAATGTATACCAAAGTCATAGACAAAGTTGAGAAGGAAGAAAAAGAGATGAAAAAGTTAAGGGCTAGACAGACTTAGTTGAGGAATGCTCTTGCGCCCTCACTAGACATTCTAAATAAGAATATCAAGGAGATTGATGCCACTATGGTGCATATGATCAAGGTCCTTACAAAAATTTGAAGAAGATGGAGAAGCTTCAATATGCATTATGCACCCATCTCTAGATAGTAAACTCTTTAATCACTTTTTGGAAGGAGATTGATGGGGAGGCTAGGATAGACTAGCTTAGTCTATGCCCCTGATCCTCTCTAGGATTCAAGTGTTCTTCTGACACCACTGATGGTCTATAGGATTCCTTATTCCTTTAAGGTCCCCTGACCTACCTAACCCACCCACCAAGTTAAACTATCTCATCTACCATCATTACAAGCTTTGCTCTCAGGCTGCTATCCCTTACATAGGCTCATAAGGGTATTTTAGACTTCCAACTATTTACCAAACTCCAATAGTGAATTTTATGAGTTCCAAGATTTTTTTAAGGCATTTGACACCTTTTCAATGCATTGTCTTGATTGGGTCATCACCCGATTTGAGGGTTGCTTTGTATTTTAGGGCTCCAAGGAAGAGGCCTAATTAGCCCTCCTTCTGGTTTTATAGGGAATTTGAAACCCTTTCCACAAAGAATCACCACACCTATTCTAAAGAAAATTTTCTCCTAATGACCCATTCTCAAGGACTTTTGGGGTCTTGGGCTTCCAACAGGCCGTATAGTACCTTTGGAAAATTTGAGGGTTTTAAGGGTTTGGGGGACTCTTCACTATCCTAGTCTTCAACAGTACCTTTCCAAAGCTCTCCAAATCTTCTCCTTCACAAAATTGAGCCTTCATAAAACCTTCTTGACTCCCTCCAAAGGGCATGCTTTGAAACTCCTGCTACTGTCTGCTAGAGCTCTTGCACTGCTGCTTGCTCCTAGCCGAGCTTTGCTAAACTCGCCTAGGGCTTTGTCAAACCTATGTTTGCACTTGCTTTCTAGGCCCCTAATTTCATAGTGTTACAAGTTAGGGTCTATATTCTTATATTCCATGGTCCCATAGTGTGTCTATGGTGGAATCAAGATCTACAACCCCATATGTACAAAGCTCTCCAAAACTGGCAGAGCACTAAGCAAATGAAAAAAAACTCAACTAAAATGCACACCAAAACTTCTAAGAACTAATCTAATACACACATGTGAAGGATAAACACACACAAAAAAAATTATCACAAAAAAAGACACTCCAAATTGCAAAGATTCACATCACAACAGTCTAAAATAGTGACTGTTTCACACCAACAGCATTTAGACTGGCCTCTTCCATACAGAACCGTACAATATGTTCTCCAACCCTAACATTAGGTTTTTTCAAGACTTATAAGGACTTCTCCTTGGTATGTGTGTGAGGTTAGGGCTTCTTAGCCACTGAGGTTAGATTAGGTTATCTCAATGAAAAAGTTTCTTAGTAACTTTTAAAAGTTGTTGACAACTTTTAAGCAACTTTTGTTGCCTAAAACAACCTTGCCTCCATTCTTCAATGACCTCTAATGAAAGCCTCCTAAACCACTCACATGTGCTCAAATTCAACCAAAATAACCTAAGAATCCAAACCTCCTATCAAAGCACTAATTTCAAGATGACAACATTCCTTGAATCGATTTGCCATTTACATAGGAAAGACCATCTGAACTTCTAGGACCTAGACCAGGCCTAGACACTCACAAAATGAGCTTAAAGCTCTTATTATAATTACATATGTCATGAAATAATTTCACACAAAAAAACTAAGGAACTTTGGGGTCAAGAAGAGCCAAATCAATACCAAACTTCTTGAACTATCCTTCCTCAATCTAGGTGGCTTTAGATTCAGGCTGATCCTTCCATTTGATTAGGTGCTCCATGCAAACTTGATGCCTTGTGGTCTTTTTCACTCTGGATTCCAAAACCTTCTCTGCTTTGGCTGGCTTCTTCTTGGGCATTGTATTGGTGTCTATATCTTTCAGTACCTTTGGTGGAGCTATACCTTGCTGACTGATATCTCCTTTGAATCTAATCAGGTCTACAATATTAAACATCGATGAGATGGCTAAGTTTGATGGCAAGTCCACTTTGTAGGCATTCTCTCCATATTTAGCTAGAATCTTGCATGGGCCTACTCTCCTCATTTGTAGCTTGGTGGGCATGCATTTTTGCATCCTTGCTTTGTTAAGATGGACCATGACATAGTCCCCAATCTGAAACTATACGTCTTTCATCTTTTCATCTACTTTAGCCTTGAGTTTATGAGTGGATTCCAAAATAGACTTCTTCACCTACTCTTGAACCTCCTTGATGGTTTGAGTGAAATCTTCATCTTGTCCACTCTTCAACTCCATAGAACCTAAGTCTCTTAACTCACACACTCCTCTAGGGTGTCTTCCGTAGACTATCTCAAAAGGACTTCTTCCTGTGGTCCTGTTTACACTGTCATTGTAAGCATATTCAACCTAAGATATAACAAGATCCCAAGTCTGCCCATACTCCTTTGTCAAACACCTTAACAAGTTGCCAAGCACCCTATTGATGACCTCAGTTTGACCATCAATTTGAGGATGGTATGCTGAACTAAAAGAGAGGTTAGTTTTGAGCCTTTTCCATAAGGTTTGCCAAAAATGGCCCATGAGCTTGCTATCCCTATCTGACACAATACTCAAAGGGAGTCCATAGATCCTAACTATCTCCCTGAAAAAGAGATGTGCTACATAGCTTGCATCATGAGTAGTTTTGCAAGGAATGAAATGACTCATTTAAGAAAACCTGTCTACTACAACATAGATGCTATCCATACTTGATTTGGTTTTAGGGAGTCCAACCACAAAGTCCATACTTACACACTCCCAAGGCCTATTTGGAATTGGTAGAGGTTGATGAGTCCTACATTTCTTGAACCTCCTTTAGCTCTTTAACATACTCCACATTGCTCTACATACCTCCTGACATCCCTTGCTCGCTTAGGCCAAAAATAGTATCTATGTACTAACTCCAATGTCTTGTTTATACCAAAATGTCCACTTAGGCTGCCATTATGCTTCTCCTAAATTAGATTTTCCCTCATGGATCCTCTAGGTACACAAAGCTGATTACCTTTGAACAACAATCCATTTTGAAGGGTGTAATCTGCAAACTCACCATGGAAATGGTTCTCAAACTCCAGGCACACCTTGTAGGCTTGTGAGAATTCTTCATCCTCCTCATATAAGTCTTTAAAACCTACTATTCCAATGCTTTATAGCTATACCTCTTGGACAGTCAATAACTTCCTACTCAAGGCATCTACTACCTTGTTGAGCTGCCCTTTCTTGTGCTTGATTGTGAAGGTAAAGGATTGGAGATACTCCATCCACTTCAATTTCCTATTACTAAGCTTCTCCTAAGTCTTTATGTAGCTTAAAGCCTAATTATCAGTAAACACCACAAATTCTTTTGGCAAAGGGTAATGCCTCCACTTCTTGAGAGATTGTACCGATGCATACAACTCCAAGTCATAAGTTGAATACTTCTTCTTTGCCTCATTGAGTTTTTCACTAAAGAATGCCATAGGCCTTCCTTTTGTACTCAATACACCCCCTACTACTACACCACTTGCATCACATTCAATGGTGAATAACTTATCAAAAGTAGGTAAGAGTAAAATTGGTTTGGTAGCTACCTCTTGCTTCAATGTTTGGAATGCTTTCTTAGCTACCTCAGTCCATTTGAACTTTGTTTTCAGTCCTCCTTTGATGGTGTCAAGCACTGGTGCACATATCCCACTGAAGTTCCTCACAAAATTTCTATAAAATTGTACCAAGCCATGAAAAATTATAACTTCAGTCCCTATTTTAGGGGCAGGCCAATTCAAGATTGCCTCCACCTTGCTTGGGTCCATTTTCAGAGTACCCTGGGACACCACAAAGCCTAAGTAAACTAGATCTTATTTCATGAACACACACTTTTCTAGATTGATGGCTAATTTCTCTTCATGTAGCTTCTTCATAACCAACCTTAAGTGCTCAAGATGCTCTGCTTTTGTTTTGCTATAGATGAGTATATCATCTAGATACACCACTACAAATTTGCCTATGAAGTCCTTCAAGACCTCATTCATTAACCTCATGAAGGTGCTTGGGGCATTGGTAAGCTCAAATGGCATTACAAGCCATTCATACAAACCATCTATGGTCTTAAAAGTGGTCTTCCACTCATCACCCTCCTTGATTCTGATTTGGTGATAACCACTCTTTAAATCTAGCTTGGTGAAGTACATAGCACCTCCTAAACAATCCATCAAATCTTCTATTCTTGGAATTGGGAACCTATACTTGATAGTGATCTTGTTGATAGCCCTTGAGTCTATGAAAATTCTTCATTTTCCTCCTTTCTTAGATGCTAAGACTACTAGGACTGCACATGGACTAATACTCTTCTTGACCAACCCTTGCCAATAACTCTTGCACTTGTCTTGCCACTTCCTTATACTAGTCCAGGGTAAGCTTGTAGGCTGCTTTGTCAGGCAGAGATGCACTGAGTAAAAAGTCAATTTGATGACTTATAGCTCTTCTTGGAGGTAAGGTGGTAGGGGTTCCATCACTTACTATATCTCTGAATTCTTCCAGCATTTGTTGCAATTCCAATGGTGTTTCAGCTTGCAACTTCTTGTCCTCCTCCTTTGGCTTCACCATGATAGCACATCCTATGGTCTCCTCATCATGTAGTGCATGTAGAAACTCCTTACCACTGCAAAGAAACACACTAGGTGTTCTAGAAGTTCCCTCTTCATTCTCTATTAAGGACTGAATTTTGAAAGTCCTCCCATCCTTCTTGAAAGAAATGGAGTTTTCCTCTCTATCATAGATCACCTTCCTATCAAATTGCCAAGGTCTTCCCAATAGAAGATGGCATGCATCCATGGGAAAGACATCACAAATCACTTTGTCTTTATAGCCTCTAATGGAAAACTCTACCCATGTTTGCTCATTAACTAGCACACTTTGCTCCTAGTTCAACCAAGTCACCTTGTATGGATTTGCATGGGGAACCTTGGTGAGTTTAAGCTTCTTTGCTACTTCCTCTACTAGAATGTTATCAGTGGATCCTAAATCCATAATAACCTTGCAAACCTTGCCTTGAATCTTGCACCTAACTCTAAAAAGAGCCCTCCTTTGCTTAGGTTCACCTTGATTGGGCTGCCTTATGAGTACTCTCCTGAACATCAAGTTCTCACCCATTTCTAATTCTAACTTGCTGACTTCATTATGAATGAGCTGCTGCTATCTTCTTGGGTATAAGCTACCCTCTTCTCATTATTTGAGGCTGATGGTTTATCAGGACACCTATAGGCAGGGTGTCCAAGCTGTCCACAATGATAGCACTTCATAGTGGCAAAGTAGGAGCTGCCTCTTCTTGCTCCTCTTCCTCTATTCCCTTGAGAACCTCTTCCTCTACCAAAAGATCCTCTTGTACTGATTTCTAAACTTTGTTCCAAGAGTCTAGTCTCTCCTTGGCTTCTTGAGTCACCACCTCTACTAGAACCTCCTCTTTGACCCCCTCTAGAGTCTCTACCTCTTCCACTATTCTTGGAGTTAGGTTCTTGCTTTCTTGTTTGTTTCTCTTCAAGATTTTGTGCCATATGATAACATCCAAGTACTGTGGTTGGAGTAAACAAACTCATTTCCTCTACTATGCTCCATTTCAAACCACTTAGATACCTTGCCACTTTAATGCTTTCTTCTTCTTTGATCTTGGATCTCAAGCTCAACTTGTGGAACTCTTTAGTGTAGGTGGCTACATCCATCTCCTTTTGTCTAAGATTCAATCTCCTCCTATGCTACTAAATTTCATAATCTACTGGTAGGTATGATTCCTTCACTTTATTCACCATTTCTTTCTAATTAGAGATTGGGTTATTTCCCTCTTTCTCCCTTTCACCTTTCAAGTAGTTCCACTAGGTTAAAGCTTGTCCTCTCAACCTTGACTTGGCCACTTTGACCTTCTGTGCCTCTGAGATCTCTTCAAATTTGAAGTGATTCTCCATGCCTTCAATCCATTGCATCACAAGCTCTGTATCCATCCTGCCAGTCAGTAATGGGACACCTTCAAGTGCCTTGCCTATGATAGCCTTCAAGGCTTTAAGAAATTGTTCATCTTGAGTTGGAGGATCAGGTGTAGGTACATCATCATCAATGGTTGTCTCTTTCCCTTTGGCATCCTGCTCCTCCATCCTATCTTTCACCTTATCTACTTTTTCTTGGACATCATCCAAGAGTTGCTCCATTTGCATCAATCTTTCCTATAGGAGTCTATTAGCTTCCTCCTGTTCTTCCACCTTCTTAGCAAGCTCTACATTAGTCACCATTTTATACTTGTGTGATGATCCAACTAATTCCTCTGATGGTTGAAACATCCACTATTCACTTCCCAAGCCTTAAGAGGCTCTGATACCCATCTGATGGGGAGGCTAGGATAGACTAGCTTAGTCTATGTCCCTGATCCTCTCTAGGATCCAAGTGTTCTTCTGAAACCACTAATGGTCTATAGGATTCCTTATTCCTCCAAAGATCCCCTAACCTACCTAACCCACCCACCAAGTTAAACTATCTCATCTACCATCATTACAAGCTTTGTTCTCAGGCTACTATCCCTTACATAGGCTCATAAGGGTATTTTAGACTTCCAACTCTTTCCCAAACTCCAATAGTGAATTTTATGAGTTCCAAGATGTTTTTAAGGCATTTGACACCTTTTCAATGCATTGGCTTGATTGGGTCATCACCCAATTTGAGGGTTGCTTTGTATTTTAGGGCTACAAGGAAGAGGCCTAATTAGCCCTCCTTCTAGTTTTATAGGGAATTTGACACCCTTTCCACAAAGAATCACCACCCCTATTTTAAAGAACATTTTCTCCTAATGAACCATTCTCAAGGATTTTTGGGGTCATGGGCATCCAATAGGCCGTATAGTACCTTTGGCAAATTTGAGGGTTTTAAGGGTTTGGGGGACTCTTCACTATCCTAGTCTTAAATAGTACCTTTCCAAAGCTCTCCAAAACTTCTCCTTCACAAAATTGAGCCTTCATAAAACCTTCTTAACTCTCTCCAAAGGGCATTCTTTGAAACTCCTCCTACTATTTGCTAGAGCTCTTGCACTGCTGCTTGCTCCTAGTCGGGCTCTGCTAAACTCACCTAGGGCTTTGTCAAACCTATGTTTGCGCTTTCTTGCTGGGCCCCTACTTTCATAGTGTTACAATTTAGGGTCTATATTCTTATATTCCATGGTCCCATAGTGTGTCTATGGTGGAATTAAGATCTACAGCTCCATATGTACAAAGCTCTCCAAAACCGATAGAGCACTAAACAAATGAAAAAAAACTCAACTAAAATGCACACCAAAAGTTCTAAGAACTAATATAATACACACATGTGAAGGAAAAACACACACAAAACAAATTCTCACACAAAAATACACTCCAAACTGCAAAGATTCACATCACAACAGTCTAAAACAGTGACTGTTTCACACCAGCAGTGTTCAGATTGGCCTCTTCCATACATAATCGTACAATATGTTCTCCAACCCTTGCATTAGGGTTTTTCAAGACTTATAAGGACTTATCCTTGGTATGTGTGTGAGGTTAGGGCTTCTTATCCACTGAGGTTAGATTAGGTTATCTCAATGAAAAAGTTGCTTAGCAACTTTTAAGCAACTTTTGTTGCCTAAAACAAACTTGCCTCCATTCTTCAATGAGCTCTAATGAAAGCCTCCTAAAGCACTCACATGTGATCAAATTCAACCAAAGTAATCTAAGACTCCAAACCTCCTATCAAAGCACTAATTTCAAGATGACAACATTCCTTGAATCAATTTTCCATTTACATAGGAAAGACCATCTGAACTTCTAGGACCTAGACTAGGCCTAGACACTCACAAAAAGAGCTTAAAGCTCTTATTCTAATTACATACTTCATGCAAGAAGTTCAAACAACAAAAACTAGAAGGTGGGAGCCCTTAGAAGGGTGCTCTTGTACGCTAGAGATCTAGAATCGAAAGATAGCATATCCAGATGTTTTCCCTTAGTGAGTATATGTAGATACAATTTTTGTAACACCTTTGTCATTAATGTCAAAGGGGGAGTTGTGTATAGAATATGGATCATAATATGTATAGGGAGATATTAGTATATGTATAGAAGGACAAAAGTTTTTTGTATTAAGGATAGTTAGCAACTTGGCCATATTTCTTTGTTGCCATCAATGACAAAGGGGGAAATTGTTGGCAAGTTGTCTATACTAATGTATATGACTTGATATAGTGCTTTCATTATGGAAAAATATTCATATAGTAGTTTGGAGTCAGTGCACTTGAAGAAAAGATAAAAAATTAGTTAAGTGTTGAAGACTGGATAGTGTACAGAGTTCCTGTAGCTCAGAGCATCAGCACACGTGCGTATGGATTAATTATGGTATGCACCCTAGAAGTTAAGTTGGTTAGACTATATTCATGCTTAGTCTATGAGTTCATGATAAGATGTGAAAGTATGAGAAAGTTACAGTTAGCTCAAGTTGCACAACCAGTGTATGCCATAGAAGAATAGAGCATGAAGCTGACAATTAGTATTTTGGCTTGCAGATATAATGTAATATTGTAAAGGCTATGTGCCTATTGTATTTAGGTTGCTGACATGTATACTTGTTTTTTTGTAAGCATGCTTAAGTGAATTAATTTGGAAGTGTTGTATGTAATAGGTCTAAGGGCTGACCTAGTTGTTTATTTTGTATGAGCATATAAATATAAGGTGCGCCCATTATATTCGGTATGGAAGTTGAGAGAGAGTTGTAATAAGAAGAGAAAAAGTGTGTGAAGACACTAGAAGATGTATTAGAGCTTTGCTAGAGGTCAAAGCATCAGCGCATCAAAGGAATTGATTTGACAAGCAGTGTCATAGTGACAGTTCATCCTGTAGATATAGTGTGTATTTGAGATCAGAAGGTTGTAGCCTTCACCACTTAAGCAGTGAGCTCTAGGATAGTGTCCACTCCCCTAATAGGGAATATTGTAAAAGAATCCTAATAGGGTCAAAACCTTGGCAAGGTCTACTATACTAAAAGCATTGTAAAGCAAATCCTAATAGGGTTAAGGATCTTCTAATAGGATCACAAAATACTAGTGCAGAATATTAGTGGACGTCAATTCCCATCGGGGTTTTTTACCTATTTGGGTTTCCCCATAACCATATTGGTGTCATGTGTTGATTTCATGTTTCATGTTTATGTGAATGTTTAATTCAGTACTTAAGCATTTAAGTTCAGTATAAATATTAAAGTGAAAAGTTAAAATATAGTGAACACTGATTCACCCCCCCTCTTAGTGTTCCCATTCCTAACACATTGTTACAACTAAATCTCTTAACTGAGTGGACTTAATAGTCTTGATTGTATTTCAATATGACATTCAAGGAATGTTAATTGTTTTCTTGTTGACCTGATAGTGAATGCTGGTCAAAGGAGAATTGTTAGTGATAAATCCTCTAACCAGGTCATACTTAACAATGTGCATTGTAACCTTTAACAGGGTTGTTTCCTAACCGATCTCACTTTAGAAGAGTGAAATATTTTGGGTTACTGGTCCTAGGAGGTTTTTCCCTTAGCAGGGTTTCTACATTAAATCTCTGTGTTATGTGTTATTTGTTATGATTGTTTTTGTTGTGGTCCCACAACCATGCTCCCCTTTTGGCCCTTATGGCCTTAGGGGCCACCCTTCTACTTTTTACTTGTCTTGTTTTTTGTCGCCTTTAGGGGTCTTTATCCTTAGTTTTTTCTAGTTTTTGGCCCTTTCGACCTTGTTGCCTTGTCGCACTTTTGGAGGTTTGAAAGTGTGCAAGTCCCAGTGCAGTGAAAAGCGCAATTCTCCAACTGACTTTTTTCATACCTTTCGGTGGTCCTCACCCCCCAAAAAATCTAACTCTTACAGGAGTCGGCCTTCTGGGGTTGATGACCTTTTGGATGTCCGAGACCCCTGAAAAGGCCAAAAGGCCACTTCGTGGGGTGCTTAGGTCAGCAACCTCATGAAGCTTATAAAAGGTGTGAGGGTTTTTTCGAACCCTCACTTTTTCTTTGCTCCTCCACTTTTCTGTCCATTTTTTTTCACAGCTCGTTGCTTTTTCATCATTGAGTTCCCACCTCCTTACTGGTCATCATTGAGTCCTTCATCTTCTAGATAGGTGTTTTCTCCCCCTCTTTTGGGTTTTAGTTTGGTGTCTCTTTATTTTTAGGTTTCTTGTTTTTGTCCTAGGTTTAGGTTTTTATGTTTTTGGGCCTTTTCGGCCTAGTCCCTAGGTTTAGGTTTCTTTAAGTCAGGCTTTTTCAGCCCTAGGGATTGTCAAGGTAGTCACCTTGCATCCCTAGGTGAGTTTGTGGTCAAATTCACCATTGGACTCTCTCTTCAAGTCTGACTATAAACCCTAGTTTTAGACCTTCGGGGTCTGAAACTTTCGTAGCGCTCGTTGTGATCAAAAACTTCTAAGTGCCAGCTCCTTTTTGGTGTTTCAATGTTTTTAAACACCAAAACATTCCTAATCTCTGAAGTGCCAAAGCAGACACCCTTCAAACTCGGACTTTTTGGACTTTTCAGATGTGTTGGCACTGTAGCTCATCAAAAATGTTTATCAAATAGCCCTATAAGAAATCTCTTTGGCCTTTCAGCCTTTTCACCATTTTTGGGCTTGTTGGCCTTTGGGTGTTCACTACCTTTGAAGTCTCTAGTTCACTGAAAAGATCCTCCTATCAGCCACTTTTCACCATTCTTGGACCTTTCAGTCTTTCGAAGGTCCTATTACTCTAAAAGTCTGAAATGGCCAAAGTCTTGATAAAGCAACTCCTCGAGAAACCATCTTGTGAAAAGAAGAAGGGAGAGAAGATATTGAAACCATAGTTTAAAGAGGCTGCACCTCTAAAGCCAGGGACTATGTATTGACATGAGCATCACACTGAATATGGTCTGACTACACACTCCAAGAAGGTGAAAACTAGGATGACTGGGAGTTTTGCACCACTAGAAGCACCTTCTCCGAATGACCATGATTCTCCAAGCTTGAAAAGGAAAATAAAATTTAAAATCATAGGGCCCAAGCCATCTGGAGTCATCAAGGGTCATGTATACAAAAGGAAGAGAGGCTCGATGCCCACCCTTGGTGGAGGATGATGAAGATCAACTAGATGAAGTTCCCCTCAGTAGGAGGACCCAATTTGCAGGATTCTTGAAGAGAAGAAGGATTAAAAATGATGATCCAAATTTGGATGCCCTAGGTGATGATGAATTCAACATCATTGATTTTGTGGGGTTACATGGGTTCAAGGATTCTGAGGAACAAGTCCCTATGCATTTCAATAGTCTTTTTGGTGGTATGGGAGAAGATATACAATAGGGACCTCAAGAACCAAATGATGTTGAGGTGATCAAGGACCAAGGAGATACTACAGGGCCGGAAAGGGACTCTTCTACTAGGGTCACTTCAGAAGAAGGAGAAAGTACATAGGTACCATTCATTTCATCCATTCCACCTCCACCTCCACCTCATCCTTCCACTCCTCCTACTGTTCCACTCCAAGAGCCTCTCACTAGTCCACTTTCAACTCCCGTATAGAATACACAGTTGCCTCAACAACCTTCTTCATCCTAGGTTCCCCTCGTGACTCTACTTTCACTAGCCCATTCAACCACTCCTCTTGTGTCTCCTATGCCTCCCCCACTTAGTATTCCTCCCAAAGTTCACATGGAGTCAGTGCCCTAGAGCTCATAGGAGCCAAAAAAGGACATTGAAGTCACTGGCAGGGAGAAGGTAGAAGAAATTGATATTGGATTCGAGGAACCCGAGGACAAGGAAGAGTCAAAAGTGGAAGAGGAACCCCATGTTGAAGAAGATAAGCCACAAATAGATATTGAGGAGAAAACATCTGATGAGCAACAAACTGTTGATGGAGGAGAACAAGACCAAGACACTAGAAATGAGCAGGAAACAGGAGAACAAGAAGAAGCTCAAGAGGAAATAAGGACAAAACACTTGGAAACCTCTTCTACATTGGCTGCTCCCTATGAGCCATTGAATGCATTCTCTAAGCCCACATGGTTTACCAAAGAAGTGTAGCTGAGGGTCAGGGTATATACTGATGATGAGGTCAACATGAGCACACTAGGGCACACTTTCCACTAGATAAGACTAGTTCCCCAAGCAAGGAGAATGTCCTATGTAACACAAGACCAGACAGGGAGGTGGAAAGCATAGGTGGCTATTCCTATGATGGATTTTAGTAGGAATGAGATCACTCTAGAGTATTATGTGTTGGAGGAAGTAGACTTGGAAGAACCAACTAGGGAAGGTAGAAAAATCTTGGCTACTCTGGGCTTGAAGCACACTCTGGGCTTCATGAATAAAGACGAAGAAAGGATAAAAGCTCTGGAGGAGCAAAATGAGGCTATGAAGAAGTTCATTCTAAAGACAATGGGTCCAATTGACCCTAATGACCTTGAAGCCTCATTATAGGAAATTTTAGAGAAAAGGGGGGATGTAGATACAAATGTTGCACATTCTTTTGTCTAGGCTTGTGCTAAATGGAAGATGGATTTTGAGCAGTTTGCTAGCTTATCTCTCAGGAGGATCTTAAGGCCCTTTTGGAATATTTTGGTGGGAATAACCTCTTTAGTGGAGATCATGAGTGAAGTAAACAAGGTAGAAGAGACCATCCTCGACTGGAAAAAGGCATTGGCTGAGTTGATGATGATAAGAAAGTAGCGCTTCTGAGTTTTGATGAAGATATATGAAGGGGAGGAATTGGATAGTTGTGAAGAGTGGATCCAAGAGATAACTACGATGCTACCCATATTCGAGAAGGTTCTCAAGATACTGAACAAGAGGAGAGATAATAGCACACTCTATGCAAAGGAGCTGTAGGGGTTCTTTGAGGGGTTGGACTTGGATCTGTTTGATGAAGATGATGATAAAACCATTTATTCAATAAATGAAATCACCGATCAATATCTAGGCATATTTCGAGGGGTAAAGTCTAAGGAAGACCTCCAACAGATGTTTTACCAAAAGGAGGAAATTCAAAAAATGCTAAGTCAAGAGGAAGAAATAAAGGCTTTTGCAAAAGAATTAATAGACTTTAGAGATAGGCAAAAGGAGATCCTTTAAGGGATCAAGATGCCAGACTTCAATGAGGTGCTAGAGATAGTAGATAGGTTCAAGAAGGCACACCCAAAAGTGTTTCCCAGCTAGTGGACCTCCAGTCAAAGATCTGCTAGTTTTGTGAAGTAGAAAATTCAATTTTGACACTTAGTCATTTTTGCAGAGCAGGATTTTCGGCCATTTCGGCCATAGGGAGTTTTCGGCCACCTAAAAGTCTGACAAGTCCAACAAGTCTGACAAGTTCAAGGTAGTGGGGATAAAGGATTTAGGACTTAGTCAATTTTGGGTTTTGAGTTTTTCGGCCCAAGTGTCGGGTTTTGGGCATTTTTTGGCATGTTCAAAAGTTGACTCTAGTTATCTCAGAGATCACTTTCCAGTCATCTAGGCTTCTTTCTTTGGGTCATTTGTGCATGATTGTGGGATCTCTTTTAGTCAGGACCATGTGGGGGAGTCAGGGCCAATGATCAAGGGTATAAACATGAAGATCATTGAGTGCATGCACCAGTTCCAGCTCCATTTTTGAGATGTTTGATGCATGATTTTTTCAAATCTTTGTAATGCATGAGGTTTAATTCCATGCCAGGATAGATTAGCTAAGCTTTAGAAGTAGTTTCTTTAATACAGGCTCTAGTTTAGATTTACTTTCAAGTTTTAGTTGTAGTGAAACCCTAGCTGCAAAAATAAGAGTAGAGCTCTATAAATTGTAATAAAATGATGTAATGAGGGTTGAATTGATGATTAATACAAAAAATACAATTGGTGCTTCATTCATGGTGTGATTTATCTACTATCTATGAAAATTTTATGAATGTGTGATTGGCTCATTCTATATTTCATAGAGCCAATTGGTTGTTTAATGATTCTGAGTCTGCGATCTTTTAGTTTGGTGTTTACTGGTACTACAGTGCTATGTTGTGATGAATTCCTTGAGAATATTATTCTTTGGTGCTTTAAGAATAACTTGTCTCATGTGTGTGCACATCTGGAGTGGCTTCATGATCTGATGAGTTTTGACTTATCTTACGTCTGCATTGTTTGATTCTGTTGATGATTGCATCCTTTCAACTAAAGATTGTGACATGATCTGATCTCTGTTGTGTGGGTTTTCCTTATCTTCTTGGTTATTTAATTCGCATGGTGGTGTGATGTTAGCATATGTTCGTTAGATTTATTTCAGTAATTCCTTTCAAATCTCTCATTACCTTTCATCTTTCTAAACCTTCTTTGCAAGTTGCTTTCAGTAGATCAATTAAATTAGCATTGCTTTCATCCTTAAATCTAAAATAGCAGCAAAAAAAAGAGATATCTTGGTTTTCTAAAGTTTTTTTTGCATTTTCCCTTGAGAAAAGAACTAGCAAAGGCCTCCTTGTTAACAAATACACATTTGTCTTCTGTTGAGCTATCCAAGTGGTTGAGACCCACTCAGAAGGAACCTTGAGATTGATTCCATCAATCTTTGAAGAGGGGAAGTTGTTCACACAAATTCCTAGCTGTTGTCTTTGTGTTAAAATGACGCTCAAAAAAAGTGGTGCTAGAAGTGGGGCCCTCAAAAGGGACACCCTAAAATATCCAATCGTTCTCTCCTGAGATATTTCAATGAGTCCTTAGATCTTCACCCAAAAAAGGGGAGTTCTTTGAACTTACAGAGTTTCACAGACCTCACAGCTGTAGGACCAAGCATGGAGAGGATACTTTGGATCATCCAAATCTCCCCCCAATTCCAACCATTGCTGCCCCGCCTGCTGCTCCTCCACCACCAGCCCCAATGGAATTCTTTGCAAATGCTCAAAGTTCACCACTAAACTTGCAAGGATAGCTCCATCAGCTGCCCAAAAATCTTGAGAAATTTTGTCCAAGTTTCATCTATGGAGAATCTAGGACAATGGAAGAACACATCTGTACATTCAAGGAATTGTGCAATCGAAAAGAAATTTCTCATCAAGACGTCATGTGCCATCTCTTCCCTTACACACTAGGGGAGTTTTTGTATAACTAGTATCTAAATTTACCATGAGGATCCATTGCTACTTGGCAAGATTTTGAAACAAAGTTCCTAAATCAGTTCAAACTATATGTGGATCTAGAAACTCTCCATCATCAATTCATCTCGGTGAGAAAAGACCTCAATGAATCTATCACTATGTTCAATCACTATTTTCACAAGATGTACTAGAAGCTTGAGGCTCCATACATGGTACAAGTTGGTGCTGCCATACAAGTGTACCTGTGCACCTTGAACCCTCTTACATCTATATTTTTGAAAAGGTTGCCCCCAGGAGATATTGACACTTTGGAGAGAATGTGTAATGAAGCTATCTTGTTCACTCAACAAATGGACCCGAAAGCAGGGGGAGCTATGGCATTCCCCCCATAATGGGGAATGCTATTGTAGTTGGTCCATTCAGAACAAACAATCAAATTCTGGTGCAACCAACCCCAAGGATAGATCTGGTACCAACTCCATATGTTTCTGCCACACCCTTGGCCATCACATACCTAGGATATGACACACACAAGGCTGCCCTGTGTGAACAAAAGGTCGCTATCCCAAATGAGCCAGATCAGGCCCTAGTGAATGAGTTAGATGCCATGAAGAAGATGCTGTCCTAGTTGACTGAGGAGATCACCTGAATGAAGCTCAACCCAACTCCAAACTAAGGAAATTATTTGTGACCAGCCGCTATCCCGAATACTTGCTCCCAAAATCATAATCATAATTATGGAAATCATAGTAACTATAATAATAACAATGGAGGAAGTTTTGGGAATGGCTCTCAAGACAAATAGTTTGGACAAAAAAGGACAAACAAGACTTGGAACACACACCCAAACAATGGTAGTATTCATGTGGATACTGCCAATTTCTTCAATTTTTCAGAAGCCGGTTACACCCAAGGTCCCAGCATGCATCAACTAGATTATGAATATAGAGGGGAATTTGACAATCAACAAACTCAAGATCCTAAAAATTTCCAAGCTCATTTTAGTGCCATGGAATTTAAATCATATGATCCATCTTCATTAGATGGAACTCCGGTCGATAACGCTTCAGAGGAAGAGTTCATCTTCCCATTTAACCAAGAAGACCAACTAGAGTATTTTGAAGTCCATGCCTTCCAGAACAACAATAGAAATTCCTATAAGTTAAGGAGCCAAAGAGAGCCTTTGACAGATGACATTCCTCTAGGGATGCAGCCTACCCCACCTGATCCTAAGGCTAGTAACAATCCAACACCTCTGAAGGGTCCCAACACTACTTTTGTTTAGACAATGCAACAACCACCCACCATGTTGAGAAACCCAGTCTGGGTAAATGAAAAATACAGTGCAGTAGAGGAATTGAAGAAATTTAGAATGAATATGTTGACATGCTGTAGAGTTGTCCCACTCAAAAAGAATCTCTCTTAAAGTCTTTGGATCATTCCAAGTTAGCCTTGCTCAACAATAATGCCAAGAATGTATCTAACGTAAATGCTACTGAGGCAATGCTGACCATGTTCAAAGATAGGGTAGAAGTGCCCCCATTCCTACTTAGCCTCAAAATATTTGGGAAGAACCTACACAATTGCTTAATAGAGTTAGGTGCTTTGTGTAATGTGATGCCATTATCTATATGTTAGAGGCTAGGGATGAATCCTCAGCCAACAAATCATGTGGTGATCTAGCTTGACAAAACGGAAGTCAAAGTTATTGGGGTCTTGAAAGACACACATATTTAGCTAATAGCTAATCCTAGGATCCAAGACTATATCAATGTTCATGTGGTAGACATCCCCAAGACTTATGGCATGCTACTCAGCTGATAATGGACCTGATATTTGAGAGGGTGGTTCTCCACGAACTTCACCCAACTCTACTTTCCATGGAAGGGGCTCAATAACCAGATTAAGATAGATGCCAAGCCCAAGCTTAAACAAATGATAACTGAGTATAACACCTTGAATGAAGTTTTATTCTCATAAGCTGACCTGGGAGTGTACCATTTTGACAAGGTGTTCGCATTTCAATCAAGGAGGGAGAAGACTCAGATAGTAGCCCCGTTTAAGGTTTGATAGATGCTCAAGTCTTTGAAGAAATTCTAGTAGAATTCATAAATGGTATGATAAAGAACATGAGACATTTGGGCCCAAACACTGACCCCAACATACTGATGCTACCTAGGTATTGTCATCTTCATCGGATAAACCATTCAGAGTTCACATGCCAAAGCTACCAAGAGGTGGTGGTCTAAGTCCTTAATTAGATATTAGACATATTCAATCCTCTTGAGAATCCAACAACTTGTTCAAGTGAGGAAGAATCTCCACTCAATGAAGAACCCCATGGCCCTGTGATTGAATGCTTTATATAAGAGGACTAGAGCTCTTCTGATGATGGCTGCCTGCCTCTGTGCTATGAAGTTTGGCATGATGTCAAGAATAAACAAATGATGAAGTGGGTTCCCCTTTTGAAAAGAGAGATCTTAGATAAAGAAGAGACAAAAATTCTAAGTGGGGAAGATCTATCATTGCTTACGACCCCTATAGAACCACAAATCGAGACCCCTCTTCCAAAAGTGATCCTAGAACCCCAAGTCAAGACATCCTCTAACAAAAATCATACAATATGGAAACTTTGATTCGATGGCTCCAAGTGTAAGCTAGGAGCGGGAGCAGGGATCAAGCTAATCAACCCTCATGGGGGTTCATATTACACCACCTATTGATTGCAATTCCACTGCACTAATAATGTTGTTGAGTATGAGGATCTAGTTTGAGGTCTCCTTTTCACACATGAGAAGAAAGTAAAAGCAATAGCTATGGAAGGTGACTCACAACTGATAGTCCAGTAGATCAAGAGTGAGTATTCTTGTATGAATAAATGGCTAATTTCATACCATAACTGCATCTGGGATTTAGTCAAAGATTTTGAAGCTTTCAGTATTTGAAGCATACCAAGGAGAAGGAATACTGTTGCCGATGCTTTGGTAGTGTCTACAAGTTCCTTGAAACTGCTAGAGAAGTCCAAGTTAAAAAGGTCCTTTGTAGAGCTTGTGGCTGTGCCAGCCATCCCTGATAACATAAAAAACTTCCAAGTATTTTAGGATGATCAAAAAATCCTAGAATTCATTATGAATGCAGGGATCTTTGACAAATAGAGCATTGATGAAGAAGAAGATGAAATAGAGGAGTCCGATGACTTGGGGATTTTGAACTTGAAAACAAATTCCATTCTGAAAGGCATGGTAGCTCTCGAGAGAATTTTTGATAAAGATGAACATGCTCAAGAACAAGAAAAAAACACCAGTAGTAAGCGGAGATGATTGCAAGCTCTACAACTTGGGTACACAACATAAACCTAGGGAGGTTCGTATAGGTAAAGTTGGCACATAAGAGGAAAAGAAATAGATGGTCAAGCTACTCACTGAATATAAAGATGTCACAATGTGGTGCTATGAGGATCTGAAAACCTATCATCCCAGTGTTATTGTCCACAACATCCCGCTGAACCCAGATGCTAAACCGTTCTATCAGAGACAAAGGCCAGTAAACCCCATGATTGAGCTAGTAATTCAAAAGGAGGTGCAGAAGTTGCTTGATGCCAAGATAATTTTTCCCATCCAACATTCAACTTGGGTTGCTAATCTTGTCCCTGTAAGGAAGAAAAGTGGGGAAGTCAAGCTCTGCGTGGATTTTAGAAACTTGAACAAATCATCTCAGAAGGATAAATATCCTTTGCCTTCCTTAGATGAAGTATTATAGGTGGTAAATGAGTCCCAAATGATGTCCTTTCTGGATGGATACTCAAGATGCAACCAAGTCATGGTGAAGGAAGAGGACCGCCTAAAAATGGCCTGCACTACAAAGTGGGGAACATTTGCCTACTGCCGCATGCTGTTTGGTCTGATCAACACATGAGCTACTTTCCAACAAGCTATGGATGAGGCATTCAAGGGTTTGGTCAAAAAGTGCATTGTCATATACATGGATGACCTCACAATTTTCTCCAAAAACCAGGCAGACCACATCGAAGAATTATGAAAAGTTTTGAAAAGGTGTCGATGTTATGGGATTTCTTTGAATCCTAAGAAGTGTGTCTTTGGGGTGACTCAAGGAAAACTCCTCAGACACATTATATCTAAGACATGCATCTCAATTGACCTCGAGAGGGTTGAAGCTATCCTCAAGTTGGTGCCACCAAATAGCAGGAAGGAATTGAAGTCCTTTTTTGGGAAAATCAACTTTGTCAGGAAGTTTATTAGCAGTTTTATGGAGATAGTGTGTCCTTTAAATGATATGTTGAAGAAGGATGCTAAAATAGAATGGAACACCTTGGCTAAAGATGCCTTTGAAGAAATCAAGACATCCATTGCCACTACTCTAGTCTTGGTCAGTCCAGACTATCTTCTACCATTTAAAGTGTACTCATTTGCTTCAGAGCATTCATGTGCAGGGATCCTCATGCAGAAGAAAGAAGGTGAAGATGAAAGGCCAATTGCTTTCATGAGCTACCCACTGAAGAACATAGAACTCAAATATCCTAATTTGGATAAACAATCTTACACCTTGGTCAAAGCTGTCAAGAAATTTAGGGACTACATTTTACGGAGTAAGGTCATTGCTATTGTCCCAGATCTAGTAGTCAAATCCTTACTAATGCAAAATCAACTCAGGGAATGAAGAGGGAAATGGATGGAAATATTGTAGGAGTTTGACATCAAGATTCAACCAATGAAACTAGTGAGAGGCCAAGGTCTCACCAAGATGATAGCTAAAACAGAACAAGGGTTGGTGTGCTAGGTGTACATTAGTGAGGGAATAGTCATGGACATATTGTATCAAGACATAGTTTACTACCTACTGCAAAATTATTGTCCTGAAGGATTGAATGGTTCCCAGTAGAGAGCACTGAAGAATAAGAGTAGTTCATACATGCTAAAAAATGGGAAGCTCTACAAATGTAATTATGATGGGTTGTACCTACGATGTTTAGATTGAATAGAAGCTGAGCTAGTTCTCACATAATTCCATGATAAGTATGGTACCAGACATGGATCGGCGGAAGCTACAACTCATCAAATACTAAGATCTAGCTATTATTGGCCAACTCCATTCAAAGATACTCACAAGCATGTGCACTCTTGCCATGTTTGCCAAACCAGCGCCATTCGAGAAAGGCATCCAACAATGCCCTTACAACCGGTATACGAAGTGCATCCATTCACCCAATGGGGGCTAGATTTTGTAGGAATGATCAATCCTCCATCCTTAGTAGGCCACCAATACATCTTGATTGCAACTAATTACTATACGCACTGGACATAGGCACATGTTATGAAAAATTGTACCACCGAGGTGCTCACCAAATTCTTGGAAGAGTTCATAATCATGAGGTTTGGTATTCCCTTTTTCCTGGTATGTGATAATGCTCCCTAATTTTCATCTATGAGTCTCATTCAATGGGCTTTTGAGAATTAGGTAATCCTAAAATTCTCATCCAATTACTACCCACAAAGGAATGGAGTTGCTGAGTCAACCAATAAGAACCTAACAATGGTAATCAAATCTTTGTTGGATGACAATCCCAGAGACTGGCACACCCAGTTGAAATATGTTGTATGGATAGATCATGTTAGAATCAAGAATGCCCTAGGAACCTCTCCATACCAATTGGTGTATGGTTTACAACTCATCTTTCCGATGAACCTAAAAATTCCAATCTTGAGATTCATGGATCAATACATTGAGGGTGAGGAACGGGTGTAGATTCACCTCATGAATTTGTTGAACCTTGAAGAAAAATGAACTTTGGCCCTGTAACATGTGGCCAAACACCAGGCTATTGTCAAGTGATGGTTTAACAAAAGAGTAATTGTAAAAGCTTTCAAAATTTCTGATCTGGTCCTAATGTAGGATAAAGCAAAAGAAAAACCAGGCAGCCACACCAAGTTCCAATGTCTATGGATAGCCCCATTCCAAATCGCTGAGATCCTAGGAGAAAATACCTTTCGAATTAGTTCTCTTGATGGAGAATTGGTCCCATTACCAGTCAATGGCCAGTTTCTAAAGCACTATTTTGGGTCTTGATTGGTCCCTTGTACTCTACTGTGTATTCTTATACTATATTGTTCTTTTTGGGTTTTGGGTTAGTCTTGTCATCTGGGTCTTTTCTTTGGGTCTTTTGTTTGCAATAGGTTAGTGCTTTCAAATTTGATGGCCCATTCAGGTAGCCCAGGCATGAGAAAAACTTCCCATGGTCTAGAAGTTGGAAGTAATTCCATCTTGTAGTGAGCCGTAGATAGGGATCAGAGGAAAAGGTTGTTCCTTTTTAGAATCCTCGGGCAGCCTACCAGAATCAACCATCCTCAACACTGGAACACATTTAAACAAAAGGGGACTCAGAGCCATGGGCTTCCCAAGGTAAGATTCCAATTTGCGCTAGGAAATACCCATAGTTGTGAAGGAAGCCTGAAAGTCAAAACCCTTCCCTGACTAAAATGTAGACTAAAAGAAAAGAGCAAGAAAATAAAGGGAGGAACACATAAAGATGAGATAAAAAAAGAAATGCTCAAAACTAGGACTACACAGTCTAAGCGCTGCCCTGTTTTGTTTTAAAAAAAAAGAGATGAAAAAAGAGTGATAGAGGGTGTTTTTACAGTGCTACAAAGAGCATTGAAGAAGTCCACATTGAATAAAATTTGCTGATGAACGGATACTCTCAAGAGAATTGGTCTAAAAAAAAAACAAATCGAGTCTAAGAGCCCTCCTATGAAGTCTAAGCACTTCTGCCAAAGCTCATCTACAGTCAGGGAGGGGTAATTTTAGTAACCTCTATCGAGGCTATCAACACCTACCTGGTAATAGAGAAATGTTAAATTGGCTTATGGCTGACTTTTAAATTGATGGTTAGCGATCTAGCAATGATGGGTTGATTGTCGACGGAAGCTCATGACAAGGATTTCTTGGGAATTTTCAACTCACACTCTCACACACTGGATGTGGTTATTATGGTTTTATCAACCTTGGTGATGATAAGGAACATACTCAATCCCAAGATCTTCATTCTAGGCTCACTGTGAATCGATGGAAGTCTGGTCATTTTTTTCTTTGTTTGGGCTATTTGTTGTGGTCCCGCAACCATGCTCCCCTTTTTGTCCTTATGGCCTTAGGGGCCCCCCTTCTGCTTTTTTCTTGTCTTGTTTTTTGTTGCCTTTAGGGGTCTTTGTCCTTAGTTTTTTCTAGTTTTTAGCCCTTTTGGCCCTTTTAGCCTTGTCGCCTTGTCACACTTTCAGAGTTCTGAAAGTGCGAAAGTCCCGGTGGAATGAAAAGCGTGGTTCTCTGGCCAGCATTTTTTGGACCTTTCGGTGGTCCTCACCCTTGAAAAATCTAACTCTTGCAAGAGTCGGCCTTCTAGGGTTGGCAGCCTTTTAGATGTCTAAGACCCCCCAAAAGGCTGAAAGGTTGCTTCACGGGGTGCTTACATCAACAACCTTTCAAAGCTTATAAAAGGCACGAGGGTTTTTTTGAACCCTCACTTTGTCTTCGCTCCTCTGCTTTTCTGCCCATTTTTTTTACTGCTCGTTGCTTTTTTGTCACTAAGCTCCCACCTCCTTACTAGTCATCATTGAGTCATTTTCCTCCTAGGTAGGTGTTTTCTCCCCCTCTTTTGGGTTTTAGTTTGGTGTCTCTTCATTTTTAGGTTTCTTATTTTTGTCCTAGGTTTAGGGATTTGTGTGTTTGGGCCTTTTCAGCTTGGTCCCTAGGTTTAGGTTGCTTTAAGTTGGCCTTTTTTGGCCCTGGGGATTGTCAAGGGAGTTTCCTTGCATCCCTAGGTGAGTTTGTGGTCAAAGTCACCATCGGACTCTCTCTTTGAGTCTGACTATAAACCCTAGTTTTAGACCTTTTGGGTCTGAAACTTTCATAGCACTCACCATGATAAAAAACTTCCAAGTGCTAGCTCCTTTTCAGTGTTTTGGTGTTGTCACACACCAAAACATTCCTAATCTTTGAAGTGCCAAAGTGGACACCCTTCAAACTCAAGCTTTTCAAACTTTTTAGATGTGTTGACATTGTAGCTCACTAAAAATATTTGTTAGACAGCCCTACAAGAAATCTCTTTAGCCTTTCAGCCTTTTCACCATTTTCGGGCTTGTTGGCCTTTGGGTGTTCACTACCTCTAAAATTTCTAGTTTGCTAAAGGATCCTCCTGTCAACCACTTTTCACCATTTTCAGACCTTTCGGTCTTTTGGAGGTCCTATTACTCCGAAAGTCTGAAATGGCCGAAGTCACTTTATGCTTGTTTCTTTTGAATTTGGAAACTAACAATCTTATCTTTTTGGGGTTTTTTTTTTTTGTTGTTCTCTCATCCTATTGCTTATACATGTCTTGCCCTCTCTACAGATATGGCCAAGAGGGTACTAGCATCTCCGGTAATGAAATATTAGTTCAAAGGGTACCATCCCCCATCCAAGGTGACTGATTTTCATGCAGGGATAACTGATATAGATATCAGGAATGTTAGCTGGAATGAATACCTCAATAAGTGTGCTCAGCCAGTGGGCTTTTCAGAGGACTACACTTTATTAGTCCACTATTCCTTGGTGAATGCAGTGGCACACCTAGTCTCAATCCAGTCAGTGGACCTAATTAACACACTGGCCAGTAACTACATGCCAGATGAACACATGGTCAAGAATGGCCTTAGAGAAGTGGTCATGGACCTAAGGCTTGAAATTATTGAAGATGTCTTCCATCTACCCAAAGGGGTAGACAACTTCTTCAATTTTAATATCAACAAGGGTATGGAGTTCTACAATAAAGATGTGCAGAGGGCTCATAACATCGTCAACAATGACTATCTAATGCAATCATTGCCAAAGAATAGATTGGGTAGGATTGACATGAGGAGAGGTTACATGAAAGAGGATATACAAGCCACCATAACAATGATAAGTAGGGTATAGAGACTACCTAAGTCCCACCAATTGGAGCATTGGATGATTTTCTTGATCTAGAAAATAAAAGAAAGACAAGTAAGGTTTGATTGGGCATCTATTCTAAGTGCCCAACTGGATGAACAACTAATTCAAGTAAAGACAAACCCCCACTTCTACATGAACTCTTATGTCGTATACTTACTAGCTACCAGGGCAATATATCCAGGGTTAACCAAAGTAGGAAATATTGGAGAACAAAGCACATGGCCATTTACTTTGTATCCTCAATTGGTGAGAAAAGAGTTCTTTACGCATAATAGCCCAAAGTTCAGAATAGTCAATGATGCCTTCATCTTTGCAATCATTTGCTCCATTGAGGGTGACTATGCTAAAAGGTTATCGACATAAGAAGTGGCTAAAGTGAGGGCCATTGGGGAAGTTTATATGTTAGAAAGTAAAGTCCACCAAGATAACTGAGAGGGGGGGGGGGGTGAATCAGTTATCAGATAATTATAACCTTTATCAACTTCAACAACATTTAACTATGTAAGTAATGTAATTACCAACTATAGAAAGATATTCATACACAATGACACAATAACACAAGATATGTTGACTAGGGAACCTCTTGATCAAAGAGTAAACCCCAGTGGGAATGATGCCCACAAAAGATGCACTAATATAAATATTCCTTGTGAAAGGATGGACTTTGTTAGGAGTCTTATGAAATACATTCAGTACATATGAATCCCTATTAGGAGATTTTGAATCCCTATTAAAAGATTCTAACCCTGTTAAGAGTTATGGAACATAGAAGGACCCACTACCCAAACAACTTCAGGGTAAGATCACTGAACACACTGTCCAAATGAACTTAATACTATTTATCAAAATAATATGAAATATGTTACCTCCTTATTGTGCCAAACTACACTCACTGCTATACCAGATCTCAATTCCAGATCTCTGTACTTCGCATGTCTTCCTTCACAATTTCACTTTCACAACTTCATTAGCTCTTTTCTTCACTTCATACTTACATTCGCATTCAACCATACCATGCTCAAACTTCTTTCACATTGCTACTAATCTTCCTTGCATATTCAATAAAGAAAAACATTCCTTCCTTTATACCACACTCAAATAATTACAAATGAGTCGACACACAAATACAAAATAAAAGTTTCCACACGCTACATCAAAATTATATAAAACTGTCAGCTTCCAGATGTAATAACTCTTCACTCATGCAACCTAAAAGTTTGTGCTATGAACCATGTCACTATCAATGTGTCTCAACCTTCCCTTTAACTGTGCAAAACTAGATTCCATCCCGATTAGGAGATATCATCTGATTTCCACAAACTGCTACTTAGGAACACTACCTAAATACTGCTTCCACCAAGATGCTCATAACTTCTATGAATAAATGAATTTCTATCTGTGCTCTTAACCATAGACAAATAACATATCAAAGAGTATAACCTCAACATCACATAGCTTCATCTGCAATATCCCATGTGCGCTAATCAAAACACTATCTGCTTCTCTGCTAGTCTCCAGAAGATCACTGTGTTGACATCAATGACAATCATAGTCATGAATGCAACAACAACTGCTACAGAATGACTACCAACATCCAAAATTCATTCCTAACAATCCCATTGGCATTGATGGCAACATAGATGAAAAACATCCAATGTTCCAAAAAATCCTATACTGCAACATTGCTGCTCTCACAAACATTTCAAATCTTGCTTCGTTATCCTATTTAGTTCTCTCCAAAAAATGGTACAAGTGGCTTTTCATGCACGCTTCTCCCCCATTGACATTAATGATAGAAATTTCATCACTATGTCAACAACAACTCAATGTTAATAGACACTATTCAGGAAATACATTCACAAGAGTCCTCATGACTCAGCTCACATACTCCCCCATAGAGGAAGTACCAACATCCAATCCAGAAGAAAGATAGGGCTCATATACCACTGGACAGATGCAACCAACTACATCATTACTCAAAAGTAGGCGGGGGCATAACCCCAAGCATACCTCTCAGATACTCAAATGTATCCTTAGGAAAAGGCTTTGTAAATATGTCTGCTATCTATTCCTTTGTGCTTATGTACTCTAGTCTAACTTCTTTTTCAGTAACTTTCTCTCTTACAACATGATACTTGATCTCTATATGCTTAGTCTTAGAATGTAAAATAGGATTCTTAGACATACTAACTGTATTGGTGTTGTCGCAATGTATAAAAATAGGCTCAACAAACCTAATTCCAATATCCTTCAGCATCTACTTCATCCAAATTATCTGGTTACAATTGTTTGCTGCTACTACATACTCTACTTCTCCTATGCTCTCTGAAATACAATTATGCTTCTTGCTTAGCCAAGAAACTAATCTTCCTCCAAGAAAAAAGGCTCCACCACTGGTGCTTTTCTTGTCATCAACACTACCTCCCTAATAAACATCTGTATATGCACATAGGGTAAAATCATTAGATTTTTCATACCACAATCTATAGTCCATTGTATCTCTTAAATATCTCAGTATCCTCTTTACTGCTGCATAATGTGACTCTCTAGGTTCAGCTTGAAATCTTGCTACCATTCCAACTGAATGTTGTATATCTGGTCTAGTATGTGTTAAGTACTGCAATCCTTCAATCATGGATCTATATTTCTTCTGCTCAACTACTGGTGTTTCATCTTTGCTAGATAGTTTATGTCCTGTAACCATAGGTGTTTCAACTGGTTTATAGTTCTCCATTCCAAATCTTTTGAGCAAATCATTCAAGTACTTTGTCTAACATACAAAGATACCATCACCATTCTATGTTATCTATAATCCCAAAAAGTATTTCATCTCACCAATCATACTCATTTCAAATCCAGTCTTCATTTCATTAGCAAATTTGTCACTAGCTTCATCTTCTCCTCCAAAGA
Organism: Chamaecyparis obtusa; assembly: GCA_027943335.1. Lineage (NCBI taxonomy): Eukaryota > Viridiplantae > Streptophyta > Pinopsida > Cupressales > Cupressaceae > Chamaecyparis > Chamaecyparis obtusa. The sequence continues at coordinate 262,229 of BSBK01002075.1, forward strand.
TAATGTCATCAACAAAAATAACTATAATCAACAAACCATTTTCAATTTCTTTTGTATACAGATTGCTATCCACTATTCCTTTAGTAAATCCCAATTTCAACAAATACTTATCCAGTCTAGCATACCAAGTTCTAGGTGCTTACTTTAGTCCATATAATGCTTTTTTTAGTTTACATTCCATGTCTCCTTCTTAAGTCAAAGGAAAACCTTCAGGCTACTCAATGTAGACTTCTTCTTCCAATTCTCCATTCAAAAATTCTGACTTCACATCCATCTAATACACTTTGAATTTCTTAAAAGATGCATAGGCCAAGAACATTCTTACTACTTCAATTCTTGCCACAGGTGCAAAAGTTTCTTCATAGTCAATTCCTTCTTGCTATGAGTATCCTTTACAAACTAATCTTGCTTTGTTTCTTACTACTTCTCCTTGTTCATTCATGTTGTTTCTGAATACCCATTTAGTTCCAATCACATTCTTGTCTTTAGGTCTAGGGACTAATTCCCATGTCTTGTTATTTTCAATTTGATCTAGTTCTTCTTTCATAGCATTATTCCAATGTTCATCTTCACAAGCTTCACTAGTAGATTTAGGTTCAATTTGAGAAATCAAACATAAATGTACCTGATTCTGAGTCAGAACTCCTTGGTCCAAACTTCCAATAACTTGTTCAATAGGATGATATCTTGATATATACCTGTTCGGTGTCATAGTTACAGATCTTGCTTCAACTGTAGATTCTTCTCTAGATTCCTCTCTGGTTTCTTCTACAGGACTCTCATTCAATAATTCACTGCCAGTCTCATAGAATAATTTAGTAGTTTCAATGTTAGGATGAGGATGAGGTTCTTCATTAGATTCATAGTCAAGCATTCTTTCTTGAATTTTAAACTTCTCATCAACTTTAACATTTGCGCTTTCAACAATAGTCTTAGTTCTCTTATTGTAACATCTATATGCTTTTCTCTTCAAAGAATATCCAAGAAAAATACCTTCATCACTTCTAGGATCAAACTTTCCAATATCATCATCTCTCTTTATATAAAATTTGCATCCAAAAATTCTAAAATACTTAACTGAGGGTGCATGTCTAAGCCATAATTCATAAGGTCTCTTGTCTGTGTTTGCTCTCATTTGTACTCTATTCATTGTATATATTGCTGTATTCACTGCTTCCCTCCAAAATGTCTTCACCAAATCATTCTCAAATAACATACCTCTTGCTGCTTCAGTCACTGACCTATTTCTTCTTTCTACAATACCATTTTGTTCAGGTGTTCTAGGGGCTGAAAACTATCTCTTAATACCATTCACTTCAACAAAAGTGTTAAACTTTCTAGAAGTAAATTCTCCACCTCTATCAGATCTCAAACATTTAATCTTCATTCTAGATTCATTCTCAACTTTATTCTTAATGATCTTAAACTTATCAAATGTTTCAGATTTTTCTTTTAGAAATACAATCCACATCATTCCTGTAAAATCATCAACAAGAATCATAAAATACCTTTCTCCATAGAATCCTCTAGTCCTGGTAGGACCGCTCAAGTCTGTATGAACAATCTCCAACTTCTCTACCGATGTGAACTTCTTACTAGGAAATGAACTTCTCTTTTTCTTAGCCATCACACATTCTTTGCAAATCATGTTAGTAGGCTTCATAATTTTAGGCAAATCCCTTACTGCAAGTGTAGTGCTTACTTTCACAATGTTATGAAAGTTTATATGACAAAACCTTCTATGCCATAACCAAATGTCATCAATTTTAGTAATCAAACATGTCATCTCAGTAGGATTCAACTAAAATACGTTACCTCTGGTTCTAGATCCAGTTCCAATTAGATTTCCATCTTTATCCTTTATCACACAAGTTTGCTCAATAAACCAAACTTGATATCCCTTATCCACTAACTATCCAACACTCAAAAGATTATGTTTCAATCTATCAACAAAGTAAACATCATCAGTATTAGTCTTTCCATCAAGAGTAATAGATCCTATACCTTTAATCAAACAAGGTGCATTGTTACCAACTCTAACAATTCCTCCATCATAGTTGTTAAACTTTATGAACGTCTTCATGTCACCAATCATATGATGTGAAAAACCACTATCTATAATCCAATGAACTTTCTTTTCAACTTGGGAAACTAATGCTTTTTCTTCCTTAACATCAGATTCATAGTTCTCTTCTTTAATTGCTACAAATCCTATTTCATCATGAATCTCAGTATCACTTTCACTCAGGGTTCTTTCTATACTAGCTTCAAGATCTTCATCATTAGCATAATAACATTCCTTATATCTTCTAGGTTTAAAATTATTTCTATACTTCTTAACTCTCTTAGGACACTTAGATGCAAAATGACCATATACTTGACAAGTCCAACATTTAAATATTTTCTTACCGTTTGGTTCTCTTTTCACAAGAAAGGCAATACCTTCTTCAATCTTCTTATCTTCTTCATTTCTAGATCTGCTACTACTGGCATAATCTCCACTCACACTGGTACTTCTTGACAAAGTAGGATGAATATTAAGAGCACTAAATGCTATCTCCATTCTAGGTAAGTCTCTTGATACCCTCAGGTTCATTTCTGCTACTTCCAATCTTCCAAGAAGAGTCTCTCTTGTAAAGTTTGTAGTACAAGGTATAACTTGTTCAATCATCTATGTCATCCACTTAAATAAAGGAGTCAATGTCCTCAGAATTTTCCATATCACTTCATTCTCTATCTTTGTTCCTCCACAAGCTTTTATTCCTTCAACAATTTTTGACATTCTACCAATATAGCTTCTAACATATTCATCTTCTATCATTATTATATCTTCAAATGCACATATCCAATTATGTAATCGAGCTCTCTTTGCATGTTCATCACCTTCAAAAGTAGAGTGTAAAGCTTTCCAAATTTCATGGGCTTTTGTTAAACATTTTACCTAATTGTATTCATTCTCCAGAAGTGCTGTCAAAAGTGCTTCTCTTGCAAGTATGTTACACATGAATAGATCTAGCTCATATTTAGATCCTATCTCAAGATTATCTTCTCCAATGATAGTCTTCTCATTCTTTGTAATCAACCAATAACCTAGTCCTAAACATAGTAGATGTGTCTTCATCTTCTCTTTCCAGCTATCAAAATTTACTCTATCAAACTTAGGGCTTTCTTTCTTGAAATTCACCATGGATCTCCTTAAGCTGTTAAACTTTTCTTTCAAGGACCTGCTGCTCTGATACCAATTTTTTGGAAGTAAAGTCCACCAAGATAACTAAGAGGGGGAGGGGGGGTGAATCAACTATTAGATAATTATAACCTTTATCAACTTCAACAACATTTAACCATGTAAGAAATGTAATTACCAACCATAGAAATATATTCATACACAATGACACAATAACACAAGATATGTTGACTAGGGAACCTCTTGATCAAAGAGTAAACCCCAGTGGGAATGATGCCCACAAATGATGCACTAATATAAATATTCCTTGTGAAAGGATGGACTCTGGTAGGAGTCTTATGAAATACATTCAGTACATATGAATCCCTGTTAGGAGATTTTGAATCCCTATTAAAAGATTCTAACCCTATTAGGAGTTATGGAAGACAGAAGGACCTGTTAGCTATTTTTCTTGCATGGGTAAATAACTAGATCATAACCTGATCCCTCCCCTTTGATGCTCTTTTCCTGGCAAGAGAAATGCTAATTGATAAGGATGAAATCCTTCTTCTACTTCAGGCTCCACAGACCCAGGTGGGTGTACCTCAATTCATCTACCTCAAATGATAATTTCTCTAAAAATCATAGGCATGTATAAACATGGATTAGACAGGACACTAACATCCTGTGAAGGGATTCATTACTCTGAAAGAATCAGGGGATGGCTTCCAGCCCATCATACTTGGTTTATCTTTTAACACACCAAAACATAAAAGGAAATGTGATTGATTTTAATGATTTGGATGCAAGTCTAGTGCAAAACCAATGCCTTATCCTAGGGTGCAGAGTCAAATTGAGAAAACATCCACAAAACTTCATCAATTCAAAAACACCTGGAATCAATACCCTGCCTTACAGACTACTATTTTCATTGTAAACACATGATCATCAAATCTATACATTATTGAGATTCTCAGAGATTTATCCAACTAGATTTACTCCTTCCTTGAAGGAAACTTATGAACAAACTCACAGTCTACCTTGTAAATGACAAATTGGACATTGCCTTACAAATCCAATTCATAAGAACTTCCAAAACACACAGAGACATCAGAATACTTGCAATGAGATTCTAGTCATATTTTATTCATAAAACCTATTTCAGTACACTCAAATTAACATTACACTTAGGCTAAAACAGTAAGTTCAGAACCAAGCTTGCATTAATGGAACTTGCCTTGGATTTCTCCCTTGGAGAACCAAAATTCCGAACCCCTTCAAAGAATGAAAATCAGAATAAAAGGAGAGGAGGAACATTCCAGAAGGAAACAAAAGAGGACACTTGTCAGACTCTTCATCTGATGAATCACTCCCCCTGAACTGAATGAACAACCTCTGTTCTGTCCTCCTAAGAACACCTATTTTCATCTCCTCCAACAGGCTCATGAGTCACATAATACAAAAAAACTAGATATTTCCAAAATATCTTCCTGGCCCCCTGAAACATTCAACTGCAAATATCTTGAAACCAAGAGGACCTGCACTGAAACTGATCCCAAAAATAGAAGCCTCATCTTCTCACCTTTCCGGCGGTATATAACACTTGATATTCAGGTGAAAAATACAGCCTCCAGCAATTAATCTCAGTCTCCCTCTGTGATTGAAATTTTTAGATTTTTTATATAGTCAAAACTATATAAAATATATTTGTAATTTTGATTTTCCAATCTGAACGTGCACACAGAAGAAAATAATAAAATATTATTTGAATGCCCCTACCGGGACCCACATGCCACGTGGCAGGCTCAGATTGGCCAGCCTGCCACCTCACCATCTAGTTGGATGCCACATTTGACCTTTGCCACTTGGTGCTATTTGGTTGGCTCGCATATCCACCTGGGTAATTGAACTGAACCAGACCGCCACCTCATAGGAATGCCACATGTCACCTTGTCGCATGATCGCATGGGCCAGAAATGGCTTTTGCAATCATGCGACCACTTGACACATGTCCACTTCATCCTCGTCACACTCCTGCAAAATAACCTTCTGGGAGTGGGCATGGAAACCAAGGCATCACTGAGAGTCACATGCATAGAATCCAACACTTTTTCTTATTTCATCTTGTGTGGGTCATTTCTTATAAACACTATAATTTCTCAATCCGGGATCAATGTGGGACAATTCTGCTGAGGGTTTTAAAGCCTTCTTCACATTTTCGTTCAAAATTTGTGGGGCCCACTGTGCATAGAGACCTCCAGCTAAGGGGCCCACCAAGAGCCCTTGCCTCTTTACTTATTTTACATTGTAAGTGCCTTTGCTTATAAACACAAAAATGAACCCTCACCCAGCCAATGTGGGATAATTGGTCGTGAAGTTTTAATGGGCAGTTTTGATAGTGCCACACTCAGTCACTCGTATCTCGTGAACTAGGAAGAATTTTTAAAATCGCGCTAGTGAGAATCTGGAGAACTAGGTTTTCAACAACATATCCAAAAATGAGCTCGATCCAACGGTTCAATAAAAAGTTATGCCCCCCGCAATATGACTGTGTTTTTCTTTTCTACAAATCTGTGTTTGTAAAATCCATTGATGGCTATTTCTTATATCACTGTGTATGATTCTCTTTCCATTTGTTTAAGTTTATTGGAATCCTTCATTTCTTGCTCAAAACACATCATATTGGTTTATTTAAAACCAAATATGTCTTGTACAAATGCAGAACCATTGTAGCTTCTTCAGCCTGTAACCATAAATTTCTTTTGCAATGTGCTTGGGATGTCTTGAAAATCCTCCATATGGCTTTGTACTGGCTTCACTATTTTCTCCCTCTTGTGTTTTAATGCAAGTCAATGTCCTCTTCAAATAAATTTGATGGTGGCCAATCTTTTAACTTCAACATCTCAGGCCAGCCATTGTTTTTTTTTTAATAACAAATTCAAAATACTTTAAAACCATGAGGCATACTTAGCACCACGTTTTAGAAGATATGTCCAAGACTCTAAAAACATAGCAACCTCGGCATTTCAAAAAATATTGCACACTCGATATGACTGAAATAATGTGCCCCACATAGCTGACCAGTAACACTAACTGTCATCCAAGGATGACATTGAACATTGACTAAAGAACCCTTCAAAGATACGCCATCAGAAATACCAGTTCACCTCCACAACGTGTCTACACTCACACAAAGAGTTTGCACCAAAAGGCTTGAGCTGAAAGATTTTAACAATCAAACATGGCACCTTGAAAACATTATCTATCGGCACTTGCCAAAATCACACAAGTCAGCTCCGGAACTGGCTTTGAAAACTGACCCATTGAAACTTTTAGGAACCAGAATCACAGGAAATGATTCTCCCTCATACAAGAAACATGAATCCATAACTAGCTTCCTTAGAAAGTCACATGGTGAAATACATTCAATCAAAAAAGTCAGCTTACTAATAAAATTCAGGGCAATAAACAGTGAAAATCACATGAATCTGATTCGGAATTGGCCTGGGAAAGTGGTCAGATGGATTGGTAGAGACTTGAAAATCATCAAAAACTTAGTCTTCTAGGTCTACAGTACATAACCACACTCAATTATGATGGGCTTTATACTAGGCGCAAACTAGAAAACCTCAAAGTAGGTCACTTATGAAACTGGACAATGCGCATTCAGAGAATTTTTACAACTTGCAAACGGAATGAGCTTAGCAATCAAGTCAAACGGGCACATGAGGGGCTGAAAATTGGTGAGATGACTCACTCCCACACCTACAATATGATGCCATAGCTGGAATGTCATGACCAATCATAGGGAAATTGATATTCAAATACAAACAAGGCCTGTTACAACAAATTGGCACTTAGAGACAAATGCAAATATGAGACAAGTGCTCAAAACAAGACATCACAAAACAACTTGAAAATTGAAATTAATGACCTGAGATGTCTTTGAATGTCAAAACAAGGGTGAAGAACACTTGAAATGCATGGGGAACCACAAAAATTCATCCGATAAAATAGGCACAAAAGCACTTATAGGGCTTCAATCTGCAAAATTTTAACATGGTACTTCAAAAACCCTTACTGTATTTTTAGTCCCAACAGTGGCTCTGTCTATGGACGTGTGCCCCATGCGGGCATGCAGAGAACCTCAGAATCTCATGGTAGAAGCAGACCACCCCAAAGAGAATCAGACCTTTCACTTTTCAGTTACACTTCAAAACTCTGAACCGAGAACCTCTCTCTTACTGAAAAATTGGAACCCTTTATTGAAAGTAGGGACAACACACAATTGAAGGGAAATAAAGCAACTATACAAACATGAAGCTTATTTACAAAGGCCCAAAGTCCCTAAACTAAAATCAATCTTTACCTCTGTCAAATAAATGATTCTCATCTCCATACAATAGAGGTAAACTGAGACTACATTTTTCACCCAGCTGGTCAGAAACATTTTGATCCACTTTCAGCATATCATAAGAAAAGTAATCAATATACTCATCATTATCCGGCAAAGGAAAACTATCAGGATGCCATGAGTACTGATCACTTTGTAATGTCAAAGCATCACATTCTTCAATGTCACTGCCATACTGAAAAGTGAAACACTCCAACTCAACATCATGACTGGAAACATTATCATTCCGATCATTAGTTTGAAAAATAGAACACAACATTTCTATCTCATCACTTTGCAAACTGAGGTAGAACCTCTCAACACAAATCTCTGACTGCATAAAACCAGAACTATCTTGCTGCTCACAAACAACATCAGCAACATTTAGGAAGGAACAAGCTTTGTCAATGAGTAACTCATTGGGCATTAGACAATCTGAGAATACACTTTCAGATTTACCACTTTCTCCAGCATCAAAATGTAAACTAGAACCACAATCAACAAGTTCATGCAAATCTGAACACTCACTAGCACACTCATCATTGTATTCATAAAAAATGACATTATCAAAACCATGACAATGAAATGCACTTGAATCTTGCTTATTTAAAATTGGAGAAAAGATGTCAAGATATGTTTCACTCATCATGCCATTGTCCAAATCACTTTCATCAAAATTTATATTCACCGGGCATGGAATTATGGAAACAAACTTAGTACCATACCTCTGAAAATCAGCATCCAAAAGACTCGAAATCTGCTCACAACTTAGCAAGCACTGAGCATTACATTCCATCTCTTCATTCTGACTATTGATGCTGCAAATATCTTCTCCATCTAAAGCCAAGATTGAATTCATTTGTCTCACATTACCTTGTGTGAAGTAACTACTGCAAGAACTAACATCTGCATTATATCCATGTTCTTCATGTTCACACAAAACATCATTAAACTGAAACAAATAGCCATTAACATCATGTTGAGAAAAGGGGAAATCTACAAGCTCAAGGAACTCACTATCAACTGAAGATTTATCTTCCATTCCCTGACACTCACAAACTTCATCATCAGCATAATAACTAGCATTAAAACCATTATTGGATTCAACATCCTCATCATAACTAGATTCAGGACAACTAGAATCAACATCTACAAATGTATCCATCCATTCTTTAATATTTTCTAGTGTCTCATCTCTTAAGGATGCACTCCAACTAACCGATTCAGGCATTGACAGTTCTAGGAACATCTCAGCATACTGGGATTCATGAAAATCTAAACCCACAGGAAGCTCACTACATGCAATAAGAAACTTCTTATAATAAGACAGTGTAGATTCTTCATTTCTTTCTCCTATTGCACATCTTAACATCAATACACAATTATGTTGAATCTTTTGATTTATCAAATGAAGTTCATCTTTATAGCTCTCTAAAACTGACTGAGAAATTTGATTTATCAAATGAAGAGTATTCTGCAAATTCTTAAGAAAACCCTGGAAAAGAACAAGAGAAGCTGGCATGTAAAACTAAAGTTAGCACTCTAGGCTGATAGGATTTCTGAGAAGAGGGCTACTAGTAAGTCCCCTTTTGAAATGGTATATGGTGCTAAATCAAGATTGCCAGTGAATAACTTCCTTCCGATCTATAAGTTTATGCAAGAAGAGGATATGGAAATTAGTGATCCACTACAGGAGAGAGTGGTTCAGCTGATTGAATTAGATGAGATTAGAAGGGAGGGACAAAAGGAAAATATAAAGTTGCAGCAGAAGATGAAATATCTTTTCGATAAGAGAGCAACTGTGAGAAAGTTCCAGCCTGGTGATATGTTTCTCCAATGGAATGCCAGGGCTGAAGATAAAGGAAAACACAAAAAATTTGAGTCCTTATGGATGGGACCTTATATTGTTCATCAAACCCATGGTAAGGATTCATATTTCTTGCAACATTTGGATGGTGAAAAGTAGGAATTGCCAGTGCATGGACAATTTCTAAAAATTTTCTTCAGTTAGTTCTTTTTCCATGCACAGTAGGCTTGTATATATGTATAGGTGTGTTTGTTTCTGTTGCGTGTTTGTTTCCTATTTTAGGTTTAAGTTTTTTGGTCTACCTCCCAGAGATTCGTAAGTTCTTGCTATGATTTTGCAAATCAAGCATCCTCAGATAGAGCCACTGTTGGGAATATTCTTAAAATTCTGAGGTTTTTTGTCCATTCTAATGGGTTAATCCTCTGGTCTATAAAGTTTCCTAGGTCCAGGTGTCAGAGTTCTTCAAAAAATTGACATAACCCTATTTCAAAGTCCTTACCCTAGGTCTTGTCCTTGAAGAGTTTCGAATTCATGTAAAAAACCCCCAAAATGCTTACCACTTTCAAAATAAATCCTAAGTCATTTTCTTTATTCCTTTTCGAGCGTTACTTTTTTAAAATCACTTAGGTCCATTAAAGAGCACATGCATTTTTTTTAATATGCGGGGGTTATATTTTTCCTCAGTCTAGAAACCCGGTGGTATAAATAACATTTTCCTATGTTTTAAGTTCATTCCAACCGAGAATCTTCAACGAAGATCTAACGGTGGTCGCGTGTTCACATGGAATCTTTTAAGCTATGCGAACATGCGAAATGGCCATTGATCTTATAACAAAAGCCAGATGTGGAGATCAGTGGGACCACTAACAAGTATCTTACAACTGGCAGCTTTCTATTTGTCGAGATCAGTGGGGCCGGTGACAGAAGAATCTTTGAGGTTTTAAAATAGTAAAGGGAAGATCGGACGACCGTCGTATGATTGCATGGAATCTTTTAAGCCTATGTGATTATGTGACAGGTTGTTGATCTTGCGTTGAATCAAGTGTGATTCTCTAGTAAAACCTTTTGACAGATGTGCATAAATGAAGTCTTCTCATTGGTTAGCTTCAGCAAACACCGGTGCTCGAAAAGAGAGAAAGTACCTGACATTCTGCCAGGTGTCGCAAACGTGGAGTTTCTTTATTGACGAAGGCAAGGTGGGACCAGCGGTTTAAAAGAAGACAGTGATGGTTAGTGGTAACGGGTTTTCGCATGTTCGCATAAGCTTCTTTTAAGCTATGCGATCATGTGAAAAGCATTTCATGTTAACAAAGGAAAGTTACAAGAGACCACCAGGAACAGAAAGGTAGTGTGATGGTTAGTCGCATGTTCGCGTGAGTGTTTTTTAAGCCATGTGATCATGCGATAAACCGTTGGATCATCTGCTAATGAGGATCAATGGTTCTCATTCAAACTGAAGGTAAAATGGTGTGAAGTAAGGTTTCCCGTTGAAGAAGTGATAGTTCGCTCTTCCAGAGGAGTAATTGTTTCAATCGTACTGAATTAATTGTTGATAGGACTACTTTAAGTGGCTCATATATCAGAATTTCATGCACTTTCAGAAGAACAAAGAGATCAAAGTTTGCAGAGATTCGAGTGTGAAGATTTCTGAGGATTGGCTTCTTTTCCCGGGTGGTTTCTGAGAAAAAAGGTTGGTAAAATTCTTGTGCGATTTGCTTCCTTATTGAAAGGATTACAGTTCTGTGTTTAGTCTATCGTGCAAGAATTTCTATTAAAATAAACTTTAAAATGGCCCCAAGGAAAGAATTGTCGGGTAAAGTAGAGTATAGTGAAAGAGGTTTGCACGAGGATTTATTGCAGTTACTTCCTAGCTCTTCCACTACCCCGGTGAAGAGTAAGAGTTTGATTCCTAAAGACCCTAGGGTAAAAATAGCAGAAGGTTTATATGATATGCAAAGTTTTATTAGAGAGGCCAAGATTGGTACTATCAACGCAAGAGGTGACTCTGATACCATAGGACTAGAATTGTTCAAGGTAGGTTTTAGTCAGAGAAATGTCCCTCATCCTGCAAGCAATATATGGCAATCTGACTTAGGAAAACTTGTCATGCCTAGTGTCATTTTAGATGTAGATTTGATGACCCAGGTTGCAAAAAATTATGATCCAATCACTAGAGAAATTAGGGATGCAAAGGGGGTGTTATTGTTTAAGGTTTCAGCTGAAGAAATCAGGAAGGTGTTCGGATTGAGCGAACCGTCATAAAGTTTGGAAAGCATTAACTTTGAAGAATTAAGGCAAGTTTACAATGCACAAAGGAACTATTATAGAGGCAAGTTGTTGAAGGATTTTTGCACAAAAATTGGGAAAATGGTTGTTGTGGGGCAGAACACTCTGGAGCCTTTTAAAATAGAATATTTTGATCTCAGAGCTAGGGGTGCATATTGGTCATTGTGTCAAGTTTTTGGAGAGGATGTTAGTGACAAGATGCCAATACACTTGATGTGCATGATGATCCAAATTTTACATGCACACGTGTCTATCACTTTTGATTTTGCTCCTTTCATTGCTGAATTAATCCATAATGGATTAGTAAAGATTCAAAAGAATGAAAGTGATAGACCCTTTGGCTGGTACTCTTTCATAATGTACATGTTTTTGTTCAGAGGAGCAAGCTATTTTGAACAAGAAATGGAATTGGTGAGAAAGAAGGATGGTGAAGACATGCCAGTCCAATTATGGAGCCTCACAATGACCTGGGATAAAAAGGATCACAGTTTTATCAATTTTGATAAACGTTTTGCAGCTAGACTCAGGAAGCTGTTTGTTTTAGATAACCCAAGAATCCCAACAATGTTAGCACAGCTTGTTAGGCCAAACCAGTTTGCCAAGAACTTGAACATCGTCCACAATTGGGGAGATGCTATTTTCTACAATGTATCAACTGTTATCAGATTGTATGGTTTCAAGGTGACCCCTTTTATACTGCCCTATCAAGTACCCCTTAGGATTGGAATTGCAGATTTTTTGAGGCAATTGGGTGATATTGAGGAGTGTGCCCTCACTAGGAAAGGCAAGGGAACTTTATTCCCAAATGTTACCATTGCCCATCAATTCATAATTACCAAGGGTGGATGGGTCTACATGGATAAAATTCTGGCTCCATACCATATGGCTACTGTAGTTGCTAGAACAGCAGATCCAGAAGGTTTTTATAATGAAATGTTTAAAAAGAGAGCCAAGTGTGCCATGATCAACCACATTTTTAATTTCCTTAAAGACATCATCAGGAATGTAGCTAAAATATAGGAACAAGGGGTCATGAAAGAAAAATGGTTGGTATACAAGAAAACACTAGATTTTATTCGGCAATTTGATTCAGGATGGGATCCCTTGAAAAGCATAACTCCAATGGGGAAGAAAATAGACACTCTCATGAATTGTTTTCAGGGTGTTTTCCAGACTTTAAATGAGAAGAAGGAAAAAGTGATGAAGGATGATCCAGAAAAGGCTAGACAATTGTTGAGTAAGCCTGTGTTTGCAAAAGGATTACCCCCGGGGAGATATGTGGTACAAAAGAAGACTGGTTACAATGTGGTGATACCAGAATAGAGCCAGCAAAAGTAGATGGATAAAAGGGATATCCCATCAACCTCACAACAGGTTGGAAAACAAAAGGAAATTATGGAGATCCCTGATTCTCCTCCTCAGATTGCTGAAGATATTATTGATTCTCCACCCCCATCAAAAAGGAAAAGGTTGGAAGAGAGACCTGTTCATGTGGAAGAGGAGTACTCCCCATCACAGTCTCCTATAAGAATTTTTGATGACCAAGAGATTGCAGAACAAGTGCAGCAAGTAGATGCTCTAGGTCAAATCTTCATGACTTATGAAGAAGTAAATGAGGGAGTGCCAGAGCTACCAGAAGAACCTAAGTTGGATCTAACAGCAGGGGAGTTAGTAGGTACTGAATTGGACCCTGTAATCAAGCAAGCTTGTGAAGAGTTTTTGGTTGATGACACTTTTGTTAAAACTAGGGCCTTTATGTAGTTTCTTTGGAAATTAAACATCAAGCAATTTCAAGAAATCTGTGAGAAGAGACATGAAGTGAATCCGGATAAGGATTTACAAGTTATAGAGGAAGAAGTGAAAATAGAGATGACTGCAAAGTTCAAACAAATCACTCCAGAATAGGGAAGAGATATGGTAAAGATGTCAGGAGTACTGATCCTCCCAGAATGGGATATAGCTGATGCACTAGTGTTTGATGCAGTCAGAAAACAAACCACTCCTCTCCATAGGACTCTAGAAGAAGTAGAACAAGCTGTTAAAGGAGTCACTTTCAGTGATAATCATCAAGCATTGGTGATGTGGTCTTTGAGGAAGAATGAAAGTGATAAAGGAAAGCAAATTGTCAAAGATGACCTCTTAGGGAGTTTAATTGTAAGAAGAGTTACTGATACATCTTTGGTGGAGGCATCAGGTATGGTAATGGCCATGACACAATTAATAGCAAAGGTGGTAGAAAAGGAAGCTAGAGAGAAAGATGAACTCACTGCAAAACTGGAAACAGTCTTGAAGGTTTATGGTGAGATGAAATAGGGGATTCTTGAGATAGATATTCTGATTGCAGATTTAAGAAAGAAATTGTGAGAACAGGGCCCAATACAGTTATCAGAACAAATTCAGATAGCTTCCTCCTCTGTAGGGCCTTCCTCATCAAGCCCCATTATTGAACTTCCCCCTTCCCCTTCTCCTCCTTCCATGGATGAAGAAGATGTTGATCAAAGGGTTAAAAATAAGTTAGCTAGTAAGATAAAAGGTGTTGTGTCACATTTTTTTGCCAAGGTGAGACCTAAAGAAGTATACAAATTTGAAAAACAATTGGCAGATGTCTTAGTGACCTTTCAAAAAGAGGTGGCAACTGTGGACAAAATTTTGGAAAGATGGACTGCAAGGAAAGACACTCTGAGGTCATGGTTTGATTGAAATAAGGATCAGTGTGTTGTAAATATTGAGCTTTCGAGTACTTACAGGGTTATCAAAGATCTTTTTGATTTTGAGGTAAACAGGGAGAGTATAAAGAGAAGGTTAGAAATCTTAAGAACAAGATATTTCCAGGATGATTTCCAAATTTTCCCTGGTCTTATCAAGGCAGATGGGGTAATCAAGGATAAAGGTCAATGGATGGAGCAAATAGATAGATGAGTGCTAACTAAAATAAATGACATTCTTGGTACAGATGATAATGCCCCATTTGTGCATTTTATTGAACTCCTCCAGGATGCTAGGTTACATTTTGCTAATGTGAGAATAGAGGTTCATCAGTTGGTTGCTGAGTGGGAAAAGTTGTCCCCAAAGAAAGATGAGGTCCTTGCCTTTCATTGGCCAAGTGAAGAAACCTACACAACTTGGGAATCCATGTATCTATCAAGAGATTCAGAAGAAAGGGAAATCAGTTGAAGAGGTGACAGGTGTTAGTATCTCAAACTTTTGAAAGTCAAGGTAAAAGGGACAAAAATGTCAAACAAATTGTCACAGGCACGAATGTGACACCTGGCCAAATAGAGTTGCAGATGGCATCTGATCCAGAAAATGAGGGAGAGCAAGTTTCAAACAAAGAATGATGTAAATTAGCCGGATGGCGGTCATCATTCACACAACAAATTTAGCAACTGCTTTGAAATATCTTTAGACAAAGATGCCACCTACGGGACTGTTGGAAATAGATATTTGTAATCTGTTGTTGCAAACAACTTTCCCAATTTGTAATCTTGTTTTTAATGCAAGATCTTTTAACAGCCATCCGAAGCTTGTTGCATCCTTTTGAGGATTCCAAGATGGCTGATTGGTATAAGTAGTAGGTCCTTGTTCATTTCAAAAGGAGGTTGAGAAATATACTGTAGAGGCTTAACGCCATTGTTGAAATCTTAGAATATTTTATCAGATTTTGAAGTGTATTAATGCAGTGAGATTTTATTGGAATATAAAAGAATTCCCTTGCATGATTTCAATTGTCTTCTTGTTTGAATTATATGGCTTTTGTGTATTGAATCTATAAGGTAGTTTTGATATACCATTTACAAGGTATCTGTGATTTTAATCTCTAGCTCCTTTCAAGGAAAGGGTAATGTCTTTAGGTTAATTTCTGAGAGCTTAGGAATTTAGCAAGAATTTGATGATCAAACATGTTTAAGAGAGGATGAATTGTAAGGCACTTCATCTGGGATTTATTTGTGTTTCATTTAGAAGATTTCTGTAGGTATACATTTCACTGTTTGACTCTATAACCTGAAGATAAGGCACTGGTCTATCCTCGATTTGCAGAGATCTCACCCTCAACAATTTTCAAATAATAATTTACTTTCGTGTATATTTTGAGTGACTGAGAAGATAAAGTTTATATCAAGAATATAAACTATTGTTGTGATCCTTTCAAGAAGTAGATCTAAAAGGGGTTAACCTACCCGAGTTCAAAGCTTGAAAAGAAGGAGTTTATCCTTGTCACACTTTCCATTTTCTGCAAATAAACGTCTGCTTCCATTAATATATCATCATGGAGCATTAAGTCTGAATATAGGTACACCCACCTGGGTCTATGAAGCCTGAAGTAGAAGAAGGATGTGGTCCTTATCAATTAGCCTTTTCCCTGTGAGAATTCAGAGTTGAGAACCTGTGAGTCAAGTTTGAAAACTGTATTGGCAATTCTACATGAAAAAAAGCTAACAGGACCCACTGCCCAAACAACTTCAGGGTAAGATCACTGAACACACTATCTAAATGACCTTAATAATATTTAGTAGAATAATATGAAATATGTTACCTCCTTACTATGCCAAACCTCACTCACTACTACACCAGATCTTTGTACTTCACATGTCTTCCTTCACAATTTCACTTTCACAACTTCATTAGCTCTTTTCTTCACTTCATACCTACATTCACATTCAACCACACCATGCTCACACTTCTTTCACATTGCTACTAATCTTCCTTGCATATCCAATAAAGAAAAACATTCCTTCCTTTATACCACACTCAAATAATTACAAATGAGTCGGCACACAAATACAAAATAAAAGTTTCCACACGCTACATCAAAATTACACTAAACTGTCAACTTCTAGATGTAATAACTCTTCACTCATGCAACCTCAAAGTTTGCACTATGAACCATGTCACTATCAATGTGTCTCAACCTTCCATTTAACTGAGAAAAACTAGATTCCATCCCGATTAGGAGATATCATTCGATTTCCACAAACCGCTACTCAGGAACACTGCCTAAATACTACTTCCACCAAGATGCTCATAACTTCTATGAATAAATGAATTTCTATTTGTGCTCTTAACCATAGACAAATAACATATCAAAGAGTATAACCTCAACATCACATAGCTTCATTTGCAATATCCCATGTGCGCTAATCAAAACACTGTCTGCTTCTCTGCTAGTCTCTAGAAGATCACTGTGTTGACATCAATGACAATCATAGTCATGAATGCAACAACAATTGATATAGAATGACTGCCAACATCTAGCATTCATTCCTAAAATTAGATTCAATTTTGAATATTCACATACATTCGGGTGGCCGGAAGCACTTTAGCACCCAAGAAGCTCCCAAGGTATCCTTCTGACCGGGTAGTTCTGCTAGAGATTGCAAGATAGTTGTCTGATGGCCATGAGCATATCAAACACAAAAAGAAACACTGCTGGGATTTTCCTATTTCAATCAGCCCCCACTATGTACCTGACATGAAGGTCTGTAAGTCATTGATTGGAGAATGGGATGAATTCCCATTGGCAACCTACAACTTGGTGAGGCCACATTTCGACCCCATTGGTACTTATAGCCACATAATGGGGAGACACTATGTCCATGAACCGCATGTTGAGGACCATTGGTCTAATTGTATAGATGATTATGAGGTAAGAATCTTTGATTATTGCTGGATGAGTTTGGAGCTAGCACAAGGTGCCTTTTCCCTAAGAATTCCACAGAAGGCATTAGATGCTGACTTATACAAGATTTTGGATTCTATATATAACACAGATGAGATATACAACTAGGCCATTCTGAATGCAGAGGTAGATCAAGATGAGAATGATAACATGGATTTTAGAGCATGACATGTGATCAAATTGACAAAATCTTGAATTTCTCATCCATTTTCGATGCAACCTCTCCCGATAAAGCAACTCCCCAAGAAACCATCTTGAGAAAAGAAGAAGGGAGAGAAGATATTGAAACCATAGTTCAAAGAGGCTACCCCTTTGAAGCCAGGGACTGTGTATTGACATGAGCATCCCACTACGTACGGTTTGGATACACACTCCAAGAAGGTGAAAAATAGGATGATCGAGATTATTGCACAACCAGAAGTACCTCCTCCAAGTGACCATGATTCTCCAAGCTTAGAAAGGAAAACAAAATTTAAAATCATAGGGCCCAAGCCATCTGGAGTCATCAAGGGTCATGTATACAAAAGGAAGAGAGGCTTGACACCCACCCTTGGTGGAGGATGATGAAGATCAATTGGATGAAGTTCCCCTCAGTAGGAGGACTTGGTCTACATGATTCTTAAAGAGAAGAAGGATAAAAAATGATGATCCTAGAGATGATGAAGGGGCTACTTAGGTAGAGCCAATAAATTTGGATGCCCTAGGTGATGATGAATTCAACATCACTAATTTTGTGGGGTTGCATGGGTTCAAGGAGTTTGAGCAACAAGTCCCTATGCATTTCACTAGTCTTTTTGGTAGCATGGGAGAAGATATACAATAGGGACCTCAGGAACCGAATGATGTTGAGGTGATCAAGGACCAAGGAGATACTACAGGGCTGGAAAGGGACTCTTCTACTATGGTCACTTTAGAAGAAGGAGAAAGTACATAGGTACCATTGGTTTCATCCATTCCACCTCCACCTCCACCTTATCCTTCCACTCCTCCTACTATTCCACTCCAAGAGCCTCTCACTACTCCGCTTTCCACTTCTGTATAGAATACCTAGTTGCCTCAAAAACCTTCTTCATCCCAGGTTCTCCTCCCGACTCTGCCTCTACCAACCCATTCAACCACTCCCCTTGTGTCTCCTACACCTCCCCCACTCAGTATTCCTCCCCAAGTTCACATGGAGTTAGTGCCCCAGAGCTCACAGGAGCTAGAAAAGGATGTTGAAGTCATTAGCGGGGAGAAGATAGAAGAAATTCATATTGGATCCAAGGAACTCGATGATAAGGAAGAGTCACAAGTGGAAGAGGAACCCCATGTTGAAGAAGATAAGCTAAAAATAGATACTAAGGAGAAAACAACTGATGAGTAGCAAACTGCTAATGAAGGAGAACACAACCGAGACACTAGAAATGAGTAGGAAATGGGAGAAGAAGAAGAAGCTCAAGAGGAAATAAGAATAGAACACTTGGCAACCTCTTCTACATTGGCTACTCCCTATGAGCCATTGAATGCATTCTCTAAGCCCACATGGTTTACCAAAGAATTGCAACCAAGGGTCAGGGTATACACTAATGATGAGGTCAACATGACCACACTAGGGTACACTTTCCACCAGATGACACTAGTTCCCCAAGCAAGGAGAATGTCCTATGTAACACAAGACTAGAAAGGGAGGTGGAAAGCATAGGTGGCTTTTCCCATGATGGATGTTAGCATGAATGAGATCACTCCGAAGGATTATGTGTTGGATGAAGTAGACTTGGGAGAACCAACTAGGGAAGGTAGAAAAATCTTGGCTACTTTGGGCTTGAAGCATGCTCTGGGCTTCATGAATAAAGATGAAGAAAGGATAAAAGCTTTGGAGGAGAAAAATAAGGCTATGAAGAAGTTCATTCTAAAGACAATGGGTCCAATTGACCCTAATAACCCTGAAGCCTCATTCTAGGCAATTTTAGAGAAAAGGGGAGATGTAGATATAGATGTTCCGCATTCTTTTGTGTAGGCTTGTGCTGAATGGAAGATGGATTCCAAGCAGTTTGATAGCTTATCTCTTAGGAGGATCTTAAGGCCCTTCCAGAATATTTTGGCAAGAATAACTTCTTTAGTGGAGATCATGAGTGAAGAAAATGGGGTAGAAGAGACCATCCTCAACTAGCAAAAGGTGTTGGATGAGTTGATGATGATAAGAAAGTAGCACTTCCAAGTTTTGATGAAGATCTATGAAGGGGAGGAATTGGATAGTTTTGAAGAGTGGATCCAAGAGATAACTATGGTGCTAGCCATATTCAAGAAGGTTCTCAAGAGACTGAACAAGAGGAGAGATAATATCACACTCTATGCAAAGGAGCTACAGGGGTTCTTTGAGGGGTTGGACTTGGATCTGTTTGATGAAGATGATGATAAAACCATGTATTCAGTAAATGACATCATTGATCAATATCTAGGCATATTCCAAGGGGTAAAGTCTAAGGAAGACCTCCAACAAATGTTCTACCAAAAGGAGGAAATTCAGAAAATGCTAAGCCAAGAGGAAGAAATAAAGGCTTTCACAAAAGAATTAATGGACTTCAGAGATAGGCAAAAAGAGATCCTTCAAGGGATCAAGATTCTAGACTTCAACAAGGTGCTAGAGATAGTAGATAGGTTCAAGAAGGCACACCAAAAAGTGCTTCCCAGCTAGTGGACCTCCAGTCCAAGATTTGCCAGTTTTGTGAAGTAGAAAATTCAATTTTGACACTTAGTCATTTTTGCAGAGCAAGATTTTTGGCCATTTCGACCATAGGGAGTTTTTGGCCACTTGTAAATCCAACAAGTCTGACAAGTCTGAAGTAGTGGAGATAAAGGATTTAGCACTTAGTCAATTTTGGGTTTTGAGTTTTTCGGACCAGGTGTCAGGTTTTGGGCATTTTTTGGCGTGTCTAAAAGTTGACTCTAGTTATCTTAGATATCACTTTCTAGTCATTTGGGCTTCTTTCTTTGGGTCATTTTTGCATGATTGTGGGATCTCTTTTAGTTAGGACCACATGGGGGAGCCGGGGCCAATGATCAAGGGTATAAACATGAAGATCATCGAGTGCATGCACCAGTTCTAGATCAATTTTTGAGATGTTTGATGCATGATTTTTTGAAATATTTGTAATGCACAAGGTTTAATTCTATGCCAGGATAGATTAGCTAAGCTTTAGAAGTAGTTTCTTTTATACAAGCTCTAGTTTAGATTTACTTTCAACTTTTAGATGCTGCGAAACCCTAGCTATGAAAATAAGAGCAGAGCTCTATAAATTGTAATAAAATGATGTAATGAGGGTTGACTTGATGATTAATACAACAAATACAATTGCAACTTCATTCATGGTGTGATTTATCTGCTATCTATGCGAAGTTTGTGAATGTGTGATTTGCTCATTCTATATTTCAAAGAGCCAATTGGTTGTTTAATGATCCTGAGTCTGCAATCTTTTAGTTTGGTGTTTGCTGGTACTACATTTTCATGTTGTAACAAATTGCTTGAGAAGATTATTCTTTGGTGCTTTATGATTAACTTGTCTCATGTGTGCGCACATTTGGAGTGGCTTCGTGATCTGGTGAGTTTTGACTTATCTTATGTCTCCATTGTTTGATTCCATTAATGATTGCATCCTTTCAACTAAAGATTGTGACATGATCTGATCTTTGTTGTGTGGGTTTTCCTCATCTTCTTGGTTATTTAATTCACATGGTGGTGTGATGTTAGCATATGTTTGTTAGATTTCTTTCAGTAATTCTTTTCAAATCTCTCATTACCCTTCATCTTTCTAAACCTTCTTTGCAAGTTGCTTCCAGTAGATCAATTAAATTAGCATTGCTTTCATCCTTAAATCTAAAATTGTGGCAAAAAAAAGAGATATCTTGGTTTTCTAAAGTTTTTTTTGCAGTTTCCCTTGAGAAAAGAACTAGCAAAGGCCTCCTTGTTAACAAATACACATTTGTCTTCCGTTGAGCTACCCAAGTGGTTGAGACCCAGCCAGAAGGAACCTTGAGATTGATTCCATCAATCTTCCAAGAGGGGAGGTTGTTCACGCAAATTCCTAGCCATTGTCTTCATGTAAAAATGATGCTCAATAGTTTTACTATCATACTTTACATATTTCATATCTAGATTAATCGGTAAAGACAATTTTGGAAATTACTGGTATTTAGTAAATGAACAGAAAGATAGTTAATATTATCTTATCGAGTTGTTTAATTTTGTTGAAAAAGTTTGATTAAGTACATCTGGGAGATTGAAACTATAGGATAATTGATTTAACTGATTCACCCCCCCCTCTTAGTTATCTAACACCATGCTAAGCTCAAGGTACCTCTAATCAATAATCATTCAATCCTTCATATCCTTCAACATATTCAACTATGTGAATAATACCTTGTCGCTCGGTAATGCCTGCAATTCTTCTCGGTTCTATCTGTAACTAGTATGATCAGTAGTGCATGGAAAAATTCCTTTCATGTAATTTATCCTACATATTCAATTATCTCTAGACTCATTAATGAATCTCATGTCTCTTTAAATAGATGTCATAAACTATTTTATTCTCATCCATTAGATTTTGCCTGTTAATCTCCATCATTCATTTTGCCACTTCAAGCTTCCTTGGTAGATGTGTCTATAACACATTTCATCCTTCTCCATTTGATCAATCTTGAATTTTGTTAGCTGTTAGATCCTCATAATAAATTTTATCTTTTACCTCAGAATCATAAGCAATTTTCCAGCTCATCAATTCAGTTGGCTGTTATAAACTTTAATTGTTTCTCTTAGTCAGTTAATACATAAATGTGTCAATGAATACTTAAGATGATCAAACTTATCTTCATCACTAGTCATGTGATGTGTACAACCACTATCAATGATCCAAGTATCATTCTTACTAACTTTAGAAATAAGTGTTGTCTCTACATACCTTTCCTCCTCTTCTGAATCATCTTTCATTGCAAAAAATACTACTTCAATATCATCATCAGTGTTAGTGTCAGTGTCATCTTCTCCAATAAGGTAACATGCCTTTTTTCCCTTATCTTTGTGATCTTGGTTGTCTCTTTTATAGTGTCAGTTTCCTCTGTTATTCCTTCTACCATATTTTCCATCACCAGATCGGTCTCTATCTTTATCTTCCTCTTTCCTGTTAGGACATCTAGCAACAATATGGCCAACCTCTTTACAATTAAAAAAAGCTAAAGCTAAATTTCCCTTATATCCTCCTTTACCTTCCTACAGTCTCTGGGTCATATGTGCTTCAGGATCATCAAGCTCATCATCAGTATTACTATCACTTTCATTCCTTATATTATGCTTACTGCTAGATTTATAAATCTTAAGAGATGACATAAAAATAGACTCAACACTCAGTACAACACTATTATCAAAATTAGTCAGCTCAAAATTTGTTAACTTTCCATTTAGACTATCAAGAGTAAGAGTGCTATTACGTGTAGACCTCATTTCATGAATAATAGATATTCTCATGATTGCATAGATAGGCAACAAGGTTCTCAGTATCTTACTTACCACTGTATCTTCAAAAATAATACCTCCAGCTCCTCGAATAGCATTGATTACCTCTTTAATTTGGTTTGTGTATTGTGTAATGTTCTCTCCTTCCTTCATCTTCATGTCATCAAATCTGCCTCTTAAGCTTTCAACTTTGGCTCTCATCACATTCACATCACCACCATAAACTAGAGCAAGTTTATCCCACATTTGATTCATCATAGTGTAATCCTTGACATCCTCAAATTCAACAATAGATAGAGCAACAACAATCTCTATCATAGTAATATTGTGTTTATGCCAGTCTCTCAACTGATCAAGAGTCAAAGGTCTAACATTCAATTGTAAGTAGCCATTTTCAAGTAAAGGTATAGAGGATTCTCCAATTCCAGATATGTGAAGTATCATCTCCATGTAGTAAAGTTGTCTTTGTTCAACTTTGACACTTCCCTCTTATACATCTTGTAATCTTTCTACTCAAGTCCTTAAAACTTTCTTCCAAGCAACCAATACGATCTGATACCAATTGTTAGAATAACTGATAGGGGGGGTGAATCAGTTAGATCATTTATCCTACAGTCCCAAATAAAAAGGTGTACCTTATAAAACAATTCCAACAAATTATGCAGCTCGGTAACATAAAATATTAAATATTTATTTGTCTAGTTTATCGATTACCAGTAATTATCCAACTGTAATTACTGACTAAATCAAGTATGTAGTATGTAAAGTATGATAGAAAAAAAATCATTAAAAATAACACATAACACAATGATTTAATGTGGAAACCTTGCTAAGGGAAAAACCACCTCGGACCGGTAACCCAAAATAATTCACTCTTCTAAAGTGAGCTCGGTGAAGAGCCAACCCTATTAAAGGTTACAATACAAACTATTAGGTGTGACTTGGTTAGAGGATTTATTACTAACAGTTAACTTTTGACCAACATTCACTATGGGGTCAACAAGATAACACTTTACATTCAACGAATGTCATAGGGTAGAACATAAGACTGTTAAGTCCACTCAGTTAAGAGATTTTATGAATCAATGGTTAAACTGATACAATATTGATCTAATTCAAATACAACTCAATTGCAAATATTTAGATCTATGCTAAGCCCATATAAATCCTCTGATCATTATTCAATTAACTTCCTGAATAATTATCAACTTACTTTCACTCAGTAAATAGTTCTCTAATGCTTGGTAATGTCTGCAGCTCCATTCTTTCAATAACCAGTTTGATTAGGCATGCATGAATAAAGCCTTCATGCAAAATCTCTGTAGTCTTCTTCTTTCTGGCATATTTTAATAATGAAACTTATATCTCTTATATAGACAAGTAAAACATTTTCATATCAGCCATTAGATTTTTCCTCTTAATCTTCTTTATCCATTTTGCCGCTTAAACCTTCCTCGACAGATGTGTCATTAACACATTTCAATCTCATCCTTTAGATATTCTTTGAATTTTTTCAGTCGTGGATCTCATAAAAAACTTTATCCTTAACCTTGAAATCATAACAATTTCCATCTCATCAAATTCAATTGGTTGTTCTTAGCATTTAATATTTTCATTCATACTTGGTTGATATAGAAATGCATTGGTGATAACTAGTTAACTAGCTCAGTTAATACTGTCACTCGGTATACACTGCACTGACTCAGTGTATACAAAAATCCTAAATTACTGACCACATTGACTTGTTCAATTTCAACTCTCTTCTTCATAATAGATTAATGTAACATGCTCAAGTCAAAAATATAAAGCCATAGACTCATCAATAAGTTACCCAATATTTACCTTATCCTTATCTATCATATCCATCTTTTCCTCATGTAGATATCTCATTTCTTCATCTTTTCTTCCTTCAATGGATGTTCAAATGTTTGTAGCTAACATGATAACTACTGTCAAAACTAGTTCACATCAATGACAACATATTGACTAATTTAATCATCTTACATATCATTTCAGTAGCTTGGTGATCTCTAATCATTGTTCCTTCAGTTCATTAGATATTAAATTAGTTGTAGTTCATCATGTTCTATGTTCAAATGTCCTTATGAGACACACATCGGTATCAACTTCAAAACATAATTCATCTTTATACTCTTCCACTAACTGAGGCGGAATTCTATACCTTTTGTACATTCTAGATTGGAATTGATTGAAATAATCATCCATTATGACATTGAAATTGTCACCCATACTTTGAATAAAATCACTAATTTGGTAGACTATAGGTTTATCAATATTCCATGTGACTTCATTGACTATTGGAAATGAGTTTTGAAAATAAAAGAATATACATACCAACAATGGTCCAAACTTCATTGTGTTTGAGTTTTTCCTTTTGAATGGTATTCATGTTGTCATCTAGTTGTTTTAGCAAAATCTCACACAAGTTAATCTTCATGCCCTTCTTCACAATTTGTAAGAAATGTCCACAGCTCCATAGGGTACACTATCTACTTGAAATGATTGAAATATCATATATGATGTGATGTTCAATGCAAATTTTAGTATGGGGCCTTCAACTATAGAAAGTTTCAAGATTCTTCCATCCCACTTAGCTTTTGTCAGCTCACAAATTTGTTCTTATCCATCTTCTTATAGGCCCTCAGTCTATCACCAACCAAAAATCCAGTTACAAAATGTAAAACATCCTTCATTATCTTTACCGACCCATCAAGCCACATAAACCTCTCATGAACTATGCTTAGTATGATTCTTATCTACTTATGTTTGAATATTGTTGGTACATGCATTACATGAACCAAACCCTTAGTCTACAAGTGTGTGTGATCAATTTTCAAATTACCATTAACACACAATTTCTTGTAGGATGCATCAATTTCTCCTTGGCAAATATCTTCGATCTTGTAGTGAATGAAGGAGAAAACATATTCAATCAAAATTAATCTAGGTGGGATCAAGGATAGGGCTCTAGTTATATCAAATTTTGTAGCAATGACAGGTGGAAGCTTATACTTCAGTTTGACTAGTTCAATCTTCTCAACTACTACTGGCTTCTACAACTTAGGTGCCATTGATCTCAAAAATACCTTGACAAATACTAGGGTTTCAATAGAATAGAAAGTAGAAGATCTCAATTCATCTTGGTAAACCCTATAATACCTCAGATGATCTTGTAGATGTTCAGAATGCTTAGTTTGAATGCTCGAAAATACTCTTTGATTGTGTCTCTGTCACTTCTCAAATGTTCTCACAAGAATGTAAAGTAAAAAATGAAGTGTCAAACCCTCTATTTATAGTTTTTCCTTTAGGTTAGGGCTTCTAATGGTTAGAATATGCATTTAATGCTCTTCATATAAATTTATTTTACCATTTAATTGAACTAGTATTTACTTCTTCGAATGCAACAAAATAACTCAAATACTTCACGGATCAATATTTGAAATCATAACTTCACAACTCTTATCCAAATGCATCTAGATATTCTGATATGGATCTTTGCACTAAATCTAGGAATTGATTTAAGATAAACTTTAGATTATCAACTCCTATTCATACCTTGACCAATTAAGTGAAGATAGGTGAACCCGATCTAGAGGATGTGGTGCCATCACTAGTTCCCAATTATGTTCCATCATCTTGTGTCTTTATTCTCCAAGTCTTAATCATATGTTCTCAGATTTTATCAATGTTCACTGGAGTCTTTTCACTTGGTTTCTCCTTGGTAGAATCCTTATTTCAGTACTTCCAGTCCTTGGCTAGGTGAGAAACTCTATGGAAAATGTTCAAGCTATTCTACTGTTTCTCCATGATTTCCTATTGTCCATTCCATGCATTCTAAAGTAGTTTTCAACTATGTGACCAACTCTTCCACATGTATTACAAACAATCCTTGTATTATAATCCCATGGTATTGTAGGTCCTTTTTGGTTGTTGTCAACATTCTATCGGTTAGGGACCCATTTCTCATTTTTCCTTTATGACCCACATTCTCTAGATTTGTGACCATATTTCTTGTAGTTGTTACAGTAAACCTAAAATCTTGGTTTTCTTGGGGTGTTCACAATTCTTGATCTACACTCAAATGCCTTATGTCCATACTTATTGCAGTTATAACAATGACCTTTAAATTTAGGAGTATTTAGTGGATTACCTCTCTTGGTTCTACAGATGCTAGCTATGTGTCCTAGTTTCCCACAATGATAACATGTAGGATTCTTAGACTTTGGTGGGGTAGAATCTTTTTCTTAGTTGGTTTCTTGTTTGGAGGACTCAACCTTCTCTGTAGTACTATTTGCATTGAACCCGAGTCCAAAGGTGTCATTTGGTTGCCTTTGATTTCTTAGTTGCTCATCCAGAATCTTCTAGGCTTCTTCATTTCTTTTTAGGATTTCATTAGAATCTTTCTCATCTTTCAAATCATTCTTCAAGTTTTCATTCTCAGATATCAATTCAACAATTTCATTGACTTTCCTAGCAACATCTTGATTTGCAATAACAAGTTGATCTATCAAGTTGTAGTGAATCAGTAACCCTAAAAAAATTTATTCTCAATCCTGAAGTTAATATCCTTCATTAACTAACTGCCATATTCATAATAACCATTCATTCACAAACATAACTAAAATGTAACATACTTCTAATCTATCAAATAAGCATTCTTTAAACTTCACATATTTGACACAAAGATTTTGGTATCACATAAACCCTTTTTAGAAGGTAACACATATGGTGGGGATGAAACCCACAAAGCTTCACTACTACAATAATAAAGTTCCCTGTTAGAGCATACAATTTTGATCACTTCTAATGATCTTACCCTGTTAGGAGTAACATATAAGACTTGTTAATATCTACCTTGTTACAGGATTTAACAACACTCATTAAGTGTGCACTCAATCAAGATATTTTACAATGAGACTGTTAAGTCTACTCTGTTAAGAGATTCCTACTACAATTGTTAGAAAGTAACAACATAAATGATCTGGTTGTTGCAACTTACTTTGCAAAATATCAGATCTTCTTTTCCCTTATCTAAAATCACCTTTCTGTGATAGATGCCAACAATGTCTCCTCAAATTACTTCTTGGTATCCTCTGGTCTTATTTTGATATAATCCTTCATACTCAGTCATAATCCTAGTCTGATCTTCAGATGTCTCCTATAGGCGGCTACTTCTCATAATTGTTATTCTCATCTGTCATCTTGGTAATGCTTAAATCATAATGATTTAAACCTAATTAGGGTTATGGAAACATCTAGAAAACATTTGATTAATGATCCATATGAATAACCTAATTCAAATCTACATAGGGATCATCACCAATCCATTTGAAATTTCTAAGACATATTTACCTTGATTTATGGAAACCATTTTCTAGTTCGGTAAAAACCGTTTGCCTTGTTTTCAGTGTCATTCCAAACTTTTATGTGGATCCTACATTGCTCAATAACTATTGTATCTTTGCCTTGGTAAATACTGATGTTCAGTAATCAAGTATACTCAGTTATCACTATACTTAGTATCCTCAATAACATGTGGCTCGGTGTAGATGCTCGGTCAAGTTTGTTCTTGGTTCTTATATCATTCTCCTTATGCTTTTCTCGGTTACTATACTCAGTGCTTTGACCGACCTATCTTGTTTTCTTTTCTTTATCAATTATGTGTGTGGCACTAATGACAAAAATTAATGCAATTAGGTGTAACATTATCCCCCTTTGGTATTAGTGAAAAAAACACATATGTATGCTATTTTTCAAAATCTATTTCAAAAACTTGTAAACTCCCATGTCAATACGAATACTCAGTAATATACATACTATACATATTATTCCCCCTTTTTTGACAGTAATACCAAAAAAATATGTACTTACAGCTTATAAAAAATATTCTTATGGGTTTTCTCATTCCTCCTTCAGACTTTCTAATGCAATTTTTTCTATGCCTAACTGTGCATGCATATAAAAAATATGATCAACTACAGATAGCTAGGGGGTGGAAATCAATTCTTTTTCATTTTTGACATACTTCTACATCACCTCAATGTGTGGTAATAACTCTTCTTGTAGATCATTTATTTAAGCTCTTATTCAATCTTCTTCTTTCCTCAAATCATGTTGTATCCCCTGAATATGTTTCACTTTTGAATAATTCTCTTGAAATGCATGAGATTTAGTGATGAGACTATTTTCTCTCTTCTTCAAGTATTCATCCAATTTCCTCAATTGATCATGAATCTCAGCAGTAAAAGAATCTAAAGTGCACAATTTTTGCAAAATAGTAAGGATTTTCTGAATTATATCTTCAATATCATTTACTATTTTAGAAAGTTTGACTTTATGTATTTCCACTACTTGGCTGATCTTCTCGATAACTTTGTACTCTATCTTCTTTTCAGCTTTTTCTTCTATTTTCTTTTCTGCATCAATGGTAGGTGCATTGATCTTTTCAGTTAAGATAGAAAGTTGATCAATGATAGGTGTACTCTCATAAATATGTACATTGGGTACAACTTACATCAATATTTCTTTTAAATCTTCAAGCACCTGTTTGTTCTTATTTTATTTCCTCAGCTTCTTCTGAGCTACTTTCTTGGTGCATAGCTCTCCATATTTTCTAAGAGCTTCTAGGTCCAATGTCCTTGGGTCACAATTAGGTATTTCAATGATTTCATCAAGTGTGACTGGACCTTTACTTGCATGTTTCTTTCTTTTCTTCTTCTTTTGCTTGCTTGATGATGGTGACTAACTAGGTGGAACTAGAGCCTGTTTCTCCTAATGTATCTTTGGTGGCTTGGTAGACACATTATCTTCCTTGTCCCACCCCATAGAAATTCCCTCAATTTGAGGTCCTAGGGATTGTGGCCTTATTCTCGTAGTAGAAACATATAATTTATTTTCATTTTTATCTCCTTGATCATTTACCTCTGCATTCGTGGTCTCGGTGGTCTCTTCATCTTTTTTAGAATCACCAAAATGCTTGGTATCTTTTTCTGCTTCATCACCCTTGTCATCAAATATAGCATTTTATTTCTTGGGTGGTATACTCTCTATTGCCTTAGTTTATTTAGGTTGATTATCAATAATAGAATTAAATAAAATCAAAGAATCTGTATCTTGTGCCTTTTCTATTTGTTGCTAAAAAATTGTATCAATTGCTTGTACAAGAATAGGTAAATCACCTGATATGTTTTCTCTAGCTACATCAGTAGGTTGTGCTTCTTCCTGATTCTTGGTAGTAGAAGTAACATCTTCATCATCCTTTGCTTCCTCATTGGGGTCTCCTTCTGTAATATCTTATATGAGTACTTCTTCTTCCCTTGTTTTCTTCAACATCTCAAGAACATCTTCTATTATAGTTTGTGCAAGAGATAAGAAATATTCAACATCATCTATTTTTTGTTCTTACGACTGCTCGATGTCTAAGATGTGAATAGGCTCTTCAAGTGTTCCTTATGTTATGCCAAAATAAAAATCTATCTGTACTCCTTTTCCTTTCATTGGTATAGATTGCTCAATGTCAACCCCGTGGGTGCAGTTTGCTTGGTTTCATCTTTTGAACTAAGAATTTTAGTCCATATCTCCATACTTTCTTCATAAACTTCTTTCAATTTTCCTTGCAGTATATTAAGTGCCCTTGAGTTCATCAAATTTTTTTTTTCATATTTTTGCATTGCAGATTCAATCTCTGGAATTGATAGACTAGGCATTGCTATAATGAGGGACCTTTCTCTCAT
This sequence comes from Chamaecyparis obtusa, assembly GCA_027943335.1. Lineage (NCBI taxonomy): Eukaryota > Viridiplantae > Streptophyta > Pinopsida > Cupressales > Cupressaceae > Chamaecyparis > Chamaecyparis obtusa. Next base: position 292,794 of record BSBK01002075.1, read on the forward strand.
CTTTTTCTCGGTGTTTAAGACATAGGTCCATCTTGCTGAAATTTTATTATACAATTCTTTAGGAATTATATGCGAAAACTCAACTAGTACATCATATCAGTAATAGCCTCTTCAAGGGGTTGGGGGCATGGCTCAATTGGCAAGAGCTTCCCGTGGTAAAGCACAAGATCACGAGGTCCAGTCTCCCCCTAGTCCATGCAGTACCAAAGAACATGTTGTCCTAGAATCACCAGTCAAATTAAAAATAATAATAGAGTCTTCAAGTTTGTCTTGATCTTCTTTTCTCAGGATGGAATATATTTGAATCTTAGGATAAATTAATCCTCCTCTCTCTCTTAATCCATTTGCAATTTCATCAATTGTCTGAGGTGTTGATTCTTTTCTAACAAATCTGAAATTGTTCCTTTAGATGCATCAGATACACTTTCAGATCCTTCTAATAATTCTTCGATCTCCTCTTCCTGATACTGAGTGTCATTTTGTCAAAGTGCTAGTTCCTTCCTCTTTCTCAATGACTCCCTCAACTTTTCCTTGATATGTTTAAGTTGTTCTAGGGTAATCTAGAACTCTGATTTCTTATTTTCAATTATCTTGTCAAGTTGGTACCTTTCCATCTCTATGGATCTTTCCTCTTTAGTGATTAAACTTATTTAACAAGAGAAAAATCTTTGATACCAATTGTTGGGATTATATAAAGGTGAGTTACTAAGAGGGGAGGGGTGAATTAGTAACCCTAAAAACTTTTATTCTAAATCCTGAAGATAATATCCTTCGTTAACTGATTGTCCTATTCATAATAACCATTCATTCATGAACATAACTAAAATGTAAAATACTTCTAATCTATCAAATAATAATTCATGAAATGCCACATATTTGACACAAAATTTTTGGTATTGCAGAAACCCTTGTTAGAAGGTAAAAACTGCGGTGGGGATGAAACCCACAAAGCTTCACTATTGCAATAATAAAGTTTCCTATTAGAGCATATAATTTTTATCACTTTTGATGATATTACCTTATTAGGAGTAACATATAAGACCTGTTCAGATCTACCTTGTTAAAGATTTAGCAACACTCATTAAGTGTGCACTTGGTTAACAGATTTTACAATGAGATGGTTAAGTCTACTCTATTAAGAGATTCTTGCTACAATTGTTAGAAAGTAACCACATAAATGATCTGGTTGTTGCAACTTACTTTGCAGAATATTAGATCTTCTTTTCCCTTATCTGAAATCACCTTTCTATGATAGATGTCAATAATGTCTCCTCAAATTACTACTTGGTAGCCTTTGGTCTGTTTCTGATATAATCCTTCATACTCAGTCAATACTTATCATCATAACCCTGGTCCGATCTTTAGATGTCTCCTATAGGTGGCTACTTCTCATCATTGTTATTCTCATCTGTCATCTTGGAAATGCTTAAATAATAAGGATTTTGTGTTGAGAAAATGGTGTTGTACACCTTGCATAATAATGTTTATTATTGTATTATTTCATTTTATTATGTAAATGTTGCACCTAGATGGATGTGCAACATGTAGGGATTCCCATGGAATATTCTTTATGAGTTGTATTGTAACATTGTGATATTATTGAATGTAAACATTTAATATTGGGCAAATAAAGTAAATAAAAGTACCCAATATTAAATGTGGGTCAATAGGGTTTGGTAGCACATGGTTTATGTAATACCACTTGGTGGTTTTGTGGGAGATTGTTTCTATAAAAGCAACCACAAGGGTAATTGTTGAGGTAAGATAGGTGGAAATAGGCTAGCCAAAGGTAGCATTTGTGAAGGTTGGAAGCACAACATGTGATGTGCGGATTCATGCTTGTTCACATGGATTGCATGGGTTGTGGCTAGGATTTTGAAGGATTCCATAGTTGTATTGCAAATGGTGTTTTACTGAATAATACATGGTGATGGATGCTTTTGGAGGCTGGGTATTTCCCTCATGAGGGTTTCCTAGGATATATCTTGTGTCACATTTTTGTGGGTATGTTGTCTATTCTCTTGCATGCGAATTTAAGTGCTTATTTGCATCAAATCTATAATGGGTTATGTGGAAATGTCATATTGTTGTATGCAAGTTTCCTATCAAGTGGTATCAAAGCTATGGTTGTGGTTTTGTAACCCTAGGTTGAATCCATGAGAATGCACGAAAGAATGTTAAAAATTATAAGATATATGGGTGTCGTAGGTTGTTATTGCAGGTCTAAGGGTTTTGGGTTTGCTATTATGATGGGTTGTTAGCAATTTTTTTGAATGTTTTCATTTAAATGAGGGTTTCAGAGGGGAGTTTGCAGAGATGACCTCCTAGGTAGAAATAGACCTCACCATTGGATTCGGGTTGGCCTTGCCATGAATTTTGATATAAAATATGCCCTAATTTGGCCATGTTGATAGAAATTGCAAAAGTTTTTTTAAGTTTCAGCCCGTGATGGCTGTCAAATTTAATCTCATCAGAATTTTCATCATAAAAAAAAAAACTATAGTGAAAATGGTAAAAAGATTGTCTTGGTAAAATGGCCATAACTTTCTCTCAAGTTATTGTATTTTGGACCTCTTATAGTCATTGGAAAGCTAATTCAAAGCACTACAAGTTGGTGTAGGTTTGATTCTATAATTTTAACATTTTGTCAAGTTTTGAGAGCCTGAAGTTAGATGTTATTTATTTTGAGCACAGATTTGGGCATAACTTGGCCATATAGAGTCAATTTTTGGACTTCGAATAGTCAACGAAAAGGTCTTGGAGAGCTCTACACATTTGTTCATATTTGGTGTAGGTTTGACATAGTTTATTTACTGATATATTAATCTGAACATGTTTATGGGTTATTTTGACTATGGTGACATTGTGAGTTTATGACATGGTTTATTTTAGAGATTTGGATTTGATTTCATTGTATACTCAACTTATATTTCAAATTGGTCTCATGATGATATGGTTATCAATGTTTAATTTGGATATGTATGATGACTTGTTGGATCTACAAGTTATGCAGTGTTGTAAGCAGTCTATACTTATAGGTTGCATTTATGGCTTGGATATGGGTTGTCTTTTCTCATTGATCTTTCATTATTGATCCATATTCATATTTTTGGCTTGGATTTGGGTTGTCTATGCCCTTAGTCACATGATTTTCTAATTTGTCTTCATGTAGAAGGGATGAGATGTTGTTACTAGGTACAGTCATGGTGGAGGATTGTGGTTGACTATTTTATGTTGACAGGTTGGCATTTTGAGAGTTAGATGCTTGGTTCATGGATGTGATCATGGTGCCATGAATTTTGGCATGACATGATTGGATATATAGGTAATTAATTAGTGCTCATTGGTTTGGATTCTTGATTTAGTTATGGTGGTATATCTTCTTGGTTGAGGATCATGGTTATTTGGTTTCTTTGAGGAGATCATGAGGTGCACTTTGAGTTCTTTGATGATATGACATCTTGGATGATTCTCATGGTCAGAGGATGGTTTCATCATGATGTCATGGATAGCTTGGATACATGGTTTAGTGGGAGCTTGTGATAGTGATGAGGTGGCAGTGTAGGATTGGTTCCTGGTTTGGTTTGTATCTTCTTGGTTTGGAGATCTGGGGTTTACTTGGTACTAACACTTTGGTTGTGTGTGGTAGACCTGGAATATCTTCATGTAGGAGATGCATATTATGGTGCCATGGGTGACTTGGTACTATGGTTGAGTGGGAGTTGTTGGCATTGATATATTTATTGAGTGTTTCTAGATGTTGGAGGATGTCTTAGGTCATGTTTCTGCAGAAGCTTCTTTGATATTTTTATGGTGCACTTGTTATATTCATGGTGTAAAAATATGGTTCTTCATGGTGTGTGGAGATGGTTACATCTTGAGGACTCATGAGGTCCTTGGTAGAGGTGTGGTTTATGCTTTCATTTGACATGTTATCCTTGGTTTTAGGATGGTTTCATTATTATGTCATGGTATACTCTTGATACATGTTTAGAGTTTTTGGCATGTTATGGTATGTTCATATGGAGCATGGTATCTCTTTTATTGATATGGTTTAGATCATTGTTGTCATGTTTGTGATCCTAATTCCTAGGTTGGATTTGTGACATTGATCTTGGTTTAGTTTCTTGGTATTGAGTACGTTGATCATTTGTTGGATACTTCATGATATTGCTATGTTGCATTTGGAGTTGTCATGGATTGATTGGTTATAGGTGCTCATGGATACTTAGAGATAGAGGTGATGCTGATTTAATCTTGGGATTAAAGATGTATGTGTTGGGATGGTTGATGGTTTTATTAGGAAGATTGAGGAGCATTCACCTAATATGGACTTGAGAGGAGAATATTCTTAGATTAGTCTTGGTTGGAGACTTGGATATCTTGATGGACATTCTCATTCCCCACTCTTGGTCTACTTAGTCATTTACTACTTGAGAGGTATAGCCCTTTGTTTCTTCTCAAGTGCATTATGTTTATTCTTATCTTTCATGGATATTGATCTTGAGCTATGGTGTGAGTTAGTTTAGGAGGGTTCATTTGAGAGATGGTTTTGGAATTGGTTATCTCCTTGTGCATATGTTATTGTTATGATATCATCATGGTTGAGTTTAGGAGATGGTTTAATTGGGCATGTTCCTTGGATTAGGAATGGTTATGAGTTTGATATTCTTGTGAGAGACTTACATCCATGATTGGTTATATGGTATGGTTTGGGTGTTGTTATGTCTTATTGTTTGGGGTTTATCGAGGAGGTCATTCTTGGCACAGTTGGCATCTAGAGGTGTGTGTAGAAGGACATGGTACATGTTATGATTTGCATGGTCTCTTTGGTCTTGGTTATCTTCCTGGATGTTTGATTTCACCTACATTGGGTTTGAGATTGGTTGGAGTTTGTGATCACTATTTTGTGTTCATGTGCATCATGTGAGAGATGGCATCATTATTCCTTTATCTCTTTGCTTTGTTGGTTGTGGATAAATTGGGAGAGTGTTGGAGACTTGTTGTGAGAGTTGTTCTTGTAGTATATTAGTTTATATGTCACATATTTTTGTGGATGTCCTTGATACTACATGGGTTCACTTCTATGAGATGTTGTGAGTGGATTGATTTTAGATTTGACATTACCTTTGCAGTGGGAGCTTCTTAGTTTTTTATGTGGTAGGTATTTCTCTTGAGGCTTATGGTTGTAGGTTACAAGTTGGATATGTTGATTTGGGATTCACTTGGTATACCTTAGAGGTATGGATATTTGTATGGGTTAGCACTTGCTTTAGGTGTTATTTTAGCTATGATTTTGATAGCTATAGATACATGTGATTACCTTTGGATTAAGTGGTTGTTCTTGGGATATCAGTTGGTATAGGATTTATGTTTCTTATGTGACATGATGGGTGGATTTATCTTTGGATGGATTCTATGTATGTCATGTGGTTTTGGCATAATAGGAGGTGGGAGCATTCATGTATGAGATGGTGGATACTTTGATTTGTTGTAGGTACCTGAATGGAGCACATGGTGTACTTTGGTTCATGATGGTGTATGTACTAGGAGGGATTTTTCTCTTGTTCATTTATGTGGCTATGTATTGACCCTTATGCAATGTATAGAACAAGTGGGAGATTGTTGAGAAAATGGTGTTGCAAACCTTGCATAATAATGTTTATTATTGTATTATTTCATTTTATTATGTAAATATTGCACCTAGATGGACGTGCAACATGTAGGAATTCCCATGGAATATTCTTTGTGAGTTGTATTGTAACATTGTGATGTTATTGGATGTAATTATTTAATATTGGGGAAATAAAGTAAATAAAAGTACCCAATATTAAACGTGGGTCAATAGGGTTTGGTAGCACATGGTTTATGTAATACCACTTGGTGGTTTTGTGGGAGATTATTTTTATAAAAGAAACCATACGGGTAGTTGTTGAGGTAAGACAGGTGGAAACAGGTTAGCCAAAGGTAGCATTTGTAAAGGTTGGAAGCATGGCATGGGATGTGTGGATTCATGCTTGTTCACATGGATTGCTTGGTTGTGGCTAGGGATTTAAAGGCTTCCATGGTTTTATTGCAATGGTATTTTGCTAAATAATACATGGTGATGGATGCTTTTGGAGGCTGGTTTTTTCCCTTGTGAGGGTTTCCCAGGATATATCTTGTGTCACATTTTTGTGGGTATGTTGTCTATTCTCTTGCATGTGGATTTTAAGTGCTTATTTACATCAGATCTATAATAGGTTATGTGGAAATGTCATATTGTTGTATGAAAGTTTTGTATCATTTAGACGTAATTAGGGTTATGGAAACATCTAGAAAATACTTGATCAATGATCCATATGAATAACCTAATTCAAATCTACATAGGAATAATCACTAATCCATTTTAAATCTCCAATAAATATTTACCTTGATTTATGTAAACCATTTTCTAGTTCGGTAAAAATAGTTTGCCTTGTTCTTAGTGTTATTCCAAACTTTTATGTGGATCTGACATTTCTTGATAAATATTGTATCTCTGCCTTAATAAATATTGATGTTCGGTAATTAGGTATACTTGGTTATCACTATAATTGGTGTCCTCAGTAAGATGTGGCTTGGTATAGATGCTCAATCAAATCTGTGCTTGGTTCTCATATCATTCTCCTTATGCTCTGCTCGGTTACTGTACTTAGTGATTTGACTGACCTGTCTTGATTTCTTTTATTTACCAATTATGTGTGGCACTAATGACAACACTTGATGAAATTAGATATAACACCTATCTTTCTCATCTAGTCTTGTATTCATTTGTCTTCTTTCTTCTTCAATAGTTCTTTTGTCATCCTCAACTTTTCCTTTTTATTCCATAATTTCACACATCCTTACCGACTGTGCTTCATGTTCTCTTTTTAGTGTTTTGACTTGATCATCAAGATTCTTATTCTTTTCAGATAGTTTTTATATGAGTGCATCATATTCATCAGACATGCTTCCCTTAGATTGTTCTTCAAGTTACTCAACTTGATCTTGAGTATCTTTCAATTATAGTGCAATCTCTTTCCTTTTGTTGATTGAATGTTTTAGTTTCTTGCTCAATTCTTCAATTTGTTCATTATCCATATTCAGTTCCATTTCCATATTGTCAATTATTCTTTTGTACTTGTAGCTTTCCATCTTTTTAGATCTTTCCTCTCAAGTGATTGAACTCCTTAATAAGAGACTGACACGGGAAAAATCCTTCATGCCTTCTTCTTTTTGTAATTGTAGGAAATATTTGTAAATAGGGGCACCTTCTGGAATGCTACCCTCTTGTCTTAGGCTTGGCTAAGATGTTCTACCAATAATGAGAATATAGAAGAGCACAAAGCTCTTACAAAATTTCCTCTCTAAATTAAACTTTACAAGTTTCTCATGTAGCGAGTCACTTGGAAAATTTTCCCAATTAACCTAGTTCTTGTCATCACAAACAATAAGAATAAATTATCACATCTACTCCTTAAAATATTCAAACTCGGGACTACCAACTACATGACACAATAGACCAATGATATTTTTAGTTTCTTCTAAGGATAATTTTTTTTTTAATTCAAGGGGGTAGTTTAGAATTTCTTGACCAAGGTGTTTCAACCAACTTTGAGAAATAGTGTTGAGACACCGGTCTAGATGACCATGGAGGAGTTCCCACCCTAGCTCTAGAGACAATGTCACCTCTTCTTCCATATTGGGGATATGTAGTTCAAGATAAATTTTCTTTGCATTAATTCTAGATATCAAAGTTTGATCAACACTATGGAATTTTTGAGAGTCAAGGTGATAATGTTGCACATAGGTGAGGAAAAATTCCAGACATGTGTCAATAGAAGGATAACACCTATCTTGAGACAAGGCCAATTCTACAACTTCTTGAGTAATAGGGGAATCCTATGGGTTATGTAACCTTCTTTTGATATCATGCATTAATAATGACCCCACTTATGTATCTCTAATGTGGTCTAATTTACTTTCAATGGCTAAGAGGCTTTGAGAGTCATGGGAATAAAAGAGTAAAGAGCTATGGTTTCTAGAAAAGGATGATAATTGAAAAATAAATAGAATAGAGGGTAATCATAGTAAGAATAGGTACTCATGAATGCCATCTTAACAAATTCTCTTTATCCTTTCAACAAAACCAAGGGAAATTGAAACTTTTAGTAAATTCAGACAAAAGAAAGCTTTTTGTCTCAAAGCTGATTTTCATGTTCTCCTTTGGCTGCTCCTTCAAATTTTCTTTAAGTCTCAAATGTGAATAATCAGAAAAAGGTGACATACATATTTGTTCATGGAGAAATTAATGTCTTTAATTTGGCGACTGCAGTATTGCCTTGAAATTTGAAATAAAACTTTTAATTAATGTCTTTTTAATCAAGCTTTAAAATTGGTACTTTTATGACATCATCACATAAGTTAGCACTTATAAAGTTGTCATTATTGTAACATCAGGCTATCACAACCTTTAAGAATCATGGAATAAGAGAAGTGTATGAAAAAGACTGACATAGAGAAATCAACCAATATAAGACTAGTGAGGGATCCATTAATATAACACTATTGGGGATTAGATATCGGGTGGAACAAGACTTAATGGAATAGAAAACTAATGAGTGACACTTCTACCAAACAGTGATGGAGTGACACTTCCATTGAATAGTAATAGAGTGACACTTCCACCAAAAAATGATAGAGAAACATTTCCACTGAATGATGATAGGGTGACAAAGAAAGGATTGGGTCCCTTTAAATAGATGAGAGATGATTGGTCGATTTAATAACTAATGAATGTGAATAGAAAATGATGAGGATAATTGCCAACTTAAAGGGGATGTTTCAAATTTGTGGGAACAATAGGTAACACTCCCAACTTTGGATAATGTTGTGGTGTGTGCAATTTAATTGAATAATTTTTGGAAGGCTTTTTGTGATGTATTCAAGCCCCTTTTATCTCTTGGGATGGACCACATTGATTATAAGTGTTTGTGGTGGAAAAATTTGTGTAAATAATGCTTATATCTATCATGACCAACCTATTTATGTTTTTGGATGATCAAGTTGATATGTGTGTGTGTGTGTGTGTGTAATGATGGTTGAGTTATAGTGTGGATTGAATTATATTATATATGGATCAAATGTGAAGTTAATGTGATGTGAATATGAATATAAAAACTAAGAGTATGTGAGTGTATGAAAATTATTTGGATACGATTCTAAATGATTAATTAACTAATAAAAGGTTAATAAATCTATCTAATAAGCAAATTGCAATGAAGAATGCAATAACAAATGAAACCAAATTAACAATTTACCTTCACTTACAAATGCAGCTTGTCTCCATTGTCCTCCTAGCCTTGATTTCTTAAAGATGTTGAGCTCTCAGATTTCCAAATGAAGCTCTTTCCCAAGATGATTCCAAAGTGTGGAGATTGAATGAAATGAGTGCACAACTAAAACTTGATTATGCAAATATGATGGATGAAATGCAAATGATGGGATGATAATATGGATGCTTGATTGCTTGAATGTTTGGATGGTTGGATGGTTGGATGCTTGGATGCTTATTATCAAAAATACCTATTAGCTTTCAAATGGAAAATGAGGCTCCTTTTATAGAGTTTTGGAGGATCTAGGCCTAGGTGGCAGAATCCTACGGTTGAGAATGAAAGGTGGAAGATCCTAGGGATAGAATTGACTTGGTTGAAGGAGTTGAGAGAAAGGGGGATGTAGTTGGAATGTGAGAGGAAGAATAGGGATGATGTTCCTCTCATATTGACATGGAGGAGAAGAAGGTGGAAGGGAAAGACACATGTCAAGTGTCTCACAAAGACCAAAGAGAGAAAGAGGGAGAGACCTTTTCCTCATGAGGACTCTTTGCACAAGTGTCCTATGAGTCACTCTTGACCCTTAGAGGTGGCTTGAGAAGCCCCTTAGGAATAGGGAATGTCTCTTGACTTGGTTGTTGAGAGGACATGTGGTCATAAGACCAAGTCTTATGAGGCCACATAGCCCTTAAGGATAGGACATGTGTGGGTGAGGATAAATATGAATAAATAATTAATAATAATTATTTATCTTAGCCAAGGTGATGTGTTAGGTGACTAGGTGGATGAAGTGGACTAGGAGAATTAGTCATATTTAGGTGATTGTGTATTTAATTAAATCACTTTAATAGACTATTTAGAAGACTTAGGATATAGAATTAGACTATAGTGAATTTATTAAATAAATAGAATAATTTACTTAATAAATAAAAGAAATAATTATTAATTAAATAATAAAATATTTAATTAATTTGTCAAGTCAATAGTAATTAAATAATAAATATTTAATTAATTAATGAAGCCATTTTTAGGTGTATACATTTTGCCCCTCTTTGAAATAATGTGCTGGTCACATTGTTTCAAAGAAAAATCAAGCATTTTTGCCCCTGCCCCAGATATTGTCTTAGACGACCTATGCATGCCCCCTCGAGAGATTGATTGACAAAAAAGATTATGTGAATTTTGTAAAAATAATTTTATTTATTTATTTATTTTTGTTTTGTTTTTTATGGGGTTGTTCAATCAATCTCACGAACGAACGGTAGAAAAGATGGAGGAAAATGGGGTAGAATGGAAGAAAAATGTCAGGTAGGGTCCACACACCAAGCACATCGGGTCCACAAGCTATAAATAGGGCGAAGGGGTCCACAATAGGCTCATTGTGCACACTTGTCACTTGGAGATCAGAGCGTGAGAGAGAGAAGAGCAGAGCCACTAGGATGTCGTTCCCCTTGTCAGATCACCGCTTTGAGAGAGTCAGATGCTTCCAGTGACCACCCAATTTAGGTGAACCGGTAGGTGACTCGATCCTACTTTGTAATTCCATGATTTGATGTATGTTAATGTAGAATTTTAGCATGTTTAGGGTAGATCAAATGATAGAATTAGATTAGAAAATCTGAGTTTTCGTAGTGGAAGATGAATGCGCAGTTGCACCGCATCAATGCACAGCAACTTGTGGCATTTTCACAGAAACTTAGTTTTGCTGCGCATTCATTACGAATATTTGCGCATTCATAATAGGATAATAGTAGTGTTGCACAAGCATAAATTAAAAGTGCACATAGGTACTTGTTGCGCATGTGTTATGAAAAACTATGTAAATGGTCAACAAAATGGTGCATATGTGTAAAGTTGCGCAAATGTCGATAAATGTTGCGCAAATGTGGAAGAAGATTGCACATCAGTGAAAACCTGCACAAATGTGTAAGAAAGATGCGCATGCATGTTTAAATGTTGTGGATATGTTTTAGGTGGTAGAAGTTGGTCATAATAGATAGTCAATTAGGTCAAACTTGATGTCGATAAGCTGATTTGATCTGTCGATGGTTGATTGTGATCGATTTGATCAAGATTGGCAACATTGTAGCATGTTCGCTAGTTAGCCAGTCTGAAATAGATAATTGATAGAATCATCTATTGAAACACGTGATAAACATGTTTGAAATTGATATGATAGGATAGATAGATAGATAGATCAGTTTATCAAAATCTGATAGGTTGATTATTGTTGACTTGAATAGGATGATATCACAGATGTTCTGATGTCATAGGAGAGATATCCCGTTACACAAAACCTGAGACCAGCATTGTCAGAGATAGAGAGACTGTTGATTGGAGTGTCAGGACTTTATTATGTGATTTACATTCCCGAGATTCGGGTGAATCTGAGCATGATTACCGCATTAGCGGAGAGATGGCACTCAAAGATGAGTACTTTCCATCTTCCGACAAGGGAGATGACAGTGACACTAGAGGATGTATATCGCATCCTCTGACTTCCCATCATAGGAGAGTTAGTGCAGTACGATCGACATGACGGAGTCACAGAGTGCAGAGCCGTCTTTGGAGATGATGACATAGAGGATGGAGAGATTAGCTGGGAGGATATGGTTGACTTGTATGACCCGCTCCCAGTGGTTCTAGCAGGTGCGATTGGGGGATTCGTATGCCCTGATCAAAGGTCACATGGATTTGTAGTTGGGTGGGGCCAGACATTACAATGGGTGATGGAGGGGACCTGATTTGCTTGGGGGGTGTGTTTATTAGCACACCTATACCATGATTTACATCAGGTGGTGTACCACGGGAGTGCATCTCTATCAGTAGGGGTGACACTGCTCCATGTTTGGGCATGGGAGCATATTGCAGTGACAAGACCATTGGCTATTAGATTCTGGGGTGCAGGACAACCCTATATTTATTTGTACTCCTCAGTTTTGTCTCAGGCAAAACTAGGACATTTAGAGTTTTGGCGCTACACTTTTAATACATTGGACATAGTGACATGGAGACCCTACCTAGGGTGTGAGCCATGGGATGATGAGCTATAGCTGGGATTCTATTTTGAGTCACGATGGTTGATAGGGCAGATGCCCTTTATTATTGAGAGATAGCTGGTGAGCCAGGTGCTACGACAGTTTGGCAGGATACAGGGTATGCCCCAGGGAGTGACTGAGTTTACACAGACACATCAGGAGAGACAAGATTGGGGGCCCATGACATCATTTGATGTTGTGCAGCAAAATTTTTTGGATGCACCATTCTAGGCATGGTTGATGAGATAGACAATGGTTGACCCTGGGATGACTATGGATTTAGAGAAATTTTTGAGAGATCATCTAGTGCCATGGATTACAGATCTAGCAGTGAGACCTCCAGAGGGAGATCCAGTAGACAGACATCGGGGGAGGCGGTGAGGTCAAGATAGGAGGGGATGAGGGAGAGGAGGAGATGGAGGTGGTGGAGATGGTGGCGGAGATGGAGGGAGAGTTGGCCCACAAATGAGGGGAGGTGGAGTGAGGTAGAGAGGATAGGGATGGAGATAGCCTTTGGTACAGCCAGCATAGCCAGTTGTAGGAGCACCATTATAGGTACCAATCACTCAGGTACAGAGACCAGTTGCTATAGTATAGATACCAATTACTACAGTATAGGTACAGGCACAGGGGCATGCATAGGATGAGGCAAACATTTTATTGGCCCAAGTTGATGTGGTACAGGGTGGCAGATAGGATGAGCCAGATGTGGAGATGCCAGATATACAGGCACAGGATGAGCAGGTGGACATGGACATCAGGGGACAGGATCCCTATTTACATAGAGATGCTGTGGAGGAGGAGCCTGATATTGATGCACTGCTAGTCCAACTAGCAGCTATCTAGGTAGAGGCAGATTGGGTTCCAGGTCTGGAGAGACAGATTGAGAGGATGGGCAGACAGATGGATGTGCTGTGAGTAGAGAGAGATTCAGCTGTTGAGAGACTTGGGGAGTCAGAGATGCTATTAGATGAGTTGCAGAGGATAGAGGACCTAGGTCCCCATGGGGACATCATGAGATCCATGATACATGTCGGGAAGGAGATATCCTACTGGTGAGAGGCATACAGACAGGTACTCCTGAGGGATTAGTGGATCAGGAGCTATAGAGAGAGCTTAGTTGGCATCAGATCAGTAGCATATGAGCAACAGGCACTAGTTGGTAGTGGAGGGGTATCATCACGTCCTCCTAGAGCACCGATAGGTTTAGGAGGTCAGGGTGGATCCTTAGCATCAGGGAGTGCAGCAGCACAGGGCCACATTGCATCTCGTAGATAGTGACAGACAAAGTCTGGAGGCAGTGGTTCATAGATTGTGAGAGATCATTGTATACACTATTGTACCATTATGATTCATTGTACCATTATATTTTGACTTGACAGACATTGACTATGGACACATTGTTATTGATTTATATCATTAGACATTCAGATATTTTTGTTGTTTTATTGATTGTATGTGATGCAGTTCTATCATGATTTACTTTGATGATTTATATACATGTGCATACTGACATATGCAGGATGTGATGATTTACTTTCATATGCATAAAATGTATGTCTTAAATGCAAAAATTTTTATATGCATGATTTAATATTATTGATGCTTAATGGTTAATAATCATATGATGGTGATATAAATGCATGTCTTAAATGAGTTTACTAATACTATGTGATTATTAATGCAAGATTGTGATGAATAATGTGGATAATGAATAATAAATGAATGATATAATGCAAATGATATCTAATGTAATAAATGATAATGTACCTAAGATGATTAAATGTAATAACTGATAACATGATAAAAGAAAATGAAATGAAATGATAGCTATAATAAATGACCAAATTATATATAAATGAACACTCCTAATGAAGATAACATATGTCTCTAAATGATTTAAGTGTTTAATGCAAAAAGTCATAATATGTTTGGTTATCCAAATGTCCTCAACTTAAATAACAATGTTTTTGAAATAAGAAGAATGGATTAGGAGAATCAGATAACCTAAAAGATAACCTAAAAAATCTCTATAAAAGGAGCACTGATATGCAAATTTAGGAGATGGTATAATGCAATGCAAAATGAAATATGAAATGAGTATCTCCACAACTTCATGTAACATCTTAGAACTTCATAATAACTGGAATTTGATTTTCATCATTGAGCTCGTTATGTTGCAAGAAAATGCAAGCATCATGGTATAATTAAACCAGGATGACCTAAGCACTTCTTGCATGGAGTTTAATATTGCAAACTTGACAAGCATCTACGTATAATTGAACCGAGATGACCTGAGTTTCATTTGCATAACAGACAAGGAATATTTCCCCCTTAATCAAGGTACAATATTTGGAGTCGAGGTATGCGATGCCGTATCACCATAAATAGTATTTGCAGAGCAACATGATTTTCATGTTGTTCATACTATGAAATGGATGAAGGCACTTATACATAGACACCCCAAATTATTTGGTCCTTTGATTTCATCAGAAAATACCCCACAAACAACAATCAAAGAAAATATCATGCCCCATCCCGGCTATTCTAATCAATGACATATGGGAGTTTCAAACTCATGTCAAAAGATATCCTGGAATAGCATAGGAAACATGATAACAATGAAATCCAGATATGAATGCATAATCTACAACAAACCATTCTAACATGCCTGTCATGAATATATATTTCTTTTTCCAAAAAGATTGATTTGGGACATGTTGATCAATTCAAGTGATGTTGTATAGTCAAGATATATAGATAAGTGGTCACATTTCGAAGAATAGATCATAGATTTGGATTCAACATGAAGATACCATTGTAAAAGGTCATTTAATTATGTCTGCTTGCCTAGTGAAAATAACTCCATTATGTCCTCTAAGAGTCACGACTATCATAGATCCACTTCCCAAACTAGGTCGAGGACATGCCCCCAGCTAGGTGATGGAATGACTTATTATGGGTGAAGAAAGATGCAACAAGACTAGGATGAAGACCAATGACAAAAGATCAACCTATGATGGGATTTTATTATGGATAAATACAAGGAATGGTTCATTAACTGGCCATTTTATTATGATATATACATGGTGGGGATGAGGACTGACTAACCATTTTATTATGGATATATACAATGAACAGACACACTAGAAGAATCCTAATAGATAGAGGAGCTAACTTGTCACATATAGCGCCTGTTTCTAGGTTTTCACCACATGATTTTATTGTAGTTTTTCTTTTGATTTTTAAATTTTTATTTTATTTTATTTTATTTTATTATTATTATTATTATTATTATTATTATTATTATTATTATTTTTACAGAATATATATGCCCCTTGCATTGGGATTTCAGGGATAAAACTTCTTGAGATGGATACTATTAAGAGGCTCATCCAAGGGATCTCCTTCAGGTGTAGATAACTGATAAGCTCCAGAACCATAGACTACTGTAATCACAAAAGGTCCTAACCAATTAGGTTTGAACTTACCCTTCTTTTCACGGTGCTGTTGATTCTTTGGATTTTCTCGAAGGACTAAGTCACCCAACTGAAAATCTCTGATCTTTACCTTGCTATTGTACTGACGGGATAGACGCTGCTGAGAAACTTTCAAATGATCATAGGCACGTTCATGACATTCATCTAGGAGTTCTAATTCAGTCAAGCGTGCAACTCTATAATCTTCATCAGGAATTAAATCTTTAAGAGTAACATGAAGTGAAGGCAACTTGACCTCGAGGGGCAGGACTACTTCAGATCCATAGACAAGGGAGTATGGAGTGGCTCCAGTAGGAGTACAGATGGAGGTGCGGTAAGCCCATAAGGTAGGATTAAGTTGGAGATGCCAGTCACGGCCAGCGTCATTGATAGTCTTTTGTAGGATTTTAACAATTGTTTTGTTTGACGCCTCAGCTTGGCCATTTTCTTGAGGACAGTAGATGGTGGAATAGTTGTGGGTGATGTGGAATTTGGCGCATAGTTCATCCATGTCCTGATTTTGGAACTGTTTCCCATGATCAGTAATGAGATACATAGGTCTACCATATCTGCAAATGATATAGTTTAAGATAAACATGGATATTTGTTTCCCTATGGTAGTAATTAATGGAACGGCCTCAATCCATTTAGCGAAGTATTCTGTGGCAGTGAGGATCCATTTGTGACCATTGGAAGATGGAGGATTGATAGCACCCATGAGGTCGAGTCCCCAATGACTGATTGTTGTATGTAGCTTGAGTAGTGTTGGTCGTACTTGTGAGATTTAGGAGAGGTTTTTTTCGTTGGACATTACGATTATCAACAATTTTGTCATTGACAATGTTTTTGTTTTTATTCCAATATTTCAATTTGTCATTGTTGGAATTGGAATTATAAGTGTTGGAATTCAAATTTGAGGATCCAGCATTGTCTTTGGAATAAAGTTTTATCTCACCTTTTCGGACCATGGCTTCCTCAATCTTGATACCATTTTCTATGAGCTTATTGAAGTTTGGTGGACATTGCAATTGTGACCTATAACTCATTTTTGGTGTAAGGTTATCCACAAAAATATCCATCTTTTCTTGTTCAGGAATCATTCGTGGATATTTGGCAAACAATTGACACCATCTTTGCAAAAAAGTAAGGAAGGGTTCTCCATTCTTTTGATGTGTATTGCAAAGATCAAGCATAGTGACTTCATGTTTGATGTTATATGAATAATGAGTCACGAATTTGTCCAAAAGCTCATTGAAAGATTTAATGCCGGGGGGAAGTTTGGAGAACCATTCCATGGCTTGTCCTCCTAAACTTCACAGAAATAGTTGCATAAGATAAGTGTCATTGTGAGCAACTTCAATACAAGTAGCACAAAACTCACGAATATGGTCTTGTGGATCCAAATTCCCTTTGTATTTGTCAAACTTTGGTATCTCAAAATGAGGAGGGAATGGAATCATTGCAAAATTATTATCAAAAGGATAAGGACATATATCATCCAAAGAATACTTATTAGTTGATGATCCAGTTTGGATATCATGAATTTTTTGTTGAAGCATCTGGATTTGTTGTAGGACGGGATCCAAAGATAATGTGTTTCCTTGCGGGTTTTGGGAAACATTATGCTGTTGAGTATGTTGAGGATCATTTAATTGTTGATGATTTTGGAAAACATTTTGTTGATGATCACTATGGGACGCATTGGATTGTTGATTGATTTGAGAAGCATTGGATTGTTGATTGATTTCTTTTGCTCCATGAGGATCTTGAGAACCTTTAAGGATATCTTGATTTTTCATATGAGTTGGTTCTCTAAGATAGGTAACATCAAAATCACTTGGTAACTTAGCTCCTTGTTGAGCAAGCATGAGGAAATACATCTCTTTATCCAAGCCTAAGAGTCGTTCCATGACTTGTAAAAATTTAGGATCTTGTGCAGCATCCCTAAGTTCCTCATCAGTAGTTTCATCATCAAATGCGAGAGGATTAGTTTTATTAGGAGGCTGTTTGGGCCAAGGATTCTCATCATTGTTGTTATTGCCTTCCATTTTGTCCAGGGATTCTGGATTAATAGGTTGTTTGAGTTTCTAAGATCGAGTTTGAACCATAAAATGGATGAAATTGATTGCGGAAAAGGAAGATTCTTGATAAAAAGATATGGAGAATGATTGGTAGAAAAGATATGATAAGTATTGAAAATTGGTGCCAAGAAACAATAATCTAAGTAAGCTTGATGGTTAAGGATGATATATCCTGATATGATAAGCTCACCAAGATCAAAGTCTGATAGATAAGGTAAATTTTCAACACCACACTAAAAATCTTAAGATTGGAAGAAACTGACTTGTTGACTCTTGAGAAAGGAATGATGATGAAAAGTGATGAATAGTGGCAAATTAGAAATTAGAGGTCTATGTAACTCGACTGTTTTTTCAGAATCTTACTAAGGATGAAAATGGGTATCTGAAAAAGTGATTTTGAAATTTCAAAAGCCTGTGGGAATGCTCTCTGTTATAAATGCACAGCAACAAATGCGCAGGACAATGTTATATATGTGCAGTAAAGTGAAACAAATGCGCAACAAATTTTGACAGATGCGCACTGATAAATGTAAATGCGCAGTAACCTGGATCGTATGCACAACAATTTTGGATGTATGCACAGGTTGTCAAATTTTTGATGATTTTGCTATTTTCATGATGCGGAATTTTTTTTTGTTTTTGTTTTTTCTGATATTTTCTAGTTTTTGGCAAAGTAAAAATGCATAAACACACACACGCAAGACAAAGATGATTTTAATCTAATTTAATCTAGTATGAATGCACAAACACACTTACAATCCTAAGGTTGGCAAGGACGATATCTCTTGGATCCCTAGTAGGATAATAAAATCCAGCCACGCAAATCCATAGCGGACAGCCTAGGAAATTAGAGGCACGGGCTCCTCCTTACAGTGCACTCACTTCTCAGGCACACCAAGTTCTGAATTCAATGGGTCATTACTTCCCAAAGAACTGCTATCTCTACTATGAACCGTGAGTAATGTGGGGTGTCTTCACGAGCTTGGGTGACTCCTTGAGCCAGAAGATAGAAGGTTTTTGGCCACTGAACAAAAGTTGTTAATAAGGACATTCGTTCAGGTGGTTGTAATCAAGTCATTTTCCCAATTAAGGGGGCTCTCCCAATCCTTTCAAAGCAATGCTTTCACCTCTACTAAGTAGGACTTTAATGCACCACTGGGGTACTGGAGGAGATTTTGGTTGCCACAATGAATTCACACCTGTCTAATGTGAGACTAATCACACTAGCATTTTTTATATACTAGTTTGGAAGGGCTTGGCTTTAGCCTGTTACCGGTTCGGTCGTTCCTTGGGGTGAGTACCTCTTTTCCCACGAAAGATCACCCTCTAAAAATTATAACAATTTCTCTTACACCCAAGGTCCATGAATGGTGAGGGGAGAGGATATGTTGTTATAATTTTGAGATTACAAGTATGCTATTAAGAAAAACACAATAGACATGAGAATCTGTGCTAAGGAAAACACACAAAGCAAAAACATGTCGTATTTTAAGCCCAAATGAGATTTTAGTTTATTTTGCAAACCCCTTTGGCAATCTGCAAATAAAATTGTTAGAAAAATGTTTTTAGCAATGGGGTCTTCAAAATTTTATGTCCTACAAAATAGCCTAAAAATACTACCAGAACGAACAGACACTTGTCAAAATCTTAGTTAAAAACAAATCTAACAGAAAATTGAATTTTTCTACAGAAATTGATAAATGCACAGAACAGTGATATAAATGCGCAGTAAGTATGGATGTATGCGCAGGAATGATGTATGCATGAAACATTTTAATGAATGTGTAGCTTGGTGGAATGTATGCGCAGTTACTATGGATGCCTAGCAAAAATGGATAAATGCACAGGAACAATAGACAAATGCGTAGCAATTATAACAGAGATGAAAACAGATGAAAATTTTATGCTAGAGAATGGATGCGCAGCTGAAATGAACAGATGCGTAGGAATCATGGATGAATGTGCAGAAATAACCTGTAGAAAAACCTGCACACAGAAAACTAAAAAGTGAAAGTGAAAAGCCCAGTTGGGCCCTCCTTCTAGTGCCAAAAATGTATGCAAATTAGTTGGATACTATTCTAAATGATGAATTAACTAATAAAAGGTTAATAAATCTATCTAATAAGCAAACTACAATGAAGAATGCAATAACAAATGAAACCAAATTAACAATTTACCTTCACTTACAAATGCAGCTTGTCTCCATTGTCCTCCTAGCCTTGATTTCTTGAAGATGTTGAGCTCTCAGATTTCCAAATGAAGCTCTTTCCCAAGATGATTCCAAAGTGTGGAGATTGAATGAAATGAGTGCACAACTAAAACTTGATTATGCAAATATGATGGATGAAATGCAAATGATGGGATGATAATATGGATGCTTGATTGCTTGAATGTTTGGATGCTTGGATGCTTGGATGCTTGGATGCTTATTATCAAAAATACCTATTAGCTTTCAAATGGAAAATGAGGCTCCTTTTATAGAGTTTTGGAGGATCTAGGCCTAGGTGGCAGAATCCTATGATTGAGAATGAAAGGTGGAAGATCCTAGGGCTAGAATTGACTTGGTTGAAGGAGTTGAGAGAAAGGGGGATGTAGTTGGAATGTGAGAGGAAGAATAGGGATGATGTTCCTCTCATATTGACATGGAGGAGAAGAAGGTGGAAGGGAAAGACACATGTCAAGTGTCTCACAAAGACCAAATAGAGAAAGAGGGAGAGACCTTTTCCTCATGAGGACTCTTTGCACAAGTGTCCTATGAGTCACTCTTGACCCTTAGAGGTTGCTTGAGAAGCCCCTTAGGAATAGGGAATGTCTCTTGACTTGGTTGTTGAGAGGACATGTGGTCATGAGACCAAGTCTTATGAGGCCACATAGCCCTTAAGGATAGGACATGTGTGGGTGAGGATAAATATGAATAAATAATTAATAATAATTATTTATCTTAGCCAAGGTGATGTGTTAGGTGACTAGGTGGATGAAGTGGACTAGGGGAATTAGTCATATTTAGGTGATTCAGAGATTCTATTAGATGAGTGATCCAAAACTCTATAAAAGAAAATATCATGCCCCATCCCGGCTATTCTAATCAATGACATATGGGAGTTTCAAACTCATGTCAAAAGATATCCTGGAATAGCATAGGAAACATGATAACAATGAAATCCAGATATGAATGCATAATCTACAACAAACCATTCTAACATGCCTGTCATGAATATACATTTCTTTTGCCAAAAAGATTGATTTGGGACATGTTGATCAATTCAAGTGATGTTGTATAGTCAAGATATATAGATAAGTGGTCACGTTTTGAAGAATAGATCATAGATTTGGATTCAACATGAAGATACCATTGTAAAAGGTCATTTAATTGTGTCTTCTTGCATGGTGAAAATAACTCCATTATGTCCTCTAAGAGTCACGACTATCATAGATCCACTTCCCAAACTAGGTCGAGGACATGCCCCCAGCTAGGTGATGGACTGACTTATTATGGGTGAAGAAAGACGCAACAAGACTAGGATGAAGACCAATGACAAAAGATCAAGCTATGATGGGATTTTATTATGGATAAATACAAGGAATGGTTCATTAACTGGCCATTTTATTATGATATATACATGGTGAGGATGAGGACTGACTAACCATTTTATTGTGGATATATACAATGAACAGACACACTAGAAGAATCCTAATAGATAGAGGAGCTAACTTGTCACATATAGCACCTGTTTTTAGGTTTTCACCACATGCTTTTATTACAGTTTTCTTTTGATTTTTTAAATTTTTTTTTTATATTATTATTATTATTTTTACAGAATATATATGCCCCTTGCATTGGGATTTTAGGGATAAAAATTCTTGAGATGGATACTATTAAGAGGCTCATCCAAGGGATCTCCTTCAGGTGTAGATAACTGATAAGCTCCAGAACCATAGACTATTGTAATCACAAAAGGTCCTAACCAATTAGGTTCAAACTTACCCTTCTTTTCACGGTGTTGTTGATTCTTTGGATTTTCTCGAAGGACTAAGTCACCCAACTAAAAATCTCTGATCTTTACCTTGCTGTTGTACTGATGGGACAGGTACTATTGATAAAATTTCAAATGATCATAGGCGCGCTGATGGTGTTCATCTAGGAGTTCTAATTCAGTCAAGCGTGCAACTCTATACTCTTCATCATGAATTAAATCTTTAAGAGTAACACAAAGTGAAGGCATTTCGACCTCGAGGGGCAGGACTGCTTTAGATCCATAGAAAAGGGAGTATGGAGTGGCTCCAGTAGGAGTACGGATGGAGGTATGGTAAGCCCATAAGGCAGGATTAAGTTGGAGATGCCAGTCACGGCCAGCGTCATTGACAGTCTTTTGTAGGATTTTAACAATTGTTTTGTTTGACACCTCAGCTTGGCCGTTTCCTTGAGGATAGTAGATGGTGGAATAGTTGTGGGTGATGTGGAATTTGGCACATAGTTCATCCATGTCCTAATTTTGGAACTGTTTCCCATGATCAGTAATGAGATACATAGGTATACAATATCTGGAGATGATATAGTTTAAGATAAACATGGATATTTGTTTCCCTATGGCAGTAATTAATGGAACGGCCTCAATCCATTTAGCGAAGTATTCTATGGCAGTGAGGATCCATTTGTGACCATTGGAAGATGGAGGATTGATAGCACCCATGAGGTCGAGTCCCCACCGACTGAATGGAAAAGTACTTGTAAAAGGATGTAACTCTTGTGCTGGAGCATGGATAAGGTTTCCATGTATCTAACATTTCTTGCATGCCCTAGCAAAATGAAAAGAGTCTGCTTCCATGGTAGGCCAATAATAACCCATACGCATGAGTTTCTTAGCCAAAGAGGGACCACTCAAATGTGTCCCACAAATACCATCATGTACATCCCATAAGGAAAGTTGAGCTTCATCATGTTTGAGACATCGCAGGAGAGTACCGTCAAAACCTCATCGATAAAGGGTGTCAGATATTAAAATATAGTGGGAGGTTTGGAGTAGAAAAGTTCATTTTTGATTGCGGGATAGGTCGGGAGGTAAAGTGTTATCTTTGAGGTAAGAATAGATCTTTCCATAGGTTGGGGAGTCATGTCCAATTAGATGACATATAATACTCGTATCAGGGTCATCATATGCAGGACAAGTCAGGGATTCCACCAAGAACTCAAAATGGGCCTTGGTATCTTGTATATCAAATAAAGAAGCAATCATTGCCATGGCATCGGCAGCCTTGTTTTCATGCTGAGGAATCTACTCAAAAGTGATGACAGAGAAATACTATTTAAAGTCATCAACCATATGTTTATATGGCAATAAATTATCATCTTTGGTCTGGTAATCATCATTAACCTGATTAACAATCAGCTGAGAATCTCCGTAGACATTTATTTTAGATACGTTCCATTGTAAATCCATTTTTAACCCAATCAACAAAGCCTCATATTCTGCTACATTATTAGTGCAAGGAAATAACAACTTGAAAGATATTAGAATAGTGTATCCTTATGGCATGATAAAAAGTATACCAGCTCCTGAACCCTGTTGAGTGTATGAGCCATCAAAGTATAATTTCCATGTTTGTGTAGACAAAGCTAAGATATGAGCATCAGGAAACTCTATGTGTATAGGATGTTCATCCATTAATGGAGCATCAGCTAGTTGATCTGCGATCACTTGACCTTTGATAGCCTTCCTGTCTACATATTCAATATCAAATTCACTAAGTAGCATGATCCACTTAGCCAACCTGCCTGTTAATGTAGTCTTGCTTAACAAATACTTTAATGGATCAATCTTTGCAATAAGCTGAGTAGAATGTGACAACATGTAATGTCACCACTTTTGTGAAGCAAAGACAACAACTAGACATGCTCTTTCAATAGGGGAATAGTTTAACTCATATCCCACTAAAGTGTGACTGATGTAGTAGATGGCTTTTTCTTTTCTTTCATGATCTTGCTGAGTGAGAAGAGCACCTAGTGAGACTGTTGTGGCTGAAATGTAGAGCAAGAGTGGCTTGCCTAGAATTGGTGACATCAGAGTTGGAGGATTCACTAGATACTACTTGATTTTGTTGAAAGCTTCCTCACACGTACCATCCCATTGGAATAAGATATTTTTATGCAACAAATGTTGAAAGGGATGACTACAATCCGCTAGTTGAGAAAAAAATCTTTGGATGGATTGTAGACACCCCTATAAAGATCTTAGCTGACTTATGTTAGTGGGGGAAGCCATCTCCAATATTGCTTTAACTTTTTCTGGATCTACTTCGATTCCTTTAGCTGAGACAATGTAC
Organism: Chamaecyparis obtusa; assembly: GCA_027943335.1. Lineage (NCBI taxonomy): Eukaryota > Viridiplantae > Streptophyta > Pinopsida > Cupressales > Cupressaceae > Chamaecyparis > Chamaecyparis obtusa. The sequence goes on from BSBK01002075.1 coordinate 317,048, forward strand.
CCTAACAATTTTCTAGATGTGACCCCGAATGCACATTTCTTTGGATTGAGTCGAATCTGATATTTTTCCATCTGGGTGAATATTCTATCTAACACTCTCAAATGACCAGCTCTGTCTTTGGATTTTGCTAAAATGTCATCAACATAATCTTCCATGATGGTATGCATCATGTCATGGAAGATCATGGTCATGGCTCTTTGGTAAGTTGCTCAAGCATTTTTGAGGCCAAAAGGCATTACATTCCAGCAATATGTACCCCACAGACAAGTAAAAGTAGTTTTTTCTTGATCTTCTGGCGCAATCTTGATTTGGTTATAGCCAGAAAATCCATCCATTAATGATAACATCTCATGCCCAGTTGTTAGGTCAACAATCATATCAATATTTGGAAAAGGGAAGTCATCTTTAGGACAAGCTTTATTAAGATCTCGAAAATCAATACAAATCCTGATAGACTTGTCTGGTTTTGAAACCAGAACAATATTTGAAATCCACTCAGCATAATCAATAGCCTGAATGAATCCAACATCTAGGAGCTTCTTCAATTCTTCTTTCACCATTACAGCAATGTGAGGATGCATTTTGCGGAGCTTCTGCTTAACTGGTTTTACACCTAGTTTGATAGATAGATGATGCATAATGAGATTGGGGTCCAAACCAAGCATATCAGCATAAAACCAAGCAAAGTTGATTTGTTTTGTTCTGAAGAATTTTGCAAAAGCTTCTTTCTCTGATTCTGTCAAGGATGCTGCTACTTTGAGGATGCAGGGAGATTCCTCTATTCCAATGTTAAGTGGTACTATTGGTTCTATAAGAATGGCAGATTGCTCTCGATCAAGATAGTTGGGAAGAGTGTCAATCCTTCCATCATCAGGTGCCTCAGAGAGGTTTTCACCATTAGATGTGTCTTTTCTTTTTACTATTTTTGGATCTAATACTGCCACTGAGTGGTTTTCACCATTAGATCTATTGATTATTTTCATATTTTTATGACTAAAAGGATTGGCACTCTCTCCAAAATAGGCCATGTAATTAAGTTCTATCAAAAATCATGACTTGTGATCCCCTGGTGGTAAATGATCCCTGATACCAAGATAGTCAATGATCACATCATCATTATGGAAGACATCAAGTTCTGGGTGATCGGGAGAATCCCAATCAATAAGGTCAGGATGGACAAGGGGCATTGGATCATTTGGGTTGGTTTCAAAAGAAGAGATGGTATTGATGGAAAATTTTTCAAGGTTTATGATAGTATCAACGAAGTCTATTTCCATACTCTCATCCGAATCATCTGTCACAAGATAACGCTCACTTTGCTCACAATCAACACGAGTAGTATTACATGGGATCAATCCTAGTGAGTCACTCATTGAACTCTCACCCTCATGGTAATCATTACTATATTGATGGACAACATCGACTCCTATTTCTTCAGTACCATCCGATAAGGAATCCCATTCATAATCATTAGAATCAGAATCATCATTATCTTCAAGTCTATCAATGATTCTTTGAGCTATCATTTGTTTCTCTGGATCTACATACATACCATGCTTTTTGAATTGTAAGGTAGGAGCTTTAGATGTCTCATGAAAAGGTGGCATTTTTTCTTTTCCTTTTGTTTCTTGTGGTCCTTTTCCTTTATATCCTAATCCTGTAGTGTCTCTTTGATAATTGGGATTTTGCAAAATTGGTTTTATAACACCTTCTCTTTGTAACCCTAGAGGTCCAGCACCTTGATATCCCATATTTTGTAGCAAAGTATACCCTTTTCCATAGACATCAGGTGATATATAATCATGTTTAATATCCTCTTCAATCTTCTATGTCTTAAGCCAATAATTTGCATTACGCTCAGCTGCCTCTTTGGATATTGTGCCCCCACTTATAAATGTTTTATAAACAAGTGTGGAAGAGGGGTCTGATTGTTGTTTAGTGATCAAAGACCTACCATATGATTTGGGAGATAAAGGTAACTCAGTGATACAAAGAGCTTGACCTAAAGTATATTCTCCCATACTTCTTTCTTTGATATCTATCTTGATCCCATCTGATTTAGAAGTTGATGCTATATTACTAGGGTCACCAAGTGTAATTGCAGAAGATCCAGTACGATTATAGGGAACCAAAGAATTAGAAATATTCACATTGGTACAATATTGAAAAGGATTATAATCTCATTTGATAGTGATCTCCTGACCATTATGAGGGAATTTTATACATTGGTGATAAGTTGATGGCACAGCATGCATGGAATGAATCCATGGTCTTCCCAAAGGAATATTATAAGCAAGATCCATGTCCAGGACTTGACAAGATACATCTTTGACAATAGGACCAATTCTAATTGGAAGAACAATGGACCCCTTGGATGATCTCTCTTCCTCATCATAGGCTTTTATTGTGATTTTCTTCTTTGGATCAACGACATTCTCAGAAAATCCCAATGCAAGGACCAACTTTAACGTGCAGATATTCAAGCCAGCTCCCCCATCTATTAATACTCTTTTAATCTTGTGATTCTAGACAGGGAATTTGATATGTAAAGGAGCATTATGAGGTTGGGTAATGGCTAAATCATCATTTTTAGTAAAGGACAAATAGTGTGGGGTTGTTAAATGGCCTACCATAGCTTGAAATTGATCAGGATCTAGAGTTGTTGGAACCTAGGTCTCTAAAAGAGCTTTTTCAAGGATATCTTTGTGAGATGGAGAAAGATGCAAAAGCTCTAAGATGGATATCTAGGCCGGTGTCTTTTTGAGTTGTTCCAAAAGATTATACTAGTTGGAAGTATTGGGTATGGACTTTGGGACATAAACGGATTTGTTCTGAGTAGTGCTTGGTTTAGACTGGACTCCTTGGAGAGTAACCTTGGCTTGAGCACGAGTAGTAGCATGGATTGGTTGACTCTCTGATTTTCCCTTTATGGTAATAACATTGGCATAATATGCAGAAGGATGACGGTCAGAAATGTTACCAACATATCTATAGGGTGTGCTATTATAATTGGCTTGGTTGTCACACTTATTGTTGGAAGAACCTCCCTTTTCATGCTTAGGAAGTGGATCTTTGAAGGCCGTATGTGATTCATTCGAGACATGTCCGTCAACACTAATTTCACCACTTTCGATTAAGTCTTGGATCACATTTTTAAGTCATTGGCATTCATTGGTTATATGTCCTCTTCCTCTGTGGCATTCACAATAATCATTTCCATTCCACCAAGAAGGCTTCCCTCTAGGTTCATAGTCTTTCGGTTTAGGAAGCGTGATGAGTTTCTTGGTGATTAACTTTCGTAATGCTGATTCGAGAGATTCCCCTAAAGGAGTAAAGTTTATTTGAGGTGAGATAAAAGGAAATCTCAGTTTAGATGAATCCTTGTTGGTATTTTGATTTTCTGACTGATTATTGTATGTAGCTTGAGTAGCGTTGGTCGTACTTGTGAGATTTAGGAGAGGTTTTGTCAGTTGGACATTACGATTATCAACAATTCCATCATTGACAATGTTTTTATTTTTATTCCAATATTTCGATTTGTCATTGTTGGAATTGGAATTATAAGTGTTGGAATTTGAATTTGAGGATCCAGCATTGTCTTTGGAATAAAGTTTTATCTCACCTTTTCGGACCATGGCTTCCTCAATCTTGATACCATTTTCTATGAGCTTATTGAAGTTTGGTGGACATTGCAATTGTAACCTATAACTCATTTCTGGTGTAAGGTTATGCACAAAAATATCCATCTTTTCTTGTTCGGGATTCGTTCGTGGATATTTGGCAAACAATTGACGCCATCTTTGCAAAAAAGTAAGGAAGGGTTCTCCATTCTTTTGATGTGTATTGCAAAGATCAAGCATAGTGACTTCATGTTTGATGTTATATGAATAATGAGTCATGAATTTGTCCAAAAGCTCATTGAAAGATTTAATGCCAGGGGGAAGTTTGGAGAACCATTCCATGGCTTTTCCTCCTAAACTTCATGGAAATAGTCGCATAAGATAAGTGTCATTGTGAGAAACTTCAATACAAGCAGCACAAAACTCACGAATATGGTCTTGTGGATCCGAATTCCCTTTGTATTTGTCAAATTTTGGTATCTCAAAATGAGGAGGGAATGGAATCATTGCTAAATTCTTATCAAAAGGATAAGGACATATATCATCCAAAGAATACTTCTTAGTTGATGATTCAGTTTGGATATCATGAATTTGTTGTTGAAGCATCTGGATTTGTTTTAGGATGGGATCCAAAGATAATGTGTTTCCTTGCGGGTTTTGGGAAACATTATGCTATTGAGTATGTTGAGGATCATTGGATTGTTGATGATTTTGGAAAACATTTTGTTGTTGATCACTATGGGACGCATTGGATTGTTGATTGATTTGAGAAGCATTGGATTGTTGATTGATTTCTTTTGCTCCATGAGGATCTTGAGAACCTTTAAGGATATCTTGATTTTTCATATGAGCTGGTTCTCTAAGATAGGTAACATCAAAATCACTTGGTAACTTAGCTCCTTATTGAGCAAGCATGAGGAAATACATCTCTTTATCCAAGCCTAAGGGTTGTTCCATGACTTGTAAAAATTTAGGATCTTGTGCAGCATCCCTAAGTTCCTCATCAGTAGGTTCGTCATCAAATGTGAGAGGATGAGTTTTCTTAGGAGGCTCTTTGGACCAAGGATTCTCTTCATTACTATTATTGCCTTCCATTTTGTCTAGGGATTCTAGATTAATAGGTTGTTTGAGTTTCTGAGATCAAGTTTGAACCATAAAATAGATGAAATTGATTGCGGAAAAGGAAGATTCTTGATAAAAAGATATGGAGAAAGATTGGTAGAAAAGATATGATAAGTATTGAAAATTGGTGCCAAGAAATAATAAGCTAAGTAAGCTTGATGGTTAAGGATGATATATCCTGATATGATAAGCTCACCAAGATCAAAGTCTGATACATAAGGTAAATTTTCAACACCACACTGAAAATCTTAAGATTGGAAGAAAATGACTTGTTGACTCTTGAGAAAGGAATGATGATGAAAAGTGATGAATAGTGGTCAAATTAGAAATCAGAGGTCTATGTAATTCAACTATTTTTCTAGAATCTTACTAAGGACGAAAATGGGTATCTGAAAAAGTGATTTTGAAATTCCAAAAGCCTATGGGAATGCTCTTTGTTGTAAATGCACAGCAACAAATGCGCAGGACAATGTTATATATGCGTAGTAAAGTGAAACAAATGCACAGCAAATTTTGACAGATGAGCACTGATAAATGTAAATGCATAGTAACCTAGATCGTATGCACAACAATTTTGGATGTATGCGCAGGTTGTCAAATTTTTGATGATTTTGTTGTTTTGATGATGGGGAATTTTTTTGGTTTTTGTTTTTTCTGATGTTTTCTGGTTTTTGGCAAAGTAAAAATGCATAAACACACACACACAAGACAAAGATGATTTTAATCTAATTTAATCTTGTATGAATGCACAAACATGCTTACAATCCTAAGGTTGGCAAGGATGATATCTATTGAATCCCCACTAGGATAATAAAATCCAGCCACGCAAATCCATAGTGGACAGCCTAGGAACTTGGAGGCACAGGCTCCTCCTTACAGTGCACTCACTTCTCAGGCACACCAAGTTCTGAATTCAATGGGTCATTACTTCCCAAAGAACTGCTATCTCTACTATGAACCGTGAGTAATGTGGGGTGTCTTCACGAGCTTGGGTGACTCCTTGAGCCAGCAGATAGAAGGTTATTGGCCACTAAACAAAATTTGTTAATAAGGACATCCGTTCAGGTGGTTGTGATCAAGTCATTTTACCAATTAAGGGGGCTCTCCCAATCCTTTCAAAGCAAGGCTTTCACCTCTACTAAGTAGGACTTTAACGCACCACTGGGGTACTGGAGGAGATTTTGGTTGCCACAATGAATTCACACCTGTCTAATGTGAGACTAATCACACTAGCATTTTTTATATACTGGTTTGGAAGGGCTTGGCTTTAGCTTGTTACCGGTTGGGTCATTCCTTGGGGTGAGTACCTCTTTTCCCACCAAAGACTGCCTTCTAAAAATTATAACAATTTCTCTTACACCCAAGGTCCAGGAATGGCGAGGGGAGAGGATATGTTGTTATAATTTTGGGATTACAAGTATGCTATTAAGAAAAACACAATAGACACGTGAATCTATGCTAAGGAAAACACACAAAGCAAAAACATGTCGTATTTTAAGCCCAAATGAGATTTTAGTTTATTTTGCAAACCCCTTTGGCAATCTGCAAATAAAATTGTTAGAAAAATGTTTTTAGCAATGGGGTCTTCAAAATTTTACGTCCTGCAAAATAGCCTAAAAATACTACCAGAACGAACAGACACTTGTCAAAATGTTAGTTAAAAACAAATCTAACAGAAAATTGAATTTTTCTACAGAAACTGATAAATGCGCAGAATAGTGATATAAATGCGCAGTAAGTATGGATTTATGTGCAGGAATGATGTATGTGTGAAATAGTTTAATGAATGCACATCGTGGTGGAATGTATGCGCAGTTACTATGGATGCGCAACAAAAATGGATAAATGTGCAGGAACAGCGGACAAATGCACATCAATTATAATAGAGAGGAAAACAGATGAAAATTTTATGCTAGAGAATGGATGCGCAGCTGAAATGAACAGATGCGCAGGAATCATGGACGAATGCACAGAAATAACCTGTAGAAAAACCTGCACATGGAAAACTAAAAACTAAAAGTGAAAAGCCCAGTTGGGCCCTCCTTCTAGCGCCAAAAATGTATGCAAATTAGTTGGATACTATTCTAAATGATGAATTAACTAATTAAAGGTTAATAAATCTATCTAATAAGCAAACTACAATGAAGAATGCAATACCAAATGAAACCAAGTTAACAATTTACCTTCACTTACAAATGTAGCTTGTCTCCATTGTCCTCCTAGCCTTGATTTTTTGAAGATGTTGAGCTCTCAGATTTCCAAATGAAGCTCTTTCCCAAGATGATTCCAAAGTGTGGAGATTGAATGAAATGAGTGCACAACTAAAACTTGATTATGCAAATATGATGGATGAAATGCAAATGATGGGATGATAATATGGATGCTTGATTGCTTGAATGTTTGGATGCTTGGATGCTTGGATGCTTGGATGCTTATTATCAAAAATACCTATTATCTTTCAAATGGAAAATGAGGCTCCTTTTATAGAGTTTTGGAGGATCTAGGCCTAGGTGGCAGAATCCTACGGTTGAGAATGAAAGGTGGAAGATCCTAGGGCTAGAATTGACTTGGTTGAAGGAGTTGAGAGAAAGGGGGATGTAGTTGGAATGTGAGAGGAAGAATAGGGATGATGTTCCTCTCATATTGACATGGAGGAGAAGAAGGTGGAAGGGAAAGACACATTTCAAGTGTCTCACAAAGACCAAAGAGAGAAAGAGGGAGAGACCTTTTCCTCATGAGGACTCTTTGCACAAGTGTCCTATGAGTCACTCTTGACCCTTAGAGGTGGCTTGAGAAGCACCTTAGGAATAGGGAATGTCTCTTGACTTGGTTGTTGAGAGGACATGTGGTCATGAGACCAAGTATTATGAGGCCACATAGCCCTTAAGGATAGGACATGTGTGGGTGAGGATAAATATGAATAAATAATTAATAATAATTATTTATCTTAGCCAAGGTGATGTGTTAGGTGACTAGGTGGCTGAAGTGGACTAGGGGAATTAGTCATATTTAGGTGATTGTGTATTTAAATTAATCACTTTAATAGACTATTTAGAAGACTTAGGATATAGAATTAGACTATAGTGAATTTATTAAATAAATTGAATAATTTACTTAATAAATAAAAGAAATAATTAATAATTAAATAATAAAATATTTAATTAATTTTTCAAGTCAATAGTAATTAAATAATAAATATTTAATTAATTAATGAAGCCATTTTTAGGTGTATACAGTGAGTTTGACAATTTTTGTAGTTCTTGATTAGGAGATCCTATATCATTCAAGCTCATTATATTCCTCTACCTACTATAAGATAGTGACTCTTTTGGTAACTTGTGCAAACCTAAATATTTCCCTAAATAAGTTATTCTCTTTAATAATTTTTAAGTCCTCTATATCTTTCTTGAAGGTTTGTGTCTTATCCTACAAGACCTTTTTAGGTGCAGTTTTCTCCCTGGCCTTTGGCCTAAGTGTTTGTAGTATGTTATTCATATAATGAGTGTGATGCTCACTGTGGTGTTTTTCACATTGGGGTTTGTACCTAAAAATATGGAGTTCAAGTATTTGTGTTTTCATTGCAACATATTTTATTGATGGTTAGTCAGATAAAGATAACTGATAGGTATGCATGACATAAAAATTTTAAGATTTGGTTAAGAGTGATTCACACCCTCCCTCATACTCTTAGTCTTGAGGTGTGTTCAAAAATTGGTATAAGAGCTAAGTTCCTCTTGGAGAAGCTTGACCACTTGAGGAAGATCCAAAATGGAAAATGTTGGCAAGTGGCCAAGAATGTATATCATATATGTTTTCATTTATGGAAACACTACTTATTGGTATGGTCACTTGGAGTACAGTTCAGTTTTGGGTATCTAGTCTTGGAAAAATGACTAAGTCCACAAGTAGTCTCCTAGATAAATTTGCACAATTTTGTTAGGCAAGCATAGTATATGGCGATTTAAGTCATGCATGCTTAGAAGGTAGTATGGAGTGTTGTATGGCTTCAGTTATGGTCACTTTTATTATGGAGTTATTTGGAAATAGTTACATGTTTATGGTATGCAAGTACAATATAGCATCAAAACATGGCATATGAAAGGTCATGATGATTGAGGGAGTAACATGTGGATTCTAGAAATTGTATTTTGGATTTAGGTTGGGTCCTATCCCATCTTGATGGATGTGTGATTTCCTATTGTGTATTTTCTCTTGGACATGTTTGGTGATGCACTTGTAAGCTGACTATACATATTATGAGATAAGGTATATAAGTAGAGATGTTTTTTAGATGCGAGGATGGAAGTTGTGTATGAATGCATTATGATGTCAAAATAATGCAAAAGATATTGTGAGATATAACTGGAACTACTTAAGAATAGATGATGCATGTATAGTTCATCATTTGTAATATTACATTGTGAAGAAATAGTTTTGTACAGTAAGAGAAGTGAGCTCCTTGTATCACCCCTAACATGGTTTTCATCCTTTAACAAGGATTTTTACTAAATGTAATATTTAGCTCCTAACAGGGCTAGGTCTCCTAACAGGGACATTATACTCTTAGTGCATAATTTGTGGGTATCATCCCCACCGGGGGTTTCCCTTGGCTAGGGTTTCCTCGAGAACAAATAATGATGTCATGAGTTATTTACTTTATTCATATGTTATTTTTGTTTTAGTGGTTTCATGGTTTAGTTTGAATTGTTTAAATTTATTAGTAAAGTGTTTCAATATGATTCACCCACCTCTCAATATTTATTGTCCTAAAAATTGGGAATATTTGGTGAGTTAAGGAGTTTGATTACTCCTAAACTAACAATTTTGGAGAAGCACCTTGAGGACATTGAGACAGTGAAGAAATCTCTTGATGGATCTATGGCTACAGTACTGAATGATGTTGAGATCTCATCCTTTTCTTTGAATGGTTTAATCTAGATTGGTCATACCTTGAAGATGACATGGGAAGCAGATGAAAAGGTCTTGGAAACCTCCTTCCAAGACATACTTCACACGGTGTAAGTTTTTTATTTGTAATCCTAAATTTTTTCCTTGTATATAGATACATTTTTGTATATACCTTTGTCATTGATGCCAAAGGGGGATTAGTAGTTGTGAAAAATTTATAAGTGGTGTATAGATAGTAGTCTAGCTTTGGACACTTAGTCATTTTTCACTAAGTATTTCCATCAATGCCAAAGGGGGAGATTGTTTACAAGTGGCCAAGAATGTATAGCATATATGTTATCATTTATGCATTGGAGTACAATTTAGTTTTGAGTATCTAGTCTTGGAAAAATGACTAAGTTCACAAGCAGTATCATGGATATAGCTACAAACATTTTCCTAGAAAGCATAGTATATGGTGAGTTAAGTCATGTAAACTTAAATAAAGGTAGTATGGAGTGTTGTATGGCTTCAGTTATGGTCGCTTGTATTTTAGAGTTGTCTAGAAAGAGTTACATCATGTTTATGGTATGTGAGTACAATATAACATCAGAATAGGGAAGATGAAAGGTCGCAATGATTGAGGGAGTAACGTGTGGATTCCAGTAGTGCTATTTTGGATTTAGGTTCGGTCTTATCCCATCTTGATGGATGTGTGATCGCTTGTTGTGTATTTTCTCTTGGACACATTTGGTGATGCACTTGTGAGATGAATGGACATATTATGAGATCAGGTATATAAGTAGAGATTTTTTTGAGATGCGAGGATGGAAGTTGTGTGTGAGTGCATTGTGATGTTGAAATAATGCATAAGGTATTACAATCTATAACTAGAACTACTTAAGCATAGTTGATGCGTGTATAGCTCATCTTTTGTAATATTACATTGTGAAGAAAGAGTTTTTTTATTGTAAGAGAAATAAGATCCTTGTATCACCCCTAACATGGTTTGCATCCTTTAACATGGATATGTACTAAATGTAATATTCAAATTCTAATAGGACTAGGTCTCCTAATAGGGACATTATACTCTTAGTACATAATTTGCGGGTATCATCCCTACCAAGGTTTTCCCTTGGCCTGGATTTCCTTGAGAAAAAACAATGGTTTCATGAGTTATTTAATTTATGCATATATTCTTTTCATTTCAACAGTTTCATGTTTTAGTTTGAATTTTTTAAATTTATTAATAAAGTTCCACAATACTAATTCACCCCCTATCAGTATTGCTTGATCCTAACATAAAATGAAAATGGTCACAAAGTACCTAAACTCAATAAGAAAAAATATGCTTTTTAGAAGGCGAGCATAGAATCACATGCGGACTCTATTTCGCCCAGTATTTGGGATATTGTTAAGAAACCTTACAATCCCCTAGTTGGTGCTCCTTTTATACTAGATAAAAAAAAAAAGACACATGAGAATAATGTGAACACTAAAAATTATATTATTAGTGGATTGAGTGATTTAGAGTTGATAGAGGTTACACCTTGCAAGTTTACAAATAAAATTTTGGAAAAGTTGAGCACTATATATAAAGGAGATAAGAGGATCAAGCAAATCAAGTTGTAGAATCTAAAGCAAAATTTTTAACTTTGAGGATGTAAAAGGATGAAATATTTTAAGGTTACCTACATTGAGTAAATGATATTGTGAGACCAATAGGAGGTATTAGTGGAACTATAGAGGACAATGATGATATGTGAAAATTAATGAGAACTATGACTATAAATTATAAATCTTTGTTGGTTTTCATTCAACAGAGTCAAGACATGGACAAATACACATTGGATTAGCTCTATGGGGTTGTCACATTTTTTGAGATTGATGAGCTTGGAGATATTCAACGTGATAGAAATGATGTTGTATTTTGATACAAAGAAGATTGAATATGTACTTGAATCAAATTGTGATTCTAATGAAGATAAACAATTTGTGAGAAGACAAAAGAAAGGATCCAGAAAGTATAAAGATAAGTTACTCTTCAAGTGTTTTAATTGTAGAAGAATGGGTCATTTTTCTACTAATTCCCTTATAAAGATGATAACCTTGAGAAACCTAATGATGATGGGAGAAATAATAAATCTAAAAAAAAATAGATATACAAGGATTAATAATAGAGACAAGGATAAGAAGATCTCATTTTCTATTGAGACTAATGCATTAGGAAATGATGATGGATATGATTCAAATCATGATGTGTTATTCTTGGCTATCAAGAAGAATGATAGTGAAAAATCTAAAAGTTAGAGTGTTGTAGAAAATAGTGAAAGATAAGTAGTATTAAAGATTTCACTACATGCAAGAGAACTCAAACCTTGGATTATTAATTTTGAATGCTCAAACCATATGAATAGTTGAAATCAGTCATGCATTCATTTTAGTTCCACTAACAATGTAGTTGAATATGAAGCCTTAGTTCAAGGTCTTTAACTTGCACAAAGAAAAGGTATTAAATCTTTACAATTTTTGTTGGAATGGAAAGATAAGGGACTAAGAGGGGAGGGGTGAATCAATACCCTCGAAAAATTTAACTGAATACTCAATCTACAAATAGTAGTAACTAACTAAACAACTGAATCCATTGTGTGCAACATTCATTCAAATAAATTTGTAAATTTAAAGTGCTTGACATCAAACAATAGATCAATCATGAAATGTAACACATAAAACCAATATTTTGGTTACGCATAAACCCTTGTTAGAAGGTAAAAAATTCCGTGGGGATGACACCCATAAATTCTTCACTACTCCAGATAATAAAGTATGCCTGTTAAGGCTACAAATTTGATCACTTCTAGTGATCTTACCCTATTAGGAGTAACAATCAGATTGATTAGATCTACCTTGTGAAAGGATTTAAACAATACTACTTGAGTGTGCACTCAGTTAAGAGATTTATAAATAGACTATTAAGTCTGCTATGTTAAGAGATTTTACAAACTCTGTTACAATGATTAGAGAACAATAGAAAGTATCTATAAATGAAAACTATAATTTGCTTGAATTAGATAGATGATATACTGAATAAATATCACCTTTATGTGTAATAATTTGTCCTCTATTCTGCTTAGAAGCCTCTATTCTACTTAGTAGCCTTGATTGAATATTTGTTTCTAATAACTATTCTTTCATGCAAACCTTGTCTAAATTCTGATGTCTTGAAAGTGGCTACTACTTCAAGATCTCCTTCTTTTGTATAAATATATTCACTTTATTGTCTTGTGTCAAAATGACATCAATTACAAATATATAGCAAACTTCTATGATTTTCATGACCTCATTAGGTTTACAACATCTTAGAAAACCTAAGATCTATAGTGTACAAAATTAACCTAGATCTAACTATTACATAGGAATCATCATGTAATATTTAATGATTACATTCACAATAAATAATCCTTGATCTTGGTAAAATGTTTTATGAATCCGTGTAACTATTTGTATAGATAGATGTACCATTCCTGAATACTATGCCATTTCTTGGATAACACGGTAAAAAAAACCTTTTCTATTTGGTGAAAACACTGGTGCTCAGTGTGTATACTGCTCGATGTTTACTGACGCTCAGTGCTCAGTTTACTCTGATGCTCGATAAACATGCTCTGGTGCCCAATTAAACCTGTTTCCTTTTAGCTCTTGGTTCTGCCTTGTGAATACTTGGTATGAATGCTTATTTGTTTAACCAACTAGCATAATATAGCTTGTTGTATCATCTTTTACTGACTGATCAACTTGGATAACCGACTGGTCTAATTTGATACTAATGAAAACATATAATGCTTAAATAGAGATAAGAATCTCCCCCTTTGGCATTAGTATCAAAAGTGTAATGTATATAAACTGATATCTTCAAAGTGTTCTTACACTTCATATATACATGACAAAACTGACTCTATGTCAAAAGCTCCCCCTCGGTGGATGCTCCCACTATGTATGTAGTACACTTAGCATATATTTATACATTTGGCATATACATTAGTTTCCCCCTTTTTGAGATTAATGCCAAAAATAAAAAATTTGTACTTACATCTTGTAAAAAATGTGCTTATGGGTTTTCATCAGTGAATCTAAGAGGTTTTCCCATTCCTCTTTCAAGTTGTTGAGAGCAATATGCTCAAGAACAACTTGTGCATGCATGTCAAAGATGTTCTCCAACACTAAAATCTTAGGTGTTGTCACTAAGGCTTGTGCCTTCACAATGTGTCACTCAATTATTTTGAGGTGGGGAAGCAACTCTGCTTGCAGCTTGATGACTTGGTCACTTATCTTATCTTCTTGTTTCCTCATATCTACTCTCAAGAGCCCGAGTTCTTGTACTTTTAGTATATGCTTATGAAAGGCATATAGCTTGGTTAGAGACAAATTTGCACTGGCTAGGATGTCATCATCTAGCTTTTTAATCTTCTCACTGACCTCGGTGGTAAAATTCTCCACAGTGCATAACTTAAATAAAATTTGAAATATTTTATTAATAGATTGTAACTCGGTGGTTACCTCAAAAAATTTTACTTTGTTTATCACCACTTCTTGACTGATCTTTTCTGATAACTTATCCTGAATTTTGGCTTCTACCCTTTCTTCAATTTTCTATTCAGCATCAATGTTCAGGGCATTTATTTTATTGGCAAGGGTAGAAAGTTGGTCCAATATGGGTGTATCTTCGTTAACCTGGACATCAGGTACAACTTGCTATAAGATGTCTCTCACATCTTCAATTATCTACTTGATCTTGCTTTCTTTCCTTAAATTCTCTTATGTTTCTTTCCTTGTGCATAACTCCCCATATTTTCTTAACTCCTCGAGGTCCAAAGTCCTCGGGTCACAGTCATGAAATTCAATGACTTCATCAAGTGTGACTGGCCCTTTTCCATGCATTTTCTTCTTCTTCTTGGACTCTTGGGGTGATGACTTAACAAAAGGAACTATATCCTTTACCTCAACACTTAGCTTTTCCTTCTCGGTAGACACCGTGTCTTCCTTCTTTGGCTCCTCAGTGACATGTGTCTCAGTTGATTGAGATGTAGTGTCTGTTTGAGTGGTCTTGGTAGGTTTGGGGTCATCTTGGCCCTATGTATGTGCCTCTTTTTCCTTAGGCATTTCTATCTTTTCAATATTTGTTGTGCTTGTTCCCTATTCTCCTGATGTGTCTTTAGGTTGCTCAGAGATTGAGCCTTCAAGTGCATTTTGAGTTATAATATCAACAACTTTCACCAAAACTGGAAGATTACCCGATATAGTGCTAATTGCTAGATTAGTATAAACTTGTTCTTCTGGTTGAGCTCTAGCAACTGTAACATCTTCATCATCTTTGATGTCGTCAGGATCACCATTTGTGATGTCCTCAATGAGTACATCAAGTGCATCATTATCAATTCCTTATATTTCTACTTGTTCCGGTGCATCTTGGATTACATTTATTTTCTCAATAGCATTAGTAGTATTAGGTACCTCGGTATCTGATAACTCAATTGTGTTCTTTGGTGCCAAATCTGTATCATCATAATGAATGCCTTCACCTTTTCTCTTGAGCTTCTTCTCAGGGATTATGGCCAAAGCCATCTTTTCTGACTCTGCTCGAGCTTGTAGAATTGAAGTCTAGATGAGTTGACTATTCTCATCTATGTCTGCTAGATTTTTATCAAGTATCTATAGTGCATGGATTTTTACTAGAAATATTTTTGAATATTCTTTCATTAATTCCTCAACTTCAGGAATTGTCAATGTAGGCATTACCAAAACTAGGGATTGTTCCCTCATTTTCTTCTCAGTGTTCAAGCCATAGGTCCAACTCTATAAAATTCTATCATATAATTCCTTAGGTACATACTTGGAAAATTCAATGGGTACCTTCCTGAACTTAACCATCATCTGTATTATTGCCTCTTTAATTTTATTCTAGTCTTCGATTGACAATTGTTCAAACCAACCGATTTCAGGATCATTTAATCCTTCATGTTCTATTATGTCTTCAACTACTTTATCAATAGAACAGTTTTTATTTACAACTTTAAATTGTTCAGTTTCATCTTCTTCATCATCTATATCATCTTTCCCTTTGATTAATTTTCTTCTTTTCTTAGGGGGCTCGGTGGTAGTTTTTGTATCTCTCTTCTTGTAGGTCTTTGTCATGTTGCTGTAGTAGGCCTTATTATTTTTACAACTCCTTTCTTTGATGGAGGTGAAGCTACAGTTGCTGACCTTGTGCGTGCTCTCATTTTCACTTCCTCCTACTTCTTCTTTGGAGTGGGGGAAGGTGAAACCGGTGTAGAATCTGCATCTTTATCAAACTTGGTCTCTTCACTATCATGTGGTTTGTCAGAAAGAAGTAACTAACCTTTGGTTTCTACCTCAAATGGTATACTCTCAAATGATCCAACATCATCACCAAATTTCTTAACCAAATTTGTCATCATTTCCTGGATTTCTTAGTTATTTTACTGATGACTGGGCCTATTTTTATCCTTGTCTTAGCCTCTTCATAAGTACCAAACCTTTCAACATTAGGGCCCTTAGGCTTAGCCAATAAAGACTTTATTGATTTAGAATCAAAATCAAAATATAATTCATAACCCATGGGGGCTAACCATTTTGTTCTTGGCTCCACAACCTTAATCAAAGTATGATCGGTGTCAACTAGAAAACAAATTTCATGTTCATATTATTCTACTAGTTGCCTTGGAATTCTGCTCCTTGAATTCATTCTCTCTTTGAATTGTTAAAAATAACTATCTAATACACTGTTAAAATTATCTCCCAAATTTCTAATCAACTCTATGATTTGGAGTGTAACAGGCTTGTTGGTTGACCAAACTATATTACTGACCGAAGGGAAAAACTTTTGCACATAAAAGAATATGCAAAGTACTAAGGAACCAAACCTATAGGTGTTGGACTTGGCTGACCGAATAGTCTTCATATTTTCCTTGACTTTCTTTAGTAGAAGCTCAGAAAGGTCCAACTAAACTCCCTTCTTAACCATTTTGAAGGCTATGTCAACAGCTCTACACGGTACACTGTTTAGTCTACTCGATTGGAATATCTTGTAACCAATGACATAAGCTTTGAATCTTGTCTCAGGATCTTTGATTGTGCTTACTTTCAATTCTCTCCCATCCCATTTGGCTCTAGTGTTCTTTTCAAGCTCAGCCCTCGGTGCACTCCTCAGTGCCTTGGGCCTTGTCAGTGGTTAGGAATCCAGTTAGCACCTATATGGTGTGCATCATGATCTTTATAGGCTCATCCAACCATAATTTCCCATCATGATATCGACTTAAAACAATTCTTATCCATTCATTTTTAAAAACCTTTGGGAAATTTAGGGCATTAACTAGACCTTTGACTCTCAGGTGCTCATGATCAGATTTTAGCTTCCTGTCTTCACCACACAACTGGTGATAAGTTGCAAACATCTCAAAGTCTCTGATTTCACCTATCTTATAGTGAATGAATGAACAAACATCTTCCACCAATAAAACCCTCGGTGGTATGCTCAGGAAAGCTCCTATTTTATCACTTTGTGATGCTACTTTGGGATGGAGTTTATATTTTGGCTCATCACAAGTAGCAAAAACTATTAATTTTATTTCCTCTTCCTCTGCATTCTTGGATTTTATCACATTTGATACAAACACCATAGTTTCTTGTTTAGGGTTTTGGTTAGTAATGAATGAACAATTCAGTTGTAGTAGTACTTACACAAAGTGATGATGAGATCACTCAAAATACTTCAAATTTGTTCTTAAATGCTTTGGAAATCCTTTTCTTGAAATCACTCTGAAAACTCTCTGCTCTTCATAATCATTGTGTGAAAAATGAGCTAAGTTCACCATGTATTTTTAGATTTTTCAAATTCCCGCTCAAACCTTTTTGCAATAAATGTTTGACCTAATCAAAACTTGACAAAAACTATCAAACTTAGTGTATACCTCAAAATACCATAAGCTTAGTTAACATGTAAATTTACACTCGGTAAATACTAACACTTGGTTAACCTTGCATAATAATCATCAATTGGCAACTTTGCACTCGGTCTAACATATACTCACTGTAAACACTTTAAAGCTCAAAACTTGTAAAACCATAATGTATCTTAATTCATGTTGATTTGGTATGTGCACATCTAATATAAGAAATTGTATGATAGATACAACCAATTTAAATTGTTAGTTTTATACATACCTTTTTGGCTTAGGTGGAGGTGTCGATGTCACCCAATCCAATGGATGAGGTTTCACCAACTGTATTTCTTGACTCAACATTATCATTTGATGCTTTTCTCCACATAGTGTTTCTTATCCTCATGATATCTTCAATTGTATTCCCATTTTCAAATATTTGTGTCTTTGGTGCTTAGTCTCTACAATCTTTACTTAGGTGACTATCTTTGTGATAGTATAAGCATGTCATACCAATACTTGTCCAGCTATGAGATCTTCTTGTCCATCTCTTCCTTGTGCAGTTAGCAGCAATATGTCCATACCTTCCACATGATGTGTAGTTAACCCATGTTTTATAATCCCAAGTGTAAGCATTACCTTGTCTCCTCGGTTGATAGGTCTTATTCTATCTATTCGGTGTCTAGACTTGCTTCATCTTTGTTCTACATTGTTGTGAAGTGTGTCCATGCATGTTGCAAGTGTGATAGTGTTTCTCCATGTAGGGTTTTTTAGGAGTCATATTCAGCTTATATCTACATTCATATGCTTGATGTCCAA
Organism: Chamaecyparis obtusa; assembly: GCA_027943335.1. NCBI lineage: Eukaryota > Viridiplantae > Streptophyta > Pinopsida > Cupressales > Cupressaceae > Chamaecyparis > Chamaecyparis obtusa. Next base: position 335,454 of record BSBK01002075.1, read on the forward strand.
ACTTATTACAATTATAACAATGACCATTGAACTTAGGAGTGGTTTTAGGTTTACCTTGTTCTTTACTCCTACAAAAATTTGAACTGTGGCCCGGTTTACCATAGTGATAGCATGACAGTGTCTTGGGTCTTTGACTCTTATAGTTATTCATCTATTCAGATTGCTTAGAAGATTCTCCTTGCTTGGTCTAGCCTAATCTAGTAGTACTTCCAAGTCCTCTTTGACTAATCAAAAAGTCATCAATCTTCTTGGAACTATCTTTATCCTTTTTCATCATCTCATTATGTTTTTGCCACATTTTCACTTCATTTCTCAATTTTTCATTTTCTTCTCTAAGTACACCAATGTGTTCAAGTTTCCTTGATAACTCATTATTTACTCAGTTGATCTCCTATCTTAAAACAACCATCTAATTGGATATCTCAAAGTGATGCTCGGTAAGTCTCAGTATCTCAAATTCATTCACTTGTAAGTATTCAATCATTTGTCTTTTGTCTTCAACAACCAAATTTATTTCTTGTTTAGCTTGTCTCACATTATTCATCACATCGATCATTCTTACCATTTGTGTTTCTTGAATGATCTACAGGGCTTTCACTTGTTTAGTCAAATGAAGATTTTTCTTAGGTAAATCAAAAATTGCACTCTCAGATATGTCAAATATACTTCCTGAAATGGATCCAATATTCTCAAATAGATCATCAATTTCTTCTTCATGATAATCAGTCTCACATTTCTTAATAGCCATATCTTTTCTCTGAACCAATAACTTTTTCAACTCATGCTTAGCTTGCTTGTATTTCTCAATGAAGATTTTCATTTGAATCTTTTGATTCTTAATTGTCTTATCCAACTTGTATCTTTCCATGTTTAGATCTTTCCTCTTCAATGGTTAAACTTCTAAATAAGAGATCTAGCTTTGATACCAATTGTTGGAATGGAAAGATAAGGGACTGAGAGGGGAGGGGTGAATCAGTACCCTCAAAAATTTTAACTAAATACTCAATCTGCAAATAGTAGTAACTAACTAAACAACTGAATCCATTGTGTGCAACATTCATTCAAATGACTTTGTAAATGTAAAGTGCTTGAAATCAAAAAATAGATCAATCATGAAATGTAACACATAACACCAATATTTTGGCTACGTTGAAACCCTTGTTAGAAGGTAAAAAATGTGTTGGGGATGACACCCATAAATTCTTCACTATTGCAGATAATAAAGTATGTCAGTTAAGGCTACAAATTTGATCACTTCTAGTGATCTTACCTTGTTAGGAGTAACAATCAGACCGATTAGATCTACCTTATGAAAGGATTTAAACAACACTACTTGAGTGTGCACTTAGTTAAGAGATTTATAAACAAAATATTAAGTCTACTCTATTAAGAGATTTTACAAACTCAGTTACAATGATTAGAGAATAACATAAAGTATTAGTAAATGCCAACTATACTTTTCCTAAATCAGATCTATGATATACTGAATACATATCACCTTTATGTGTAGTAATTTGTCCTTTGTTCTGCTCAGTAGCCTTGATTGAATCTCTATTTCTAATAACTATTCTTTCATGCAAACCTTGTTTGAATTCAGATGTCTTGAAAGTGGTTACTACTTCAAGATCTCCTTCTTTTGTATATACTCAATTCACTTTCTTGCCTTGTGTCAAAACTGTAAGGAAACTCAGGTGTAGAAACAGCTTCCTACACTAATCTCTAAAGGAAAGTATTGTGCAAATTATTCTAAATCCTTACAATTTTAGATTCATTAACTACTTTAACAATGATATAACAACCATATACCATGCATACAAAAAATAGAGAATGACACAATGATTTACCTTGGGGAAACCTTTCGGTAAAAACCCCAGTACTCCAAAACCTGCATAGTGTATTAAGACAAATTGCGACAACATAAAACATTTCAACAATACACTAACTTCTCCTATCTTCGCAATCCTAAAAATTCTTATATCATCCGCTTCCTTTTTTAGGGAAACTTCCAAAGATAGCCATATTAGGATTTTACCATTCTTCGAGAAAATAGGAACCCAAAATTTTTTTCAAGGCGATGCCCTGAAACCCATGATTGGGGAAGAGTGTATAGTACTCAATTTTATCAGTTGCCATATGTCTTCACCTGTCATTGAATCTTCTAGACATAGCTCTTACATGCCATAAGAATCCATCATAACCATTTCAGCCATGATCTCCTTACACATAATTCAAGATGCTAACACATCAAGTGGAGTGACACATCAACATGCCAACTAGACATGTACACTCACACTTAATTAAATTATTTGCAAGAAATACATTTTACAAAACAAATAATAAGAATAGGAATTATCCAAGGTTGAGACACCTTATTCCTAACATTCTCCCACTTGTTGAACACCTTGTAAGAGCAATAGGAACATAACAGGGACTAACCACTATAGGCCAAAAGGCCCATAGACTCCAAACACCATCTGAACTTCTCAATGCCCACTGGTTTTGTTAATGCATCTGTAACATTCTTCACAGTATCTACCTTCTCCAAATTTACCTTTCCATCTTCCACCATATCTCTCACAAAGTGAAACTGCACATCAATGTGCTTTGTTCTGGCATGGAAAGTTGGATTCTTCACAAGGCAAATAGCACTTTGACTGTCACACCAAATAGTAATCTATTCTGCATCAACACCAACATTAGAATACAATCTCCTAAGACAAATGACTTCCTTACAAGCATGAGTAGTAGCCATGTACTCAGCTTCTGTAGTGGACAAAGAAACCATAGATTGTCACTTACTCATCCAACTGATAGCACCACCAAACATAGTGAACACATAAGCACTGGTGGATCTCCTGCTATCAATATCACCTGCTCAATTTGAATCCACAAACCCACAAATACAAACTGAATGCGAAGATCTAGAAAATTTACCATGGTAACATACAGGGTAATCTGATGTACCCCTCAAATATCTGAACTCGCTTAACTACATCCCAATGTACCAATCCAGGGTTAGCCATAAACTGACTCAGGACTCCCACTGCTTGGGCAATGTCTGGTCTAGTACAAACCATAGCATACATAAGACTACCAAATGCACTAGCATAAGGTACTCTACTCATGTCCTCCACCTTACTAGGAGATTTTGGACAATCATCTACAGATAAATTTGTTCCCATAGAAATAGGAACACATAGTGGTCTACAATCTGCCATGCTGAACCTATCCAACATAGACTTCACATACTTACTCTGACTCAACCAAAGTTAAGTGTTAGACCTATCTCTACTGATTTCTATACCCAAGATGTACCTTGCTGCCCCAAGATCTTTCATCTCAAATTGTGCTAACAACTAAGATTTAAAATAAAAAATCATACCCTTACCCTTCCCAAATAGCAACATATCATCAACATATAAAGCAACAATAAGAAGGAAATCATTTTCAACTCTAAAATAAACACAATGATCTAATTTTGATCTTACAAATCAAATTGACAACACAAAGGCATCAAACTTAAGGTACCACATCCTAGGAGATTGTTTCAAACCATATAGAGATTTCTTTAATCTACAAACTAAGGATTCTTTACCTTTAACAATGTAGTGCTCAGGCTGTGACATATAAATCTCTTCCTTCAAATCACCATGAAGGAAAGTTGTCTTCACATCCATCTATTCTATCTCTAAATCATATGATGTAGCAAGAGATAACAAAAATCTAATGGATGTCAAATTTGCAACAGGAGAATATTTTACCATAATCTATTCCCTCTACCTATGAATACCCTTTTGCAACCAATCTAGCTTTGTACCTTTCAACACTGCCATCTGCATAGAATTTCTTCTTGAACACCCATTTATAGCCAATAGATTTTCTCACTTTAGGCAAAGGTACAAGGTCCCAGGTTTTTTTTTCTCCAATGAAGCCATCTCATCATCCATAGCCTCAATCAAGGAACCTGCACCTTCCATGCCCAAAGCCTCTTTCACAGATCTAGGCTCATTAGTGTTAGTAATCAAAGCAAAAGCACAACTGGAATCTAACATAGAATAACCAAACCTTTCTAGTTGCTTTCTTTCTCTCATGGATCTCCTCAAGGGCTGAGGTTGAGGTTTTCCTTCCTCTTCTTCCGAACTATCAGAGCTACTAGAGCTCTCCTCATCATTAGGCCCAACATGGTCTCTCTATTCAGTCTTCTCAGAGGTAGGAGGCAACTGAACAACATCTTTTTCCTTTTCTTTTTCATATGGTTGTAGTACAATAGGAGAAGATGTTAGCTCTCTAAAAATAACATTTCTACTATACAACACCTTACTAGTCACAGGATCCCAAAGCTTGTATCCTTTCACACCAACACTGTATTCGATGAAAATACATTTGACAGCTTTGTTTTCCAACTTAGATCTTTTCTCCTTTGGAACATGTGCATAAGATTCACAACCAAAAACATGAAGATGTCTAATTGAAGGCTTCTTACCAAACCACACCTCCATGGGTATCTTACCAACAAGAGCTGATGTAGGAGATCTGTTAACCAGATAGCAAGTAGTGGCCATAGCTTCAGCCCAAAACATTTGTTCTAAACCAGCTCCACTAAGCATACTCCTAGCCTTCTCCATCAGTGTCCTATTAATTCTCTCTACAACTCCATTTTTCTGTGGGGTATAAGGAGTTGTCTTATGCCTCTCGATACCTTGTTCTTTACAAAACTATTCAGACTCTGCTAAGAAAAACTCACCACCATTGTCAGTTCTCACACACTTAATCTTCTTACTAGTCTAATTCTCTACAAGAGCTTTAAATTATTTGAACTGACTAAAGACTTGTGTCTTACTTTTAAGGAAATAAATCCAAGTCCTTCTACTGTAATCATCTATGAAAGATACAAAAAATATAGAGTTGGAGATTGAAGGAAATTTTATAGGACCAAATACATCATAATGAATAAGATCCAAAACATCAGAAGATTTGTGAGAACTAGAGTAAAACTGAACACGATTTTGTTTACCATAGACATAGTGTTCATAGAAGTTGAACTCAAGATTGCAATCATTTAACCCCTCAAAAAGGTTTTTATTTTTTAGGGTTCTGAGACCCTTTTCACCAATGTGGCCAAATCTCATATGCCACAATATTGTCTTTTCTATAGGAAGCTTACCTTCCAAAGTGTTTGCACTGCCATCAGAACCAATAACCACAGACTTCTTCATTTCTCATTCAAATGGTGAGGATGAAGAACTATTACATAGAGGAATACATGCATCTAGTTGAAATAAGGTACCTCTCCTAGTACCCCTTGCAAGCACTATCGATCCTCTCATTTGCATCCTTCTTTCAAAAAAACAACCTGCACACCTACATCATTCAACATACTTATAGATAATAGGTTTCATGCCAAACCCAAAATGTGCATAACTCCATTGATTCCCTTTACTCGTCCATCAAGAAATTCGATAGTGACCCTTCCATGTCCAACTATCTTTAGGTGAGAATCATCACCCAAGTACAACTTTGCACCATCGAACTCTTCATATTTTGAGAACCAGTTTCGATGAGAGGTCATGTGAAAAGAAGCACTCGAGTCTACCAACCACACATCATTAGATGCATGGGCTGCAAAAGTTGCAATAAAAGCATCTCCATCTTCTTGAGATTTTTCAAAAGCTGAATCTAAGCCTTTCTTCTTCTTCTTCTTTGGTTCTTTGTAGTCCTTTCGAAAGTGCCCAGATTTATCATAGTTCTAACATTTTGCCTTGGACTTTCTAGGAGTCTCAAAAATCCCATGGGATTTAGATGTGCCCTTCTTTGACTTTTTGTCATTTTTCTTTCCTTTGTCGTTGGATCTCCCATGAATAGCAAGGGCTTCCTTAGATGAATCCAAAGTCTTTCTTCACATCTCCTCAGATAGCAATGAAGACACCACATCATCCATACAGAATGTGACTATAGTACTTTCAAGAGACATCACAAGATTGTCCCATGAATCTGGCAAGGAACAAGGAAGGGTCATACAATGATCCTCCTCCTCGATCTTGGCACTGGATGATGCCAACTGTACAATCAATAAATTGAATGCATTAAGATGATCAGTACGGATCCACCTTCCTCCATTCTTAAAGAATACAACTTCTTTCTCAAGAATAACTTATTCACCAGAGATTTGGCCTGATACACAGACCCAAGCCATTTCCACAAAGAATTTGTAGTAGTCTCATCAAGAACATTCAGAAGAATAACATTTGCTAGACAGAGTTTGATGAGACCCTTAGCCTTTCGATCCTTGATCTCCCAATCCACTTGAGATATCATTGTAGGTTTTACATCAAGTGAAGTAGCCTCCCATAGATTGTAGTCTTCAAGCATGTCTTCCATTTTGAGTTTCCACAACTCGAAATTAGTGCCATTAAATTTCTCCACCTCCATTCTACTGTATGAGGAACTTGCCATCTCAATCTACAAATAAGATTTAGAATGCTCTGCACAAAACTCCCACTCAACTTGAGATTATCTCAAAAAACCCTACCCAAAAACTAGGATCAAAAGTTGATCAGGCTCTGATACCACTTGTAAGGAAACTCAGGTGCAGAAACAACTTCCTACACTAATCTCTAAAGGAAAGTATTGTGCAAATTGTTTCAAATCCTTACAATTTCAGATTCGTTAACTACTTTAACAATGATATTGCAGCCATATACCATGCATATAGAAAATAGAGAATGACACAATGATTTACCCTGGAGAAAATTTTTGATAAAAACCCCAGCACTCCAAAACCTACACAGTGTATTAATCAAAACTATTATAGTTTACAATACACTTGCAATGCAAGTTCTTTCAGAAGAATTTCCCAACTCTTGAAGAAAAATTGCAACAGCATAAAATGTTTCAACAATACACTAACTTCTCCTATCTTCACAACCCTAAAAATGCTTATATCATGCGCTTCCTTTTTTAGGGAAACTTCCAAAGATAGCCATATTAGGTTTTTAAGATTGGGGAAGAGTGTACAATACTCAATTTTATCACTTGCCACATGTCTTCACCTATCATTGAATCTTCTAGACATAGCTCTTACATGTCATAAGAATCCATCATAAACATTTCAACCATGATCTCCTTACACACAATTCAAGATGTCAACACATCAAGTGGAGTGACACATCAACATGCCAACTAGACATGTACACTCACACTTAATTACATTATTTGCAAGAAATACATTTTACAAAACAAATAATAAGAATAGGAATTATCCAAGGTTGAGACACCTTATTCCTAACAAAAATGAGATCAATTAAAAATATATAGCAAAATGCTATAATTTTCAGGACCTTATTAGGTTTAAAACATCTTACAAAACCTAAGATCTGCGGTGTACAAAATTAACCTAGATCTAACTATTACATAGGAATCATCACAATATTTAATGATTACATCCACAATAAATAATCCTTGATCTTGGTAAAATGTTTTATGAATTTGTGTAACTATTTTTCATAGATAGATGTGCCATTCCTGAATACTATGTCATTTCCTAGATAACTCAGTAAACACAACCTTTTCTATTTGGTGAATACATTGGTGCTCAGTGTGTATACTACTCAGTGTTTACTGACACTCGGTGCTTGGTTTACTTTGATTCTCGGTAAACATGCTTTGGTGCCCAATTAAACCTATTCCATTTTAGCTCTCGCTTCTACCTTGTGAATACTAGGTATGAAGGCATGTTTATTTAACCGACTAGCATAATGTATCTTGTTATATCATCTTTTACCAACTGATCAACTTGGATAACTGACTGGTCTAATTTGATACTAATGACAACATCTAATGCTTAAATAGAGAACAATTTTTGGAGATGGCAAGTTGGTTGTTAAACAAATTAAAAATAAGAATGTTGCAAAGAAAAACCTCCTCAAATAATATAAACATAGAGTCTGGGACCTCATTGAGGCTTTTCAAGCTTTCAAAATCCATAGTGTTCCAAGAAATTAGAACAAGCATGCTAATAGACTTGTAGAAATTGGTGCCATTTATCAAATATCAAAGTGATGCAAGAACATCCTTGGGTCATTAGCAATCTTGCATCACCCAAAAATATTTTCTTTTAGTTTTGAATTAAATCAAATTCAACCCATTCAAGGGGTACATGGCTAAATAAATGAATTTAAATCAATTAATAAATCCTAATTTCTCTCAACAACCCAAAAGGGGAGGAAATTCAATCAACCAATAAGATTTGAGGAAAGACATTCACATGGATCAAGCCAAATTCAATCTCAATCACTCAAAGTGAAATAAAATCTTGTCCATTGATCTTGTCTACTTGTCCCAAGCTTTGAGGACACAAACTTTGCATTGTCTTCAAAGGGTGGAACCAAAAACTCAACCAAGGCTTAATCATGATTAACTACACCACACCCCCTACCATTGCATAAATCTATAAAAGGAAGACCAAAATCCTCATAATTCATAACCACAAATTGGAGAATTTCATAGAACCTCTTGCATTTTATAGCTAGAAAGGAAAATTAAGAGCTTAATTAGCATTCAATTTGAATATAATTATAGCTTTAGCTTAATCTTTATCATTTCTCATTCTAGGATTGTCATTAATGGTAGCTTGCTAAGAGCTTCTATTAACACTCTTAGATAGAGAGCCATAGGATGCTCATTTGATCTTTCATTTGCTAAATAGTTTCTATATTGTGGTTTATTTAGTTTCTATTTCATTTATTGTTCAATACTAATCCTATGAAGGTACATTTCCTTGTACACAAAATGGTGCCCATTGTGGGGAAGGATGCTTCACTTGAATAAATGCTTGGAATTATTTCATTTTTATCAAAGTTGTGCATGTTTAACTCTCAAGTTTTTTAGGAAACAACACTTTTGAGAGCTCAAACGATGCTTTTTCACATTCAAATGATGCTTTCCAGCACTGTTTCAGTACTTTCATGACAAAGTTGTGTGCCTTTGCGTTGATCCACGACACTTTCAATCCTTCTATTATTTGTCTATCATTCTTGCAGTGCCTTTGAATGGATTTGTAGTGCTTCTCCCTAACCCCTAAGCGCTTTTGCAAATTTCTTGAGTGCTTTTACATCATTTTTACCGCCTTTGATAGATTCTATAGCACCTTTATTAGTTATTTTTGCGCTTTTGAGTTTTCTGACAGAGTTGAAACAATGCTTTTAATCAGTTTAGCAGTGCTTTTAATTAGTAAAATAACGCTTTTAAGCATTACAGGAGCGCTTTTGCATAAACTATTAATTTTCATTATTTGACTATGGTAAATGATTTGTATAACTCTGCAGGATGTCTGATCACAGAAAAGTGAAAAAACTAGAGAGCAGATTCAACCAAGAAGGAAAGGATTTGACTAAGAAAATCAAGAAGGAGAACTTTGTTCACATCAAATCGGCTCTTGAGGATTCACAAGAGGAGGAAAATCAGGTTTATGAGAATAACCTCAAGTTTTAGAAGCATATAAAACTAAGTTTGTATCACTTAATTGGATTTTCTCACCTTAATTCAAGTTTTTCTCAAAGTTTGCAAATAAGGCCTTAGATTTGATTTAAACTTTGCTTCTTCAATTTCATTTTTGGTTTCCTTCATTTTGGCTGTTGTTGTTGACTAACTTTTCTGGAGGAAAAGCACATTGGAAAGGAACTATAGACAAGGTAAGACAAAAATGGAAATAATCACTCAAAAATGCCCCTAGCTTATGCTAGCTACAAGGAAAGGCAAGCCTCAAACTAGTGAATATTTTCCCTTAAATTATGGCATTGGTGCATTTGAAAATCTAGTAATTACAAAATAGCCTATCTTTGTTTGGAAAGTTTAGCATTTAGGCCTATGCCCTTCACTTCTTCTAGTGAATCAAAATGCCAAAGGTGCTGAACTTTTTAATTAATAATAAAGGTTGAGGGAATAAATCACATAAAATCAAAGCCCCTTGTTTGTGGAGGAAAGTAGAAATACTCAAATCCCTATAGTTAGTGGGCTAGTAATTGAACCTTGTTTATTGTGTTTGGGAAATCAAGGAAAAGTTAGGGATATTCTCTTCAACTTTTGGTGAATCAAATCCCCAAAAACTAGTTCTTAACTCCATTTCCTTGCTTTACATGAACATGCTAGAACATTAGTGGGCTCACCTCCTGAGAAATTACCTTAACAAGGCCAATGAGAGGGACAAACTAAAGTGGGATACACTTTCTTTTGCTGTGAGAATCCAACCCACTATAAAACAAAACACATACATCCTTAATGGGGTGTGTGACAAAAGGATTTTAAATTTTCAAACTTCCTCGAGTAGTCCTCACAGATTGCACAAAACTCTGATATACCAGTGGTGGGAAGCCCCTTAACATACTTGGGGGATGAAAGTTTAAGATCCATTTTTAACAAAATCTATATTAAATCCTTGATAAAATAGCAAGACCACCTTTTAGATCCATGTTTACAAACCAATCTTGAGCTAGGTAGGTGCTTGAAGTCTCTTTTTGTGCAAAACTCATGACAACGTTCTTTCAAATCAAATATTTTGTGTTAGTGGGTAAAAAGAAAAGTGAATGCATGATTTTTGTGTTTGAAATACATAAACAAGTGAGAGAGATATCCATTGAAAGTTCATCTTACATTTTTAATCTCTTCAATTTAAAATCAACAATTATCAAATCAAGGATCACTTCAAATCAAACCCTTGTTGGATGTTGGTTTCCACGTGATCCCACACATATAGGGTCTCTTTACAAGGAGATAGCACTCTTGTTGCAAATTAAGGGCAAGAAGTTGAGTACCAAAGTCTTTTCAAAGGTCCTAATCAAGATGAAATTTTCCCAAACTTATTTGAAAAAAGACTTGGAGAAATGGATAGAAAATCCACATATCATAATTACCAACAAGGAGGAAATAATCATAACATCAACAATACCGATCATAATCCCAAAGAAACACTTGAAGAAAAAGTTGAGAGAGAAGCTCAAGATCATGAATTCCTAGAGGTCATGGAGAAATTAATAGATAAGGATAGGGAGAAGTTTTCCTAAACCTAGCTCAAGTGAGAGTAAAGATTCCCCATGATTTTGATATAGAACAACTTAAGAAAGACCAAGAGAAAGATAACCCCATGAGTGCTATGACTAGGAAAATAAAGGACTTCCAAGAACAAATTGATACCATGAAAAAGGTAGCCGAACCTAAGGCCTTTTCTATTGAAGCTTTGTGTCCTTTCCCATTTGACAAAAGCTTAGTTATGACACCTTTTCCCTTTAATACCATTTTTCCTAAGTATGAAAAATATATGGGTAAAACAAACCGACAGGATCATCTATGAGAGATTTCTGCCTTAAGCATTGAGTTCATGCACAATGATACATACCTAATGAGACTCTTTCCTAGGAGCTTAGGAGGCCCTGTCATGGAGTGATTTCCAAAATTGCCCCGAGGAATAAAGACCTTCGAGGAGCTAGCTTCCAAGTTCATGATCCACTATTCTTATAACATTGAGCATGAAATCATGATGCTCAAGTTGTGTGATAGCAAACAGAAAGATGGAGAATCCTTCCTAGGATTCCTACAAAGGTGGAGGACCATTTTCATAAGGTATCCACGAAGTATCCCTAAGAAAGAGAAGATGGAGATCATCACAAACAATTTGACCATGGAAATGAATTATAGATTATAGCTCCAATGTCCCCCAACATTTGAAAAACTTATCAAAAATGGGATCAAGATTGAGGATGTATTGGTCAAGAGGGGTGAGATAAAATTATTTAAAGATAAAAAATCCAATAACACCACCACCAACAACAACAATAATTATGTGCCTAAATATGTCAATAATCAAGGGTCCAATAATTACAATGATAAATATAAGTCATGGGTAAAGAATAACAACAATTATCATTGTAATTATACAAAGCTCCATTTAATCCCAACAATTCCAATAATTCCAATAACAATTCCAACAATTCCAACAATAATGCCAATAATCCTTATAATAATGCTAATGGGAATAATCCCAAATCCTTTTACTCCACTTTTAACAAAAGAAAATTCACCTATCTAGGTGAACCTTTGGAGAATGCATTAAGGACCTTGGTTGCTAACAAAATCATCACATTACCTGATGTGAGATAATATGAACCTCAAGTTAAACCCAATTGGTGGAACGACTCTCATCATTGTGAATATCATCAAAATAGAGGTCATCCAACCAATGAATGCATGAGATTAAAACACTTAGTGCAAGATTTAATAGATAATGGAACCATCAAAATTGAAGGGCCTCAAAACAATGAGGATCACATGGCCTTCAAGAATCCCTTTTTGAGCCATGAAAAGGGTGAGTCATCTAATGCTAATCAAAGTAAAAAAGAAGGCAATGATAAGGTGAAATTTTCTCATACTTATGATAACATGATAAATACTCTAAGAGAAGAGGATAATACCATAAATGTTGTCATAGTAAAGAACAATTTAAGAGAAGCATCATCAAATTTTTTCACTAGGGGGCAAGCATAAAAAATTATTCTACCTACCAATGCTCCTAAAATTGTGTTGTCAAACCAAGTTTCAACTTCATCATCAAAACAATACAACTTGGTTGATCAACTACAAAGAACTCCTACTCAAATCTCCATTCTTGGGTTACTCAAATTGTCACCAATTCATAAAGACATTTTGGAGAAAGCCTTATTGGAAACCAATGTGCCTCTAAATTTTGAGGTAGATAAATTTCAAAATATGGTGGGACACCTCATTGCACCCCATGTCTTATCATTTTTTGAGAAAGATGACATGTCCCTTAATCATCCTCAAAATCTTCCTTTGCACATAGAAGTCTTGATTCACAAACATAGGGTGAAAAGAGTCCTTATAGATGGAGGAGCTAGCCTAAAAATTTGTACCCTTAGCCTATTGAAAGCCCTAGGATTTTCTAAGGAGGCTATTGACCCTAAGAAAAAGATAACCATTAAAGCCTACGATGATGAAGAAAGAGCTTCAAAAGGAGTCATAGTATTACCCATAAGAGTTGGTCCCATGCAAAAAGAGACCATATGCCAAGTGTTGGATCTAAAGTTGACTTATAATATCTTGTTAGGAAGGCCATGGATTCATGAGATGCAAGCCATTCCATCTACTTGTCATCAACGCCTAAAATTTCCTTATCTAGGGAAGGAGATAATGGTAAGTGGGGACTTAAACCCTTTCCAATATTGTAACACCATAAAGCCTATCAATGAATCTTTAGTCCCACACAATGCAGAAGGGTCTATACCTAAGCAAATGGAGCAAGGGAAAAGTTCTAACGACATCCCATTATTGAAGGGAAAAGAAAAGATGGAAGAGGAAATTGTTATTAAAGACACACCAAAACTCACTAACATAACTACATCAACTAAAGTAAAAGAGAAGGTTAGTGAGGATAATATTATTAAAGAATCAAAACAAGATCATACCAAAGCTATCCAAGTGTGCACCAAAGTAGCCCATTATCAAAAAATGGACCAAATGATGAAGAATTTTGATAAGCAATGCAAGATTAAGAAAAAAGGTGTAGGTGAATACTCCTTATCTATGATGGACTTACCCTTATCACCCAAGTCCTATAGATGACCCTCAAATCTACCCCATAGATATAATGATAATTTTGTGAGGGCAAGTACATCATCCACCATGGATGAAGAAGACAATGAGATCCTAAACTAGTTATATAAAGATGAAGAATCAAGTGCACATGTCAAACATATTCAAAATATAATCATTCCCACACATAAATATGGGAAAGGGTTCCAAATCATGCAAAAGATGGGGTACAAAGGTCATGGACCTTTGGGCACAAAGAATGAAGGGCTCATTGAACCCATAGAAACAACATGGTGAGATACTAAGGAGAAAACAAGATTAGGGTATCTTGAAGAGGGATACACTCAAAAAAATTATCCCAAACTTCATGGCCAAATATTGCAATTAGAATCTCATAGTGATGAAGATTCTAATGAGTGGGAATGGGAGACATTATCTAATGAGTCATGCCATGATAAGGGTATTGATTTTATTCATACCTATACTTCTACCAAGGATAAAGGACCAATAGCATAATCAAGTTCAAATCAAGCATCTAGTTCAAACCAAGGGGTTCTAAATGATGTGCCAAGCATAGAAATAGAGATAAATAAATGGATGGATGAACCCTACATACCTTCATGGAGACCTACTATGGAGGAATCAAAAGTTAGGTTTAATCCGCATAAATTTTATCCAATAGAAGTCTTAGAGGATTCTAGTGAGGAGGAATTTGATCCTACTTCTTTAGAACATTTAGAAGAGGCCCATGTCATAGAATTGCATGATACAATGTATGAACCATCTAATGAAGTATTATCCTTAAACCCCATTGAAACAAACCCAAGTATTGACCCATTAATTCTCATACACCCAAAATTAATTGAATGGAATTCCATTGAACCAACTACCCTTCCAATATTCTTGAATGACAACGTGGTGTCCCAATACCTTAATGCGGTTGAACCCTCTTCTCTCATGGAATATCAGGAAGAATTGATTAAGGAGAGCATCCAAACTTTCAGTCTGAGAAAAAATGGAAAAAATAAAAAAAATAAAAAAGGAAAAAAATCGAGTGTTGAATACCACATTGTGGCAACATTAGATCAAGAAGAAAATAATAAGGAAATAATGGATGTTTCCAAAGGTGAAAACCCAACTGAGGCACCTAAGGAAGGGATTTTGGATGGTCTACCAGAACATTATGAAGAAAGATCTCCAATCTTAATTGAGCCCACATAAAAGATAAATATTGGGTCAGAAATTGAGCCAAAGATCATCCACCTAGTGGCATCCATATCTAGCAAAGAAAGAACATAATTCATCAAGCTCTTTAAGGAAAAAAAAATTAACTTTTCATGGTCTTATGATGATATGCTAGGATTAGATCCAAATTTGATAATGCATCATCTAAATGTCAAGGATGGAGCCAAACCTGTTAAGCAAAAGTTAAGGAAGTTGGATCCACATATAGCACTACTTGTCAAAGTGGAATTAGAAAAATTATTTTAAGTGGGATTTATAAGGCCCATTGATTATGCACAATGGATCTCAAATATAGTGCTAGTATCAAAAGAAGACAAATCCATCAGAATTTTCATGGATTTTAGAGACTTAAACTTGGCATGTCCTAAAGATGACTTCTCACTTCCAAGTATAGATGCCATTGTGGACCTCACATCAGGACACTCTATTTTTTCTCTCATGGATGGATTTAGTGGATATAATTAGATAAAGATAGCACCAAAAGACCAAGATAAGACAACTTTTACATGTGCATGGGGTACTTTTTGTGAGAATGACATGCCTTTTGGTTTGAAGAATGTCAGAGCGACCTATCAATGAGCGATGACCACAATATTTCATGATATGGTGCATAAGTTCATGGAGGACTATGTGGACAACATATTATCCAAATCTCACTCAAGAAAAGAGCACTTACCAATTCTGGTGAACTTTTTTGAAAGATTAGAGCAATTCAAAGTAAGGCTTAATCCAAAAAATGTGCATTTGGAGTCCAATCCGACAAACTACTAGGCTACATTATATTTGCAAAAGGAATAGAGGTGGATACTACTAAAGTTAAGGCCATTATGGAAATGGAAGCACCTAAAAACATTAGCCAAATGAGATCTTTATTAGGAAGGATACAATCCATCAGGAGATTTATCTCCCAATTAGCTGAAAAATGCCATAATTTCACCCAACTTCTGCATAAAGATACAATTTTCAAATGGGATGAAAAGTGTGAAGAAGCATTTAATCTATTGAAGAAATACCTCATGAACCCACCAATCTTGATGCCACCTATCAGAGGCAAGCCCTTAATCCTATATATTTTAGCAATGGAGAATTCATTAGGGGCACTTTTAGCACAAGAAGATGAAACGGGTAAGGAAAAGACAATTTACTACATAAGTAGGACTCTAGTCAAATAAGAGCTGAACTATACATTCATGGAAAGGGCATGCTTGGCCATGGTTTTTGCTTCACAAAAATTATGCCATTATATGCTAGCCCACAAGATAAGGCTCATTTCCAAAATTGATCCCTTGAAGTATCTACTTAGTAAAACAACATTAAATGGAAGGCTAGAAAAGTGGGTTATGGTGTTAAGTGAATTCAACATTGAATATGTTGATAGAAAATTGATCAAAGGACAAGTCATTGCTGACTAGTTAGCAGAAGCACCACTTCAAGATGATCATCCCATCCGAGTGGAATTTCTGGATTTAGAGATTGTGAATGTTGAAGCAAAAACATGGCAACTATATTTTGATGGCTCATACACTCAACATGGGTCAGGAGTAGGCACACTTCTAATCAGTCCTCAAGGATCTACTATTCCTAAGTCCTATAAATTTTTATTTCCATGCACCAATAATATAGCATAATATGAAGCCTTGGTCATTGGAATCAAGTTGGCACTAGAATGAAAAGTGACAGAACTAAAGGTTTATGGAGATTCACAATTAGTCATTAATCAAGTTAATGAAGAATATCAAACAAAAGATGAAAAATTGGTACCCTATGGTGGAAAGCCTTAAGAAGTAATTCATTCTTATTACATTTGAGAAAGTTTCAAGAGAAAAGAACAAAGTAGTAGATGCAATGACAACTTTGGCTTCACTTCTACAAATGCCTAATCAGAGTGCTAGATATGAATTCTTGGTAGAAGAAGTGGATCAACCTGCATTTGACCCTACCCACCCTTATACCATTTTTTTGCTAACTACACATGAATCACCTTGGTATGGACCTATTTACACTTACCTAAAAGATTGAATTCTTCCCATAGACCAAACCAGGAATCAAAAGAAAAGCTTCATTCACCAAGCCACCTGATATACTATAATTTCTAAAACATTGTATCACAAGAGTTTAGACAGAATGCTCCTTAGATGTCTAAAAGAAGAGGAATCAAACATAGCCTTACGAGAAATCCATGAGGGAATTTTTGGATCACACTTGAATGGATTAACCCTAGCTAATAAACTTCTTAGGATAGGATATTTTTGGCCTACAATAGAGAAAGACGCTTGTAATTTTGCTAAAAAATGTAGAAAGTGTCAATTCCATGGAAACTTGATACATGTTCCCACACAAGAGCTTCATCCAATGACAACACCTTGGCCATTCTATCAATGGGATCTAGATCTAATAGGTATGATTTATCCACCATCCTTGAATGGTCATAAATTCATCATCACAAAAATGAAATATTTTACTAAGTGGGTGGAAGTTGTACCCTTATCAACTACAATGGGAAAGTAGATATATTTGTTTATCCTAAATCACTTCATTTGTATATATGGCATACCTCATGCTATCATAATGGATAATGCAAAGCATTTCAAAAACAAAGACTTAAAGGAATTATGTACAAAGTTTCACATGATTCATCATTCTTCATCCATCTATTACCCCCAAGGTAATGGACAAGCTGAAGAAACAAATAAAAACATCTTGAAGATATTGAAGAGAACGGTGGACAATTCAGGTAGAGATTGGCACATCAAAATAAACCTGACCTTATGGGCTTATAGAATAAGCATAAGAATGCCAACAGGAGCTACACCTTTTTCCTTAGTCTTTGGAATAGAAGTGGTTTTTCCGTTGGAGGTAGAACTTCCATCTTTAAGGGTATCTCTTCATGGTTTGATAAGTGAGGAAGACTATAGAGTTGCTAGGTTGCAAGAACTAGAACTCTTAGATGAGAAACAAAAGCAAGCATTTGATCATTTGAAGGTATACCAAAATAGAATGTCAAGGAATACCAAAATAGAATGTCAAGGAATTATAACAAGCACATCAAGTCAAGAACATTTCAAATAGGTAACCTAGTTTTGCGAGAGAATCCCAAAGACCAAGCATAAAGAGAAAAGAAAGGAAAATGGGTAGCAAAGTGGTTAGGACCATTTATCATCATTGAAAATTTTGGGACCGACACATACAAATTAGCAGATTGTGATGGAGAAGATTTGCAAGAAAATAATAATAGTATACATTTAAAGAGGTTCTATACATGAGATAGATGAAAGAGTATTAGAAATCAGATGGAAAGCATCATATTTATTGTATATAGTCAAAAGAGATCTGGAAAATACCAAAAACATTTGAAAAGAAGAAAAGAACAAACAAATTAAAAAGTAGAAAAGATCAAACACAGTGGAAAATTGAGCATGGAGGAATACCAAAAACATTCATATATGATCCTCAAAAAGATGTTATCTTGGTGAAAACCTGGCAAATAGGCACCTTGGTAGCAAAAAAAGAGAAAATATTTAAAAACAAAAAAAAAAGAGAAAGATCTATTCAATCAGTGAAAACCTGGTAAACAGATGCCATTGGAAGTCCAAGTCACTCGCATGCCTAGAAGGTCACCTTGTAAATATTGCATTTGCCAGCATTTGTATATATTGCATAATAAAACCCCACAATTGCATTTGCAAATACCTTAAGATTTTGATCACCTAATCTACAAATTTTCCTAAGTCCCACAAATGAAATTATCTCAAATTGGGGGCAATCTACTCAAAAGGAGAAAGGATTCATCAAAAGAAAGCTTTATTCAATCATGGAATCAATTCTTCAAATTCGAAAAAGGAACACTTAATCAAATCTACATTCTAATCCAATTTGAGCCAAATGCAAAATTTGATCCAAGATCTTACATGACCTTATCTTTAATAGGATTAAAGTATGAAATGGATGGAACTACACTTGAAATATGGATTTGAAAAACATTGCAAGAAATTTTTCTAAGTGTTGACTAAATTGATGAAATCATGTCTTTCTAGAGAATCGATGAAAGTTTTAGACTAGACAAGCTATGATGAAAGGATGATATTTTTATTGATTTCTGAATGACTATCTTAAAATCAAAGTTTTAAATAATGTATTATTTGTCTAAGGACATGATCATCAAATGATCATCAAGGACTTGTACATAGGATAAAACTGAGATTTCTCTTTGTTTATGCAAAAGGATACCTTGGCTATTTCGATCTTCAATATCATAATACCAAAATCCACTTGCAACATAGAATCTAACAAAATCGGTATTCACACTCTCATGATTGGCTTCAATCAGTGATAGTCATACCAAAGAGAGAAGGGAAAGCAAAAAAATAGGTGCAAAAATTATTCATATCATCATAGTTGAACTAGTGATGGTTGTACTAAAATGGGATTCCAAAAATGCTCAATGATGATTATAAGCTCCAAATTTTGAATAATGACAGTTAGTTGCATACATCTTAGATTAAGTGCATTGTTTTTCCTTTCTTAGCTTAATTTGCAAGAGGAAAAGAACAAAGGGGTGCACTCAAATAAAAAATCAAAGGATTATCAAAAACAACTATATCAAATTGAGTGTGTTGGAAATAAAAAAACAAAGTTCATTTCATTAGTTCACTTGCATTGATTAAAGTCATTTTTAAGTTGCATTAAGTCATCTCCATTAAACATTGCATTCATTTAAATGTGTCCAACATTTGAATCATTAAGTTCATTGCATTAGAGTGCATATATCATTAAAATCTATTGCATTATTATTAAATAGCATCCATTTAGATGGCATTAAGTTCATTATTATCATCAGATTGCATTAATCTTATTTAAGGTGCATTCTTAAATATCAATTCATTAAGTGCATTGCATTAAGTTAGTTAATCATTCATTGCATACATTAAGATCATTCAAAAAGCATATCATCCATGATAGTATCATTCAGCCATATTGCATATATCATTAATCATTAAAAGATCATTACATCATTACATAGATCCATCACATTTTCATATCAAAAGAAAGACATCCATTAGATCAAATATTCATTATTCATCTAACATCCTACATGTATCCATTGCATACACACAATATCATTAATCAATAAATTAACATTGCATTCAACTATTCTATGTCATACATAAGAAAATCATTTAAAGCATTATTATAACATATGCATACATTTGAAAAATTGCATTTTGAAAAGCATAAGACAAAGCATATAGAAGATAGAGTCATATAGATTTGCATATCATGCAAAAAACTTGAAAAAGAGATCCAACACATGATGACATCATATATAGTGAAATCTATCAAAGAGAGTATCAGAGTCCATGGTACCATCATCATAAAATCAATAAGATATCAAAGTCTAAATGAATGATCATAAGAAGCAAAATCCAAATATCAATGTCCATCAAACTATCAAAGTATCAACATAAGCAACATCAATCAATAAAAAATGATACAACAAGAGTCCAAGGTCTTGATAACAACAATGAGAAAGATCATGTATATAAAATCATGTAAATCATAGATAGCTCAAAATACTGAATCACCAGCACCATCAGGACCATCAGGACTAGGATCACTATCTAGAGGCTGACTAGAACTAGCTTGTAAACCATGTTGACTCATAGTAGCCATGAAATTCTACATCATTGAGCTCAACTAAGAAACCTCCTGCCGCACTTCTGAAATTTGAGTCTGCAAGGATGCAACATTTGATGATGAGGCTAGGGCAGGAGTTTGTGTTGCAGAAGACTATGGAGGAGGAACAAAAGAAGATGGCCTCAAAGAAGATGGATCACCCAAAGATGTAACAAAATGAGAAGATGATGGATGTGAAGAAGATGTAGGCATAGAAGCTAAAACAAAAGAAAAAGTATAAGAAGTTGCCTGAACCTATGGAACAACTAGAGGAATGACCTATTGAACCTACTGACCATGAGGACCCTATGCCTAATCAAGTTACACCTGTGAAATATTTGCATCAACATCTCGCTAGCACCTGACTCTAGGTCTATCTGCTGGATCCCTGGAACATGATGTTATAATTTGTCAACCTGATGACCCCTCACCTGATCATTACCCCTAGGAGGAATAGGAGCAGCAGCAATCACTGGCATACATACTCTACCTACTCTAGCTCCTTGATGATCCCATAGTCCATGCCATCCCTTGATCCTACCAACACCACCACCATCTCCATCAGTATCATTAACATCATCTCTCATAGCACCATCATCTCCATCTGATAACTACTTAATAGTAAGAACTCTCTCACAGGATCGGTAAATCTAGGGAAAGGATAGTGTAGAAGCCAAGCACCATAATCATTAGTAATACCCACATCCATCACATGTGATCTAGGAGACCAAGGATGATACCCAATCTCTCGTATCTCTCGCATAGTTGTCCTGTAATCCACACATGGGCCCCATAATGATCTCTCAGCCTGTACATGAGCATACATAGCTACTCCCTATGGCATATCCTTAGTACATCCATACTGACAAAAAACTCATCAAAAGAAGAAGCTCTCAATAGTATAAGTGGAATGTTCGATCATCCATCAGGGGCAGAACATGTAAGGAAGTTCACCATCATCCTCTAGCCAAGCCTCACAACCAAGATATGACCTACATACAATAATGTATGTGTCATCAAGGACATGTCACTAGTAATCCAGTTTACCCATATAGGTCTGGATAACAATACTACAGTACATCCAAGCAAATGGCCAACCTAGCTAATGATCTTGCATAGTAATAGGATGTGTCACTGGGATATGGTCCTAGGTCCACAAATGAAGAAGAATCAAACCTATAGTAAGTGTAGTAGAATGTCTATAAACCACTATATGCAACTTATGATATAAATGGGCCAGAACATAGGAACTGCAGTCAAAGCAACGAGGATGTGCCATCAGATCCTTGAGAATGGGACCCCAACCAACAGCAAACCTATGCCCACGTCTATCAGGAAGAAGGAAACCTCTGATCAAAGTACCCAAAATAGCAGGAAATACAGGAAAGGAAAAAAACTGAGCCCACTGAATGTGCTAGTCACCAATTGTGCGATCACCAAAGACTCACCAACATGCTGCTCCATCATACAAAGATTCGTAATAAACTAGCTCACCATGAGTAGGTAAGTGGAGGATCCAATAAACATCCTCGGGAGTAATAGTCATCTCACCTAATGGAAAATGAAAGGTATTATGGTTTGAGTGCCAACGCTCAGCCATAGCAATGAGAAGACCCCAATTCACTCAGAATCCCGAAAGATGGAGAAGGAAAGATAAGCCACAAGAACTGATATGGTGATGATCCATTGCACTAAGATCATCAATCATGCTCCATGATAGAGGGTAACAACCATGAAAATTCAAGGACCCAAGGACCTCCTATAAAAACAAGTTCAATCACAACAGAATTGAAATCAATTATTATCTGGATCATTCAAAGTCAATCAAAAAATTTCAAAATATCAAACCACAATCAGTTTTCATGTTTCTACTCAGATAGAATGGAAAATTTATCCTCACCCACCATTAGAATCTAGATTGACAAGAAATATTCAAATGATAATTGACTCATACTGACATATTACAACTTGTTGAAGACATCAAATTTGGGAACTTAACCTATCAATTGATCGATGACGTTGAAAAAAATGCAAAGTGGACTTAACCAAATTAAAAGTGTTATTAAGATTATCAGAAGCATTTTTTAAAATTTTAAAAGCACAAACAAGAGCAAAAGCACCCCTAAATAAAGTAAAAGCGGGTTAGGGCCAAAATTTGGCAAGCAAAAGTGCACAACCAGATCATAGAAGCACACCATAAAATAGTGGAAGTGCAACATGGAGGGCGAAAGTGACATTTAATTGGGCAAAAGTGCACATTGAATTTAAAAATAGAAAAATGGTATTTTTAACAGGAAAATTCTAAAATCTTGAAATTAAATGCACAAATCGACAAAATGAGGAAGTTTAGGCACTCATCGGAGATCTAGAGCTAGGTAGACACTGATAGCGATGGCATCGCTCAAATCTATGCTCACGGATGGGGACAAACATCATGAAAGGTCAAACAAATTAGAGAGGAAAAAGTGAAAAGTGAAAGTGACAATGAATAGTGAAAAAGGATTTTTGACCCCTTTATATAGCCTTTTGACCTAAAAAGGGTATAATTGACATAAAAAATGGAATCTTTCACTGCAATTGACCTAATAAATACTAATTTTAGATAAAATCAACTAAAATAGGGGCATGTGTAATCAAACAGATGAAAATCAATATCGGAAATGAAATTAAAATTCATTAAAAATTGAACAAAATCAACGTGATTTAACCAAGAACATCAAAATATTCAATCATCGATTAAATTTTATTTCATTTCCGAGGGGACATACCATCGGATAATAATCAACATCAGTAGGATCATCATCGACAATTGAGATACCGATCATCAAATCAAAGCGAAAGCTTTTATTATAAAATTTTTTGTTAATCAATCAAATGGGGCATCGCATCGGAATAAATCATCAAATCAGGTATCATATCAGAATCTTTCATCAGAATCAAACATCATATCAAGGATCCATCATAAGAAACAATCATCAAAATGACCATTAGAGTATCGCACCAATTAAAGGAACATCATCAGAACTACATCAATCTGATATCAGATATCAAGGATCGACCATCGAAAGACATTAAAAGCACATCAAAGATTGACCATCGATAGAATCAGGACCTTTCATCAGTAACATCAGAGTATTCTTTGAATCGACATGCTTTGCACGTCAACTCAAAGAGGGGCATTTGTAATCACTGAAAAATGGACAAAGACAATTAAGTACTAAATCAAAGCAAATAAAAGCGAATCAAGCAAAAAATCAAAGCAATTGAATCACAATGCATAATTAACCAATCAAAATTAAAATCAAGCTTTAATTCAAGATAAATCAAAATTGAGATCTTTTTAATCAAGTTAAATCAAATCAAAGTGCAATTAATTTTATTAATTGTATAGTTTTGAATTAAATCAAATTCAACCCATTCAAGGGGTACATGGCTAAATAAATGAATTTAAATCAATTAATAAATCCTAATTTCTCTCAACAACCCAAAAGGGGAGGAAATTCAATCAACCAATAAGATTTGAGGAAAGGCATTCACATGGATCAAGCCAAATTCAATCTCAATCACTCAAAGTGAAACAGAATCTTGTCCATTGATCTTGTCTACTTGTCCCAAGCTTTGAGGACACAAAATTTGCATTGTCTTCAAAGGGTGGAGCCAAAAACTCAACCAAGGCTTAATCATGATCAACTACACCACACCCCCTACCATTGCATAAATCTATAAAAGGAAGACCAAAATCCTCATAATTCATAACCACAAATCTGAGAATTGCATAGAACCTCTTGCATTTTATAGCTAGAAAGAAAAATTAAGAGCTTAATTAGCATTAAATTTCAATATAATTGTTAGCTTTAGCTTAATCTTTATCATTTCTCATGCTAGGACTGTCATTAATGGTAGCTTGTTGAGAGCTTCTATTAAGACTCTTAGATAGAGAGACATATGATGCTCAATTGTTCTTTCATTTGCTAAATAGTTGCTATATTATGGTTTATTTAGTTTCTATTTCATTTATTGTTCAATACTAATCTTATGAAGGTACATTTCCTTGTACATAATACTTATTGGGGGTTTTTTATTAAGGATTTGGGTCTTGCCCTATTTATTGTAAAACATTTTCTTTATCTTTTGATAGATAATCAGATAAGATGATCTGTGGCTAGCAATGTTGTATATAGTAGACTTCTAGTTTGTGTTTAGGGGAGATAAAGAGGGCATAACGAAGGGAATATCTGTGAAGGATTGAAGGGTTGATTTAGTCATATTGTAAGGTTGTAACCAAGTAGGCCTTATATCTGGGCATGTATGAAGGTAGATTTCTTGTTGTTTGAATCTATGGTAACTTCTTGAAAGCTTGTGATATAAAGTTTGATTCCATGTAGTTTTATAGTGTTATTGTTGTCTTGTCTTTTTATTTCCACTATGTAATCTCCAGCTGAAAGGTTGGACATCTCCTTTGGGGATTCTCTATCCTTGACTACATCAAGTGGTATCAAAGCTAGTTGTAGATTATAACTTACATAGAGTCAAGTTACTACTCTTGTATTATTTCTTCCTTGTTGTATGTGGGATGGTATAACTATGGATCTAACCTACATCAACCGTTGGCTGGACCAAGGTGGTTGGTAATAGGTTTTGTTGTTGACTAACATGGAAAAGGGTGAAAACAATTAAGGGATTGGTTAGATCAAGTTTCAATAGTTACAAACCTTGAAATTTCTAGTTGTGGGGTGGTAGTAGTGAGATCTGACCTATAATTGCAAAAGGACCTACCACAAGGGTTGGTGAGTAATTGGAAAGTGAGACTTCATAGTTTCTGGGTTACTGATTGACCTAGTTTCTTGGGGTAGATTTTTGGTGTTGGTAGATTGTTGGATCATATTAAGGAAATAAACATTGGTAATCAAATCATCAAACCTGAGGAGATTGAAGTTTGACATCCTTGTAAATATGTCATCTAAAAGAATGAACCCTAGAAGGCTAGAGAACATGATGGAGGAATTCATAAATGAAATAAGGACAGAAATCCAAAGTACTTTGGCTGACATTAGGAGGAATCCTGAGACTAAATATGAATACAAGGAGGTTTTTGAAGACCTTGAAATAGTAGAAGTTGATATCCCTACAAAAGAAGAAAGATTGTTGAGAGCTATGACACAAATGGGTAAGAGTCATAGAATAGATGTTTCTTATTTTGTTGGTTGATTGCATCCAGAGGAATTGATAGATTGGATTAATGAACTAGAAGAATAGTTTGAACTTGAAAATATTGAGGATCCTAGAGAGTTAGGTTAGCACAAACTAAGTTTAAGGGTCACGTTTCCTTATTATGGAAGGAATTATATAAAGATAGAGAGAATAATGGTGAACCTAAGATTGCTAGATGGAGAGTTATGGTTTCTAGACTGGAGTTATGAACTAGAATTGTTTAATAAGTTGTAGACTATGAAGCATAAAGACTTGAGTGTGACAGAGTATACTAAGGAGTTATACAAGATGAAAATCAGATCTAGGCATAAAGAGTCATCTAAGGAAAAGGTGGCCAAGTATGTCAATGGTCTAAGGCTTAGTATTTAGGATGAGTAAAGTATGTTGAAGATAAGTACAATTAAAGATTCTTATCAGTATGCCCTGAAGGTAGAATATAAGTCAAAAAGAAGATAAGTACCCCTAGGGTTGGGGATAAAATGATGAATGATAAGAGAAACAAGGATTTCAAAGGCACTTGTTTCAAATGTGTAAATATTAGACATAGAGATTTCCAATGTCTAGGTAGTTCTAGCAAGGACTTACACATGAGGAACATGTAGAAGGAGAACTTTTTGGAAATGAAGCGACACCTAAGATGGGAAAGTTTTTTATGTTCAAGAGAGTCATGTTGAACACCAAAAAATTGGAGCTTGAGAAGAGAAGACAATTGTTTAAGATAATCTACAAGTCAGGAGATAAATGTTTCAAAGTGATTATGGACAGTGGTAGTACAAAAAACCTTATATCAGAGGAGATGGTACAAGATTTGGGTTTGAGGAGACTTAAACACCCTTATCCCTATGGGATAAAATAGTTTCAGGATGAGCGCATGGTAGAGGTGAAAGATAAATGCCAGGTTAACTTCAATATTGGTCTATACTAGGATGAGGTGATGTGTGATGTGGTGGATATGGGTGCTTGCCATGTCTTGTTGGGTAGACCTTGGCAATATGATGTTGAAGATATTCATGATTTTTAAAGGAATGTGGTGTCTATAATGGAGGGAAAAAGGTTTACTTTAATTCCTTTGAAGGAGGAAGGAAGGAAAGTTAGGGAACTTGAGTGTGATGAGGACTTACACCTTAGGAGATCAGATCGATATGCATTAGAAGGTGTTGAGTTTGCAGCAAGTGGCTGAGAAGGTTATTGAGGTTGCACAATTGCTTGGGCAATTTATGAATGAAACTAAACTGATGGGGAAAAAGGCTGGAGATAACCAAATGTTGTAGCATGTTATTGGGGAGTTAAACTCAATTGATCTTATGTGAAGATATGAGATGTTACTAGATGTTAGAATTGGAGTTGGACTACAAAAAAGGAAGCATATAGTTATTGTTGATTGTAGGAGTAATCAAAGAAAAATTAAGTGTAAGATAAAGAGTCAAGAAAAGGGTTGTGAAATTAGTAAAAGATCTAAATCAGATGAAGGTACACTACTAGATTCTAGGATTTGGATAGGCATTTCCATTTTAAGTTTAAGAAGGTTGCAAACAAAGAAGATTTGTGGGTTAGAAATGAGCATGGGATTCATGTCCTAAATCGCTCAAGATGTTCATAAACTCCTTTATGGAACATATTTTATTCACCTGGAGTGTCTTATGTAGGGGCATCCTTGGGTTGTTGTTAATCTTGCATCACCCAAACATATTTCCTTTTAGTTTGTTTGTTTACTATTCCAATTGGGTAGTTTTTGTTATTTCTAGGTATGGTCGATCTAGTTGGCAAGTCATCTTATGTAGTTTCTACGATGTGTTATTGACATCATCAAGATATTATGTCTACAAGTGTGTCTCAATCTGATGTTTCTAGGTAAATTATCTTATGATAGGGTTTGGTCCTATATTGGTTTCCTATTCTAACATCTAGGGTGGCAAGATATGGCTTGTAGTGAAGATCCATGATTTATGGTTGTTCATGGCATAATGTTCGATGTTCTTATGTTCATGGCTGACCTCCTTATACAATATAAAATCATGATATACTTATTGGGGTTTTTTCTTATGAATTTTCATCCTACCCTATTTGTTGTAAAACATTTTCATTATCTTTGAATTGATGATTAGATAAGCCAACTTGTGGATGACAATCTTGTATATAGTAGGGTTCTAGTTCATGTTCATGGGAGATAGAGAGGGCATAGAGAAGGGAAGATATATGAAGGATTGAAGGGTTGATTTAGTCATATTGTAAGGCTACAATTGGGTAGGCCTTATAGCCCAGCATGTATGAAGGTAGATTTCTTCTTGTTTGAATCTGTAGTAGCTTCTTACAAACTTATGATATAAAGTTTGATTTCCTAAATTTTTTTGGTGTTATTATTGTCTTGTCTTGTTATTTCCATTGTGTAATCTCTAGTTGCAATGTTGTACATATCCTTCATAGATTCTCTTTCATTGATTGCATCATAGAGAATGTTGCAGACTTGAAGGAAAAACATACAAGATTGGTTGTAAGGCTTGTTATCCTATAAAATTTCACAAATTGGAAAGTATTTGACTTCAACTTGTAGATTGTTAATTTCTTGAAAAATGAAGCAGAGTTCTTTGCTAAAAATAAGACCATGATACAAAACCAATATGGGGATCAGATCATGTAGATTAATTCCAACAAGTTTTCCAAAGGATTAGTCATGCTACAAAACCAATATGGGGATCAGATCATGTAGATTAATTCCAACAAGTTTTCCAAAGCATTAGTCACCCTGGAGGGCATTTTTAATTTAGATGATCAATCAAGGAGTAGAAACCACATCCTAGCTACAAAGAAGGATGACTACATACATGTCACCATTGCTAATGTGAAGAATATTAACTTGGAAAAGGTATGATCTGACACTAAAAAAGAAGTTTTCATTAAATTATGTCAAGAATTCAATGATGTTATGGTGTGTACATATGAAGACTTAAATGGTTTTGACCCAAGTTTGTCTCAACAAACCATAAAACTAAATATTGATGCAAAACCAGTTAGACAAAAATAGAGACCAATTAATCCTAATATTGAACTTGTTAATGCTATGAGACACTGAGAGGGGGGTAAATTAGTGTAACCATAGATCTATATAAATTTTTACTTAACTTTAAAATTAACCAACATGCAAAAGTAAATATCACATAGAAGCGTAACACATAAAACATCCACACAACATCAACATAATAACACTGATATTTTTGCATGGAAACCCTTGTTAGAGGGGGAAACCATGGTGTGAATTATCACCCACTAATCTTAGTAGTGTAAAATATAAGATCTGCCATAGTAGGAGAAATTACAACACCCTGCTAAGGGTATACCCAGTTAAGAGTATCTATAGCTTGATTATAAGCTATTACAAAGTCTCATTTGGAACTACCTTGTTAGGGGAGGGGATTTTATAACTCCTTCTAAGAGTCACCTAGTTAGATGAATTAGAATTAAAACTTGTTAGGGTCTTGCATACCCTATTAAGAGTAACCTGGTTAAAATATTTTAACCACAAGCCTATTAGAACTTTCCTTGAGAATGAACTCAATGAAACTGATTTGATTATAGCACTCTCTACTTGAAAGATCCACTTTAGCTCTTCTCAAATCACTTCCCTAATCATACACACTTCACCTTTAACAACCTTAATCACCACAACATCTAACCATCATATTTTTCCTTTAATTTGATCTCTTATATACACTTTTAAGTTGGTGGAGTAACCCTAAAAAGTGTTACTCATGTCGGCCTCCAAAATCAATAAAAATTCATAAGAGGTCACACAAACATAGGAAATTATGATCAACAATATGAGATCTTGATAATATAATACAAAAATAAAACAATTATAAATATTAATCCAACTGCTACCTTGATTTCATCACCTTGTCCAAATCGGTTGACTATTCTAGCTGGTATACTGGTGTTTCCTCTGAATCTTCATCTAAATTTTGAATCAATTTACACAATCATATAAGTATCTTAATATGACTCTATATATTCTACCTATCTAATCACATAACTATATCTATTTATATCATTATAGTACACCGTATATACCATGGATGACTATGTTATCAACAAAAACTTTGTATACTTAGAAAAATCCTTGTGAAATCTTCTTCACCACTGGTATAGTGGACTCGTTCATCCTAAAAGACTTTTTTGCTAGAAATGACAACACTCCAACATGTATCCCATTAAAAAAATATCTCCAACACCTTCATCAAATTCCAACAATCCCCTCCTTTGGCATTGATAGCAACACTTAGAGAAAAAATTGCTAAATGTCAAACTGTGAAAAAATATAATCAACATTTAAAGCATAAAAAAATTAGACAATTAGAGCATAAAATAAACAAACATAGATCCAAAATACCATAGTTTTCCTTGATAAAAAATACTTAGATAGTTTTCATCCTATACTAATCCCCCTTTGACAACAATGAGTCAATGACAAAGGTATGCAAAAAGTAAAATTTTATTAAGTATAGTGTAGCATATGCAGGTTACAATCTAGAAGTTTATCTTCAAAACCTGTAAGTCATTAACCCAAATTTTCTAAATATTGTCCATGATCAACATTTGTCCATGTAGCTGATATGAAAGTTCTTCTAATCCATCCACTGTGCACATATTTGGGGTAGCCAAAACCTATTCTACCTCTTTCACTCCTTGTTGTAAAGTATCCATCTTAGAGATAAATAAAGTATGGATCTCCAATAATTTATTTGACCTCTTTTCCTATTCATCTATATAAGCCTTAAGCTTATGGTTTATTGCACTACATTGTGCTCCAAAACTAGTTTCTAAACCATTTATAGGATCAAAATTTGATGTCAAAAGTCTTATATCCTATTGAGCATCACATCTCTTCCTATCTAGATCCTTGAAAAAGTGTGAAAATTTTGATGTAGAGGTGTGAACTTTACCTCCTTCAATTAAAGCTTCTTTCACCTTGTTTACTAGAGATATCAAGTTTACCTTTTCACATGCAATAGATTGAACTAGTTTCTCAATCCTCTTCTTCTCATAATCCCTTTCTGATCTCAAAGTAGATGCATCTCTAAAAAAATTATTTTCTCATCAATTTCTATAACCAACAGACCTAATTGTTCAACTTGTGCAACCTTCTCATAAAAATCTATATCAGGCACTAAATCAGACAAAATGTCTCTAGCATTTAGGATTATTTGTGCCTCTTTATTTATCTTCTCTTTCTTATCCTTTGACTTGATTTTATTTTCAATAGCCATCATTTCTTTTGGGCTCATGGAACTTAAGTTAATTCTCCCTTTAATTGCAGTAATATCATCATCCATTTCAATGATACTTGAAGACATAGACTAGATAGTGGTTACCTTTTCAGATTCCATGCTTTTTCAATCTTCTCCTTGTCTACAATTTCTTCTTCTTATTTTCTACCTACTTTCTCCATTGTTACTGGTTCCTATTGTTTGTCAACTGATGTATCTTTATTCAAATCTTGATCGGGTCTACTGTCCTTTGTTTCCTTCTCCGATTTCTCTAGAATGTCCTTTTTAGCTTCCACAAGTTCCTTTGTTGTATCCTTTTGAGCTTAATTTGGCTCCTTTGTTGTATCCTTTTTAACTTTCATTGGTTCCTCTTTGGTATCCTTTCATTCCTCATGAATCTCCATTGTTGGCATTAAGCAGTATTGCCACTAGTGACAACACTTATTTGCATTCTGGATGCAAACCGAGCAGACAGTGCAAACTGAGCAGACAGTGCAAACCGAGCAGACAGTGCAAACTGAGCAGACAGTGCAAACCGAGCAAGTTAGTACAAACCGATCAGGACAATGTAAACCGAGTAACATCTTGTCTACCGAGTCACCAATGCTTACCGAGTTCAATACCTACCGAGTGATCAGTATGAACCGTGCCTTCACTTCTACCGAGTGCATGACGATGCCGAGTAATGCAGTGGACGCTGAGTATCAGAAAGTCACCGAGTCAGTTTGAAGGAACTGAGTAACCATATTTGGGCCGACTTAGTAGCACTTATGTTTATTTGTCAAGCCGACTGTGTAATTGTAATTGTAATTAATTGTTTGAGACTTGTATATAAACTATATTGTAAAAAGATGAAAAATAATCAAGAAGAATATATGTGAAAGAAAAAGAAAGGCAGAGATAAGCGAATTGCAGAAGGCTTCTGAAGTATAAGGTTCAGCAAAGACAAATTCATCACAGAAGGTGATCAGTACATCAGAGAATCTCAATCAGCAATCCAGTTGCAAAGCAGAGATCTACTGTTTCATTCTAACAGGTGAATCAGTACTAAATCCTTTAACCGGGTAGACTTAACAGTCTTTGTATAAATATCTTTACCGAGTGCATACTTCACTGTATGTTTGTAAATCCTTTAACAGGGTGGATTTAGCGATCCTTATTGCTCCTAACAGGGCAGATCATCAGAAGTGATCAAATTGTAAGCCTTAACCGGCCAACTTTATTTTGCAGTATTAAAGCTTTGTGGGTTTCATCCCCACCCCAGTTTTACTTTCTTTTGGAAGTTTTCTGGGTAACCAAATCTATGTGTCATTATTGTGAATGCTTTTAAGTTTCATGCTTTCTGTATGCAAAGGTTAAAAGGTAAATTATATGTTAAAAGCAAAAGAAAATTTGGAGTTACTGATTCACCCCTCCCCTCTCAGTAACTTGGTTAATTCCTGAATATTTCCAACAATTGGTATCAGAGCTGCATTGGTTCTCAAGACAAAGCTTAACTAGCTTGAGCAAAGATCCAGGACAATGGAGGTATTCAAACTAAACAAGGTGATTGAAAATGAAAAGCTAGATCTGGAAATGGCCATAGATAAACTCAAAGAAGCAAAAGAACATCTTTCCCAATCCCTAAGAAGAAGGAAGGAACTTGCAAATCAGATGAATGATCAGAATTACATTGAAGAAAAGATTGAAGATCTTCTTCCCTCAAATAACTCAGATGAAGCAAACAATGCTATCAAAGAACTCCTAGAAAAGAATGGGTCTCTGTAGGAAGAAGTGAGAAAATTGAAAAGAGAACAAGAACTACACTCTACAAGATTCTGTGAGATCTTGGAACAGAGAAACAAGTTGAAAGATGAATTAGATGGAAGAAACATTGAAGTCCAAAACAAAACCCTTCAGCTAGAAAATCTAATTGATCAGATCTCTCATACAAATGAAGAAATTCTAAATCTAAGTTCAGAAGTAGAAAACACAAGAGAAGAACTAAGATCTGAAAAGGAAATCAATCTAAGATTGATGGATGACCTAAACACTGAAAAACAAATCAATGAAGGAATGCTGAAAAGTCAAGAAGACTTGAATCAGCTGTATGAACGAAATCTTCATAGGCAAAAAGGAAAAGCAGGACTTGGATACAAAGAAGAAGGCGAATCCTCTAAGCAAGGTACTAAAAGAAATCAAAAACCTACTTGTAATCATTGTGGTAAAATAGGACATACTTCAAATAAATGTTGGAACAATGAAAAAGCAGAATTCAATGGAAAATGTTATAGCTGCAATCAACCTGGTCATAAAGCAAATGAATGCAGGGAAAAACCTAGATTCAGAGGTAATTGTCACAAGTGCAACAAACAAGGTCACAAGGCATCTGAGTGCAGATCCAAGACATTTAATCCAGCAGAACAAATTGTCAAAGCAATGTTTGGATGGGACTACAACACCTGGTGTAGATGTCATTACTGTGGAGAATATGGACACATTGGCATGAATTGCATAAAACATCATCTAAGGAAAAGAGACACTACCGTAAGATGTTTCAAATGCACTAAACTTGGTCACATAGCCAGAAACTGCATGAATGCTAATGAAATTGAAGAAGGAAAGAAGAATGAAGCAACTAAGGTCAGGAAACAGGTGAGACAAAAATGGATTCCTAAAGCTACCGAGCAATCCAGTCCAAGTAATGGAATGGATGGCTCTATCGACTCAAATTAAATTTCCAAGGAAGCACTGGAACTGTACTCTCATAGATCAATCTCAAGCAGTTCCAAAACCGAAATTAAAAGAAAAGTCTAAATCAGCATGCAAGATGCAGTGAGATCACAGGGAGGTCGGTATAGTCTTCACCGAGCAAGGTCGGTATAGTCTTCACCGAGCAAGGTCGGTACCTGTCTTTACCGAGCAAGGTCGGAGCATTATGAATTTTTGAGTTCACCGAGTTACGAAGTCTTTTCTGAGCAATTAATTCTTAGTGGGTGACAGTCTGTCAGAATTCCTACCCTAATTTGAAATGAGCATTAATGACAGAATTGTAAACAAAAAGCAAGTAATCGAACTCATTCTTCACCGCGAATCTTTAAGCACTTTGAGAGCAGAAAACTTCAAGGGCAACTCGGCGATTTAATACTCTTGCGAAAGGAATTTTTTGTGAGCTACCATGGCATCATCCAGCACCTCAGCGAAGAAAGGATCTGATATGTTAGTTCAAGGGGAGTGGAAAGCACCAAATTTTAAGATCGTGCCCGCAATTGCAGTAGCCCTAGATCCGAACGGAGCTCAATCTCAGATTCCTCCTAAGGTACTGCTTATCAACGATATCCATAATCATTTTAACTGTTCTATTCAAGAAATGGGAAACCTAGAACTAGACATTGTGCGTGAGGAACTATGTGTGGATGGTATTTTGAAGCCCGAGCACAAACATCTGGAAGATAAGGGTTTAGTCCACATTGCACATCTTCCTCGAAACTTTCAAGATAAATGGGTTAGGTACATTCTCAGCCGAGTACACGATGGCAAGATTTGGCTTGAGCAACCTATTGAGATCACAAAGAAAATGATTCATCAAGTTACCGGTCTTCCCATGTTGAAAAAAGCTAAAACTACCAAAACCCTAGGTCGGACGGAACTAGAGAAGAAAACCCTAGCCGAGTGGGATGGTAGAGGCATGAAGGTTAGCAGCATTACCGACGCCGAACTGAAGTTTGGTACACATATCATTGCACACAAGATTTACAGTTCTAGTCGACAGAACAGTGTCTCATGTGAAGCTGTTGACCTAGCATACAAAGTGGTCAAAAACAACTTGACATTTGACCTAGCAGACTTATTGTTGAAACAGTTCAACAAGAACATGGAAAGCATCAAAACTTCCAAAAACAATCCATGTAAGTTTGGATCCTTGATAGTCTGTTTATTCTTCTATGTTCAGAAATTCTTCCCTTCTAAAGGAAAAGTTGTATGGAGAAAAGATGTGCCAGTACTTTATGAAATTAATGAATACATCGCAGAAATGGGTGAAAACTTTGAAAGCATCATGGATAATTATTTTGAGTCTTTCAAAGAGAAAATGAATGACAGATTCCGGATTCCACAGAAGTTGGTGGAAGATTACAAAGATGACATCTGTTTTATGGTAGATTGTGATAATGTGTATGTTCAAGCAGTTAAACCGAGAACTGTGTATGTAAAACCTCTTCCTTATGAGGTAAATATTGATGAAAACAAGAACATTATTGAAGCACTTCTAAATCAGCCTGTCAATCCCAAAGCCCCATATTTTGGAACATATGATGAAGCTAAGATGAGAATTGAACTAAGCATAAAGCTTCCACAGGCGGTAAACAAAGGAAAGAAAAGGATAGCTAAAATGCAAATGATAACCGAGGAGAAAGAAGAAATAGGTGAAAAAGAAGAGGAAAAGGATGAGAAAATAGAGGAACCAGAACCTACAAAGAAGAAAGGAAAAGTTTTTATCACTAAGGCATCTGTGCCTCCCACTGCTGTGTTTACAAGGAGAAATACAAGAGGCAAGGCAGAAAAGGCAGATAAAGACATAGTATTCAAAAGGCCTCCTCTAAGCCTTCAAGAAAAGCTCAAACTCTTCAGAGATGGATCAGGATCTGGAGTAAGTAACATAAAATCCTTGAGATATGAAACCAGATCGGAAGCAGAACAGAAGGAAATAGAAGATGCTGTTGTTGAGAAGATGGGACAGTGGAAATACTCTCCTAAAGAAATTACCCCACAGGTTCCAGCAGTTCTATTGAATCCAATAAAAATGAGATGGAGCAATGCAAGGCAAACTGTAATAGACATATTTGATCAAAACCTGAGACAGTTGATGCCGAGCCTGAACAATGATGAAGTAAAGAAGGCACTAAAAGAAAATGAAAACAAGATGACATTGAAGTTCAATACTTGTTTGATTTTGATCAACAATATTGAATCGGTTGTGAAGGCTGCAAAAGCCACATGGAAGAACATATACCACCTTCACCAACCGAGCATTGAAACTGTAATAATAAAGGATATTGAAGATGACAGCGATGAGCAAGAAGAAGACACCGAGGTAGATGATACTGTAAGGATAGCAGCAGAAGTCATTGCATCCCTTCCTACCTCTCCAGTGAAAGTCTCTTCATCCAGCCCAGAGACACCTTCAAGCATGGTTGTGACAACTTCTACATTTGTCCAATCATCCCTAGCAACATCAGAGGCAGCTACCATTTCTTCCACCGAGCTGCAGTCTCCTGTACCAGTAAGTTTTCCAGCTTTTGAATCATCAAGTGTAAATATTTTAAGTTCTCCAGTAGAAAGTATACCAGTGTCAATAGCCAGCCCTACTTTATCTACTGTCACTAATACAAGAGCATTAAGTACAGATAAGCCTAAGGCTCTACCGAGTATAAAATTTTTGGGTAAAAATATAGTTGAGGATATAGACCTAGATGAAGAGATAGAGATTCCTACATTAGATTTTGCAAATCTCTCAGCAGACCAGATGCAGAATATAGGTGAGATCCTCCAAAGGAAAGCAAAACAAAAGAAGCTTAAGGAGGAGAGAGACAAAGAGTATCAAATCATCAAGGATGCTAAGGACATTTTGTCTGATGCATTAGGCATTAAAGTAGACTCCTCCCAGCATGTTTTGTTACAATTGGCAGAAGCAGTTGAGAAATACAATGAGGACTCATCCGGGACAGAAAAGTTAGTTGAAAGAGCCGAGAAGAGATTCAACAATAAAGTGCTTGAGCACATTGCTCAGCACATAGCTATCAACCAAGTGGAATTGTCTTTAGTTTTGTCTAACATAGAGTCTATTTATTCGAATGCTACCTCTCTTTTGGCCAGACTATGCAATTTTGCCGAGTTCACAAAGGATGTCAAAGATAAAATGAATAAAATGGATGAGGATATGAAGATTAGCATACAGAAGCTGCAACTTGAACCAAGTTCAAGCTCTGCTCATCACATGAAAATTTCACATCTATCCAATATGCAGTCTGATCTATTGAAAGAAGACTCAAGGATCCGGTCCACACTGCTAGACATCCAACACATGATCCTTCCCATCATGAATACAATGTATAAACACATTGAACATTCCAGAACATTGATTCATGACAATCAGTTCTCCATAGCAGATCACATGATTGAACTGTCTGCAGAAGTCCAAATTGCTATACAAACATGTAAGATTCTGCAAGAAAGTTGGGACAGAACCCTGGCACTAATAATGAAGGTACATTCTGATTTCTTATCAAATTTTGGATTCTCTCTGTAAATAACTTGTATATGCACCTTTGGCATTATCATCAAAAAAGGGGGAGATATGTATAAAAGGAGAGATATGTATACAGTTATAGATTTGTATAAGAAATAGTTAGCACATTGAAAGGGGGAGACAATGTATAAAGCCCTTTAACAAAGACAAATTTTGAAAAATCAAAATAAAACTCAGCATGATTCGTGTATATAAATTTTGGCCAATAAGTGTTTTTGTCACTAATGCCAAAGGGGGAGATTGTTGGCATTAAGCAGTATTGCCACTAGTGACAACACTTATTTGCATTCTGGATGCAAACCGAGCAGACAGTGCAAACCGAGCAGACAGTGCAAACTGAGCAGACAGTGCAAACCGAGCAGATAGTGCAAACCGAGAAGACAGTGCAAACCGAGCAGACAGTGCAAACCGAGCAGACAGTGCAAACCGAGCAGACAGTGGAAACCGAGCAAGTTAGTACAAACCAATCAGGACAATGTAAACTGAGTAACATCTTGTCTACCGAGTCACCAATGCTTACCGAGTTCAATACCTACCGAGTGATCAGTATGAACCGTGCCTTCACTTCTACCGAGTGCATGACGATGCCAAGTAATGCAGTGGACGCCGAGTATCAGAAAGTCACCGAGTCAGTTTGAAGGAACCGAGTAACCATATTTGGGCCGACTTAGTAGCACTTATGTTTATTTGTCAAGCCGACTATGTAATTGTAATTGTAATTAATTGTTTGAGACTTGTATATAAACTATATTGTAAAAAGATGAAAAATAATCAAGAAGAATATATGTGAAAGAAAAAGAAAGGGAGAGATAAGCGAATTGCAGAAGGCTTCTGAAGTATAAGGTTCAGCAAAGACAAATTCATCACAGAAGGTGATCAGTACATCAAAGAATCTCAATCAGCAATCCAGTTGCAAAGCAGAGATCTACTGTTTCATTCTAACAGGTGAATCAGTACTAAATCCTTTAACCGGGTAGACTTAACAGTCTTTGTATAAATCTCTTTACCGAGTGCATACTTCACTGTATGTTTGTAAATCCTTTAACAGGGTGGATTTAGCGATCCTTATTGCTCCTAACAGGGCAGATCATCAGAAGTGATCAAATTGTAAGCCTTAACCGGCCAACTTTATTCTGCAGTATTAAAGCTTTGTGGGTTTCATCCCCACCCCAGTTTTACTTTCTTTTGGAAGTTTTCTGGGTAACCAAATCTATGTGTCATTATTGTGAATGCTTTTAAGTTTCATGCTTTCTGTATGCAAAGGTTAAAAGGTAAATTATATGTTAAAAGCAAAAGAAAATTTGGAGTTACTGATTCACCCCTCCCCTCTCAGTAACTTGGTTAATTCCTGAATATTTCCAACACTCCATGACTAGAACATCACCTGTAGTATCCATTGTATCCTCAGGATCATCTAGAAGATTGTTATCAATTGTGACCTTCACACCATTTATTGTCCATCCATCATCTGTAAGGGAAATCAAATCTTCTTCCTCACTATCTTCATCTTTCTCTTTTTCATTTTATTCTTCATCCTTTTTCTCCTCTACAAGACCAAAGTGATTCTTAAAAATATTCTTTGTTTCATCCTATATTGATTGAGAGTCTCTAGTCAGTAGTCTTGTAACTCTAGTCTTTGTCTTAAGTGATGGTCTAACCTTATCTATGATTTCATTTAACTCTTTAGTTTTAAGCTTAGGCTTTAGATGAATTAAGACATATTCAATTAGTTCCTTATCTTGCTTCAATGCTCCCTTCCATCTAGCTTCAATTTATTTGTATAGGGATGAAGGAATTTGATCTTGCAATTACATAAGCACCTAAACAAACTTATGAATACTTCTTGTATACAAATAAATGTACCTTCATATAATTAGGGTTAATCATCAATAATAAGTGAAATAATAACTAAATACAACCACAATTGAGCAACTATTTAACAAAATCAATGATTAATTGAGCATCCTATGGCTCTCTAACTAAGATGTTAATGAGTGAGCTCTTAGCAAGATCTCATTAATGACAGTCCTAGAATGAGAATGATAAAGATAAACAATGATAAAGCTAACAATTATCAAGATAAATGCTAAAATTTCTCTTAAATGCTTTTCTAAATTCAAATTGCAAGAGGTTTGATGCAATTCTTAGATAGGTGGTTGATCTTTTATGAAGGATTTTGGCCTTCCTTTTATAGATTTTCCAATGGTAGGGGGTGTAGTTGTGTTTAATCATGGTTGAGTTGGGGTTAAGTCTTTGGTTCCACCCTTTAAAGACAAAGCAAAGTTTGTGTCCTCAAAGTTTGGGACAAGTAGACAAGATCAATGGTCAAGATCCCTTTTCATTTTGAGTGAATGAGATTCAATTTGGCTTGATCCATGCAAATGCCTTTCCTCAGATCTCATTGGTTGATTGATTTTCCTCTCCTTTTGGTTTGTTGAGAGTAATTGATTTTTATTAATTGATTTAATTGATTTATTTTAGCCATGTACCCCTTGAATGGGTTGAATTTAATTTAATCCAAGACTATAAAATTAATTGAATTAATTGTATTTTGATTTGATTGCATTTAATTAAAATGCTCTCAATTTTGATTGATATTGAATTAAGACTTGATTTTAATTTTGATTGGCTAATTATGCATTGTGATTCAATTGATTCAATTTTTTCCTTAATTTGCTTTGATTTCACTTGATTTACTTTGAATTATCATTAAATTGTCTGTCCATTTTTAGGTGATTACAAATGCCCCTCTTTGAGTTGACATGCGAAGCATGTCAATTCAAAGAATACTCTAATCTTGCTTGATAATCGGTCCTGATTCATTGATGGTCGATCTTTGATGTGGTTTGGTGTCTTTGATGGTTGATCTTTTGATTTTCGATATGAGATTGATGTAGATAATGATTGATATGAAACTCTCTTGATTGATGTGATTCTGATGATCATTCTTGATATGATAATTGATTAATTTGTTGATTGATATGAAATTCTCTTAATGATTTGATATGATGCCCCTTTCATTTGATTATGAAAATTTTCTAATAAAAAACTTTCAATTTGATTTGATGATTGGTCTCTGATTTCTGTTGATGTTACTGATGATGTTGATCTGATTATCTGATGGTATGGCCCCTCAGAAATGAAACATATTGTTGTTTTCGATGGATAGGTTTAAATGATTGATTAATATGTTTTCATTTATGAAAAACATTTTATGATATGCTACACTTCTCAATATGCCCCGGTTAATGCAATAGATTAATATAGGTCAAAGTTAATTCTCACCTCAAAATTAGGTCAATTTAGCTTAAATAGGTTAAAAAACCTAGATTTATTATTCATTTTTACTTTTCTCTTCTGTGATTTTGCTCTGATTCTCTTCTTCTTTTCGAGATGGTTGTGCCTATTCAAGAGCATCAATTCAAGCGGTGTCGGAGATATGCGAGGCTCCCTGACTATGGACCTCTGATAAGTGCTTTTCAAACCTCGGTATTGCATTTATTGCTCATTAATTAGCATTTATTGCATTTTCCAATTTCATCATTGCTCGCTTATGAAAATTTCAATGTCGCCTAACACTGTTAAGTGTCGCTTCTATAGTTTTTAGTGTCGCTCACGAGTATTTTAATGTCGCTTATCAAATTTTTGTTAACGCCTGTGGTTAAATGGTTCACGCTTAAACTTAGTTTTTAAAAACCAAATTTCATAACATTTTACGCCTATGAAACCCTAGCATTTTGATGTCGCCTAGGAAGATTTTACTACCGCTTAAGTCGATTCAGTGTCACCTATGAAAAATTTGTCACCTGAGAGAAAAGTAATGTCACCTGACAAAAATTGTATGTCGCTTAAGGAAATGTCACCCGCGATGAATAAAATCATGCCTGTAGCATTTTTCTTAGAATTTTCACTTGTACTTGACTGTTTCTATTTTTTATTTTCTATTTTTTGAGATATTTAGTACATCAAGATGACTGATTGGAATGATATGATTAGGTCAGTTACGTTTGAACTAAACAATTGATTAGGATATTAGTATAGTAATACCAATGAAGTTGATTTGTCAATCTGTTATGATAGGGTGATGGTCTAATATTTTACTCTCAAGATCTAGAGAGATAAAACATAGATTTTCCTTCCTCAAGATATAGAGTTAGGAGTTTTGATGCGCTCATGATGAGCAAATGGATTTTAGAATAACTTGATCAACTTTAGATGTTCCTTGATATAATATTCTGATATGATTCTTTTGTTCTTTTCCAAACAGGTTGACTTCCCTGTATTATATATCCGATCAGTTCCATCATGGGTTATTGACCTTGGGCAGACACTTACTGTGGCTGAGTACCGTGTTATAGAGCTTTGTGGTTTGAGCTTCCTTCTTGATCTTCCCCAGTTCCAACTAAACTATAGGTTATTGAAAGTTGTGGTGGAGCATTGGCACTCTGACCACAATACTTTCTATCTTCCTCATGGTGAGATGACGATCACGCTTGAGGACGTGTATCATTTGCTACAAATTCCTTGTCGAGGAGAGATTGTTTATTATGATTCTATGTATGATTCTACTATCTACCGATGAGTGTTTGGAGACAATTTGATTGATGATGATATGATGACATGGCCACAGTTTGCTTCTTTCCCTACATTGCCTACAGTTCTTAGTGCATTGATTGGTGGTCTACTTCTTCCTGACCGACAAGGTCACAGTTTTTCCATTGGTTGGGGTAGGATTTTAGAGGATTTACTAGCATAGCCTCAACATTTTGATTGGGGTTCTTGTGTGCTAGCTCAGTTATATCAAGATATTCATGAGGTGGTGTACAGAGAGAGTTCTTCTTTATCTATCAGTGCTATTATTCTTTAGTTATGGATTTGGGAGCATCTTCCTATTACTAGGCCTATTTCTGATAGGAGATGACCACGTGGATATCCTTATGCTTTTTAATATACTGGTATGGTGGTTCAACATCATTTAGGTCATCTAGATTATTGGAGACATTAGATAGATGATCTTGATTAGGTTACATGGTGTCCCTACCTTGATTGTAATCTGTGGTGGGAGGATGATGATGAGTTTCCATATATGTTCAGTCCTCGTTGGATGATTGGCTGATTTGATACTGTTATTGAGCAATTTTTTTTTGGTCGAGTTTCTAGATAGTATGGTAGGATATAGGATATGCCTTTGGGAAATGCCTTATATGCATGAGTTTAGGCTGAGAGATCTTTATGGGGCCCTTGTATTGATTATCAGTTTTCCTTGGCTCAGATTGCTGGTATGCCTTTCTATAGATGGGAGATGTTGACGGGTATGTTTGATGTAGGGATGTCCCATGAGTATCAAGATTGGTGGTCTCAAAATAGGTTTATTCATTTCATAGATCTGGTGGAGCCTATTCCAGATCAGCGTGGTGGTGGCGGTGGTGGTGATGATGGGCATGGTGGTGGTAGACATCAGAGGTGTAGAGGATGTATAGATCCTCTAGTTATTGTGGGTAGAGGATAGGTGAGGGATGGACATGGTTGAGATAGAGCCAGAGATAGGTAGGTTGATGTAGTCTAGATAGTTCATCCTAGAGAAGCAGTTAGACAGGATAGAGTTCATCGATAGCAAAGAG
This sequence comes from Chamaecyparis obtusa, assembly GCA_027943335.1. Classification (NCBI taxonomy): domain Eukaryota; kingdom Viridiplantae; phylum Streptophyta; class Pinopsida; order Cupressales; family Cupressaceae; genus Chamaecyparis; species Chamaecyparis obtusa. Next base: position 378,350 of record BSBK01002075.1, read on the forward strand.
CTCAGAGATAGGCTCATGTTGAGGCTTCTAGATAGGTTCCAAGGGGTTTAGATCCTTTGGTGCAGTTACAGAGAGTTGCCTTGGCACAATAGGATGATGATGCTTAGTAGGTTCAAGGTCAACAAGTTCTAGCATAGTAGATGCCTCCACTAGTTCAGAAACTAGAGGATCATGGATAGGATGCACAGGATGTTCCCACTATTGGTTCTTTAGCCTGAGATATGTAGTCTATGAGGACAAATATGTATACTATTATGGGGTGTTTAGATCAGGTTGCTAGCTTGATGCAATAGTTTCTTTCAACCATGATTGTTCAAAGACCGAGTGGAGCAAGCACTTCTCAGGCTCCTCCTCCACAAGATGATAGAGATCCAAGTGGTTCTGGTGCTACGAGATCATGATTGATTGATGATAGATTTATTTATCATTGATGTCCTCTGTTGCACATTTCCTATTTTTTGATTGGTCGGAACCTTTGATGTACCTCTTTCATGATATTGTATCTAGATATACTTTAATGTATTGGATCCTTTGAGAAACATTCTTTTGATGATATATGATGATCTATTCCTTCATTCTTATTGATGAGTTGATTTATGAGATTATCTTTATATGCAGCTATATGATGTTTACGATGCATTTTACTTTTATGTGATGGATGCAATGTATCTTATTTTTATGATATATATAGATGGATGCATTGATGTATGGATATTATGAGATGTTTTTTGTTTATCAATGTATGGATGCAAATTGTTTTATGATCATATGGATATGGATGATCCTATGTTTCTGTATTTTCAAATGTATGCAATTCTATCTGTAACTATATTTATGCAAATGATGTATGAGTAATGATTCTTTTTCTATTTTCTATCTATTTATGTATAATGACTAATGATTAATGTTATGCATGAATGCAAAAGATAATCTCATTTTCATTGTTTTGAATCTAGAATCATGATGTTTGAATTGAACCCTCCCCATTTTAATTTTCTCCTTGCAATTTAAGCTGAGAAAGGCAAAATAAATATATACAATGCACTTAATCTAACATGTATGCAGCTAACTGTCATTATTCAAGATTTAGAGCTTATAATCAACATTGAGCATTTTTGGAATCTCATTTTTTAGTACAATCATCACTACTTCAACTATGATGATATGAATACTTTTTCCTTTTCCTTGCTTTCCCATCGGTCTCTTCGATATGACTATCACTGATTGAAGCCAATTGTGAGAGTGCGAATACCGATTTTATCAGATTCTATGTTGCAAGTGGATGTTGGTATTATGATATTGAAGATCAAAATAGCCAAGGTATCCATTTGCATAAACAAGCACAAATCTCCATTTTATCCTATGTACAAGTCCTTGATGATTCTTTGATGATCACGTCTTTAGACAAATAATACATGATTTAAAACTTTGATTTTAAGACATTCATTCAGAAATCAATAAAATATCATCCTTTCATCATAGCTTGTCTAGTCTAAAACTTTCATTGATTCGCTAGAAACGAATGATTTCATCAATTGAGTCAACACTTAGAAAAAATGTTGCCATGTTTTTCAAATCCATAGTTCAAGTGTAGTTCCATCCATTTCATAGTTTTAATCCTGATAAAGAGTAAGGTCATTTAAGTTCTTGGATCAAATTTTCATTTTAGGCTCAAATTGGATTAGGATGTAGATTTGATTAAGTGTTCCTCTTTTGAGTGTGATGAATTGATCCTCTGATTAAATAAAGCTTGTTGATGAATCTTTTCTCCTTGAGACTAGATTGCCCCTAGTTTGATATTGATTTCATTTATGGGACTTAGGACAATTTTTTGATTAGGTGACCAAAATCTTAAGGTACTGGCAAATGCAACTATGGGGTTTTATTATGCAATATATACAAATGCTAGAAAATGCAATATTAACAAGGTGACCTTCTAAGTATGCAACTGACTTGGACTTTCAATGGTGCATGTTTACCAAGTTTTCACCGATTGAATGGATCAAGCTCTTTTTTCTATTTTTAAAGCTTTTCTCACTTTTTTTTTTTACCAAGGTGCCTATTTGCTAGGTTTTCAGCAAGACAACATCTTTTTGAGGATCATATTTGAATTTTTTCCCTTTCTTCATGCTCAATTTTCCACTATTTTTGATCTTTTGTGCTTTTCAAATATTTTTGGTATTTTCATCTTTTTCAATGTTTATGGTATTTTCAAGATCTCTTTTGAATTATGTACAATAAATATGATGCTCTCCATCTGATACTCTTTATACTCTTTCATCTACCTTAGGTATAGAACCTCTTAAGATGTATGCTATTTATGGGTTCTTTTAGCTCTTCACCATCACAATCTGATAACTTGTATGTGTCGGTCCCAAAATCTTCAATAATGAGAAATGGTCCTAACCAGTTTTCTTTCTGCTTTCCTTTTTTCTCTCTTTTTGCTTGGTTCTTGGGATTTTCACGCAACAATAGGTCACCTATTTGGAATTTCCTTGGCTTGATGTGTTTATTGTAAGATCTTGACATTCTATGCTAGTACACCTTTAAGTGATCAAAGGCTTCTTTCTATTTTTCATCCAAGAGTTCTAGTTCTTGTAGCCTAGCAACCCTATAGTTTTCCTCATTTATCAATCCATGCATAGATATCCTTAAGGATGGAAGTTCTACCTCCAAAGGCAAAGCTACTTATTTTCCAAAGACTAAGGAGAAGGGTGTAGCCCCTATTAGCATCCTTATGCTTGTTCTATAAGCCCATAAGGTCGAGTTTATCTTGATATGCCAATCTCTACCAAAATTATCCACCGTTCTCTTCAAGATTTTCAATATGTTTTTGTTTGTTTCTTTGGCTTGTCCATTACCTTGAGGGTAATAGATTGAAGATGAATGATGTATCATGTGAAATTTGGTGCACAATTTTGTTATGTCTTTGTTCTTGAAATGCCTTGCATTATCCATTATAATGGCATGAGGTATGCCATATCTACAAATTATATGATTTAGGATAAACAAGGATATCTATTTGCCTGTTGAAGTTGATAGGGGTATAGCTTCCACCTACTTAGTAAAGTATTATGTGGCCATTATGATGAATTTATGCCCATTCAAAGATGGTGGATGAATCATTCCTATTAGATCTAGACCCCACTGATAGAATGGCCAAGGCGTGGTCATTGGATGAAGTTCTTGTGTTAGCACATGTATCAAATTTCCATGGAATTGACACTTCTTACAAGTTTTTGCAAAATTACAAGAATATTTTTCCATGGTAGGCCAAAAATATCCTATCCTAAGAAGTTTCTTAGCTAAAGATAATCTGTTTGAGTGTGATCCACAAATTCCTTCATGAATTTCTCGTAAGGCTAAGTTTGATTCTTCCTCTTCTAAACACCTAAGTAGCATTCTGTCAAGACTTTTCCGATAAAATGTTTCCACAATTATAGTGTATTTGGCAGCTTGTCTAATGAAGCTTTTCTTTTGGTTTCTAGTTTGATGGATAGGAAGGGTTTGGTCTTTCAAATAGGTGTAAATGGGTCCATACCAAGGTGAGTTAGTTGTAGTAAGTAGGAAAATGGTATAAGGATGGGTTGGGTCATATGTAGGTTGAATCACTTCTTCTACCAAGAACTCATATCTATCACTCTGATCAGGCATCTGCAAAAGTGATGCTAAGATTTCCATAGCGTCTGGTACCTTGTTCTTTTCTCTCAGCACTTGTTCAAATGTGATGATTATGAAATACTTCTTGAGATTATCCACCATGGTTTTGTAAGGTACTAATTTGTCATCTTTCATCTGATATTCTTCATTGACTTGATTTATGACTAATTGTGAATCTCCATATACCTTTAATTCTATCACTTTCCACTCTAATGCCAACTTGATTCCAATAACCAAGGCTTCATATTCTTCTATATTTTTTGTACATGGAAATAGAAATTTGTATGACTTAGGTATAGTGGAGCCTTGAGGCATGATTAGAAGTATGCCCGCTCTTGACCCATGGTGAGTGTAGGAACCATCAAAATAAAGCAGCCATGTTTTTGCCTCAACATTCACAATCTCTACATCTGGGAATTCAACTTGTATAGGATGATCATCATGAAGTGGTGCTTTTTCTAATTGGTCTACAATGAATTGTCCTTTAATTTCTTTTCTATCAACATATTCTATATCAAATTCACTTAGGATCATCACCCACTTTGCTAATCTTCCATTTAATGTTGTTTTGCTTAGTAGATACTTCAAAGGATCAATTTTGGAAATGAGCCTTATCTTGTGGGCTAGCATATAATGGCATAATTTTTGGGAACCAAAAACTATATCCAAGCATGCCCTTTCCATGAAGGTATAGTTCAGCTCATATTTGACTAAGGTTCTACTAATGTAGTAGATTGCTTTCTCTTTTCCATTTTCATCCTCTTGTGCTAGAAGTGCCCCCAATGAATTCTCTGTTGCTAAAATGTACAAGATTAAAGGCTTGCCTCTGATAGGTGGCATAAATATTGGTGGATTCATGTGGTATTTCATTACTAGATTGAAAGCCTCTTCACATTTTTCATCCCACTTGAAGATTGTATCTTTATGCAAGAGTTGGGTGAAATTATGGCATTTTTCTGCCAATTGAGAGATGAATCTCCTAATGGATTGTATCATTCCTTGTAAAGATCTCATTTGAATAATGGTTTTAGGTTCTTCCATTTCCATTATGGCCTTCACTTTAGTGGTATCAACCTCTATCCCTTTGGCAGATACAATGTAACCTAGAAGTTTACCAGATTGAACTCCAAAAGCACATTTCTTAGGATTAAGCCTTACTTTGAACTCCTCTAACCTTTCAAAAAATTTCACCAAGATAGGTAGATGTTCTTTTCTTGAATGTGACTTAGCTAGTATGTCATCCACATAATCTTCCATGAACTTATGCATCATATCATGGAATATTGTAGTCATTGCTCTTTGATAGGTTGCTTCTGCATTTTTCAAGCCAAAAGGCATGACATTCCAACAAAATGTACCCCATGCACATGTAAAGAAAATTTTATCTTGGTCTTCAGGTGCTATCTTGATCTTATTATAGCCACTAAATCCATCCATGAGTGAAACATGGAGTGTCTCACTATTAGGTCTACAATGGCATCGATGCTTGGAAGTGGGAAATTGTCTTTAGGACATGCCAAGTTTAAGTCCCTAAAATCCATGTAGATTATGATGGACTTATCCGCTTTTGATACTGGAACTATATTGGAGATCCATTGTGCATAATCAATGGCTCTTATAAACCCCACCTTTAATAGCTTCTCTAATTCCACTTTGACAAGTAGGGCTATATGAGGGTGCATTTTCCTTAGTTTTTGCTTGACCGGTTTGGCTCCTTCCTTTATATTGAGATGATGCATTATCAAATTTGGGTCTAACCTCAGCATATCATCATAAGACCATGTGAAGTTAACTTGATTTTCCTTAAATAACTTTATAAAATCTATTCTTTCTTCACTGGATAGGGATGATTCTAAGTGGATGAACTTTGGCTCTATTTCTGATTCAATGTTTATCTTTTATGTTGGCTCGATTAGAATTGGAGACCTTTCTTCATAGTGATTTGGTAGAACATCCAAACTCCCTTCTATAGGTGCCTCAGTTGGGTTTTCACCTTTAGAAACATCCTTTATTTCTTTATTTCTTTCTTTTGGATCTAATGTTGCCACAAAGTGGTTTTCAACACTCGATTCTTTTACTTTTCTATTTTTTTTTTTTCATTTTTTCTTGGATTAAGAGTTTGGATGCTCCCTTTGATCATTTATTCTTGATAGTACTTCATAAAAGAAGGTTCAACCATGTTGAGGTATTGGGACATCATGTTGTCATTCAAGAAATTTGGTAAAGTATAGGGTTCAATGGTATCCCATTCAATTAGGTTTGGCCAAATGAGAGTTAAAGGGTCAACACTTGGGTTTGTCTTGATTGGGCTTAAAGTGTATATCTCATTATTGGAGGGTTCATACATTGTATCTTGAAGATCTTGGAAATGGGCTTCCTCTAAATGCTCTAAAGAAGAAGGATCAAAATCCTCCTCACTAGACTCCACTATGGTTTCTGTTGGATAAAACTCATGGGGATTAAACCTAGTGTTTGATTCTTCCATAGTAGGTCTCCATGAAGGAACATATAGCTCACCTACCCATTAATTTATTTTTATTTCTATGCTTGGAACATCATTTAGACCCTCTTGACTAGAACTAGATGCTTGATTTGAAGTTGATTCCGCCATTAGTCCTTTATTTTTGGTAGAAGCATAAGTATGAATGACATCAATACCCTTGTCTTGGCATGACTCATCTGATAGGGTCTCCCATTCCCATTCATTATAATCCTCATCACTATGAGATTCTAATTGTAGTATTTTATCATATACTTTGGGATAATGTTTTTATGTATATCCTTCTTCAAGATATCCTAAACCTATTTTCTCCTTAGAATCTTGCCATGTGGATTCTAGGGGTTCAATTAGCCCTTCATTTCTTATGCCTAAAGGTCCTTGACCTTTGTACACCATCTTTTGCATGATTTCAAAACCTTTACCATGTTGATGAGTAGGGATGGTTATATTTTGAATGTGCTTGACGTGAGCACTTGATTCTTCATCCTTGTATAACCAATTCAGGATTTCATTATCCTCTTCACTCATGGTGGATGATGTACTTGCCCATACAAATTTTTCATTATATTTATGAGGTAGACTTGGAGGTTTTCCAAAGGACTTTGGTGATAGGGGTAGGTCCATCATAGATAAGGAGTATTCACCCACTCCTTGTTGTTTAATTTTGCATTGCTTATCAAAAAATTTCATCATTTTGTCCATCTTTTGATAATGGGTTTCTTTAGTATATATTTGGACAGCTTTGATAGAGTCTTCTTTTGCTTCTTACATAATATCATCCTCATTAACCTTCTCTTTTCCTTTATTCGATGTAGTTTGGTTAATGAGTTTTGGAGTTTCTTTAACAACAATTTCTTCTTTCATCTTTTCTTTTCCTTTCGGCAAAGGGATTTCTTTAGAACTTTGGCCTTGTTCCATTTGATTGGGCATAGACCCTTCATCATTGTGTGGAACCAATTAGTCATTTATAGGTTTTACATTATTACAATATTGGAAGGGATTGAGGTCTCCACTTACCATTATTTCTTGCCCTTGATATGGGAATTTTAGGCATTGATGGTAAGTTGAAGGAATAGCCTACATTTCGTGGATCCATGGCCTTCCTAACAAAATATTATAAGTCAATTTTAGGTCCAATACTTTGCATATGGTCTCTTTTGCATAGGACCAACTCTTATGGGAAAAACTATGACTCCTCTTGACACTCTTTCTTCATCATCGTAGGCTTTTATGGTTATCTTTTTCTTTGGGTCAATAGGCTCCTCCAAAAATCCTAAGGCTTTTACCAAGCTAAGGGTACAAATATTTAGGCCAGCACCTCCATCTATAAGGACTCTTTTCACCCTATGCTTGTGGATCAACACTTCTATGTGTAAGGGAAGATTTTGGGGATGATTGAGAGACATATCATCTTGTTTAGAGAATGATAGGCAATGAGGTGCAATTAAATGCCCCACCATGTTTTGGAACTTGTCTACCTCTAAATTTAGAGGCACATTTGTTTCCAACAAGGCTTTTTCCAAGATATCCTTATGGATTGGTGATAGTTTGAGCAGCTCAAGAATAGAAATTTGAGCGGGAGTTCTTTGCAATTGGTCAACCAAGTTGTATTGTTTTGATGATGATGTGGAAGCTTGGTTTGATATCACCACTTTTGGAGCATTATTAGGTATAACATTTTTCGATGCTTGCCCCCTAGTGACCACATTTGTTGATTCTTCTCTTGATTTTCCTTTTATTATAAAAACATTTACGCTTTGATCTTCTTCACTTATGGTATTTATTGTGTTATCATAAGTATGGGAAAAATTCACTTTATCATTACCCTTTTTATGGTTTTGATTTGTATTGGATGACTCCCCCTTTTCATGATTCAAAAGGGGTTCTTGTAGGCCATATGATCCCCATTGTTTTGAGGTCCTTCAATTTGGATGATGTCATTATTAATCAAATCTTTCACTAAGTGCTTTAATTTCATGCACTCGTTGGTTGGATGACCTCTTTTTTTATGGTATTCACAATGATGAGATGCATTCCACCAATGAGGTTTGACTTCGGGTTCATAATTTGATATGTCAGGTAATGTGATAACTTGATTGGCCAACAAGGTTCTTAGTACATTCTCCAAAGGTTCACCCAAGGGAGTGAATTTCATTTTATTATAGTTGGAGTTTGATTTTGACTTATCCCAAGTCTTATTGTTGGAAGTGTTAGAATTATTGTTGTTATAATTATTGGGATTATATGGAGATTTATTTGCTTGATTAACATTGTTTGAAGAATTCGCTCCATAGGGTAGAATAAAAGGGGTAGACTTCAAATTGTGTGACTCTACAACCCCATCATTCACAAGATTTTTATTGTTATTTTTATTCCATGATTTTGATCTATCATTGTGATTGTTGGACCCTTGATTAAAATATTTAGGAACATAATCATTGTTATTGTTGTTGTTGTTATTGTTGTTGGATTTATTGTCTTTAAATAATTTAATCTCACCTCTTTTGACCAAAACATCTTCAATCTTAACTCCATTTTCAATAAGTTTTTCAAATGTTGGAGCACATTGAAGTTGTAATCGATAGTTCATTTTAGTGGTCAAGTTATTGGTGAAGATATCCATCTTCTCTTTCTCTAGGATACTTCATGGGTACCTTGCAAAAATGGTCCTCCACCTTTGTAGGAATCCTAAGAAGGACTCCCCATATTTTTGTTTGGTATCGCATAACTTGAGCATAGTGATCTCATGCTCAATGTTGTAAGAGTAATGGGTTATGAACTTGGAGGCTAACTCCTCAAAAGACTTTATTTTAGGAGTTAGTTTTGAAAACCACTCCATTGCAGGACCTCCTAAGCTTCTAGGAAAGAGTCTCATTATATAAGTATCATTGTGCATGAACTCTATGCTTAGGGCACAAAATTCCCTTAAATGGTCCTGTGGGTCTATTTTACCCAGGTATTTATCGTATTTGGGAAATATAATATTAAAAGGAAAAGATACCATTGCTAAGCTTTTGTTGAAAGGAAAAGGACACAAAGCTTCTATGGAAAAGGCCTTAGGTTTAGCTTCCTTCTTCATGGTATCAATTTGTTCTTGAAAGGCCTTAATCTGCCTAGTCATGACAATCATAGGATCATCTTGGTGTTGGTCTTTCCTAAGTTGTTCAATATCAAAGTCATAAGGCAGCTTTACCCCTTTTGTGCTAGGCTTAGGAAGAAGTTCTCCCTATCTTTGTCTATTAATTTTTCCATAACCTCTAGGAAATCATTGTCTTGGGCAGCTTTCTCAACCCTTTCCTCAAGTGTCTCCTTAGGGTTATAGTTAGCATGGTTGATATTGTGATGAGCTGAATTCATATCACCCATCTCTTCAAGTCTTGGTTCAAATAGGTTTGTGAAAATTTCTTCTTGATTAGGATCTTTGAACTCACTCTAGTACTCCACTTCTTGCCTTGGGTTTGTAAAGATAGTGCTATCACCTGGTAATGATCCCCTATATGTTTGTGACTACGTGGAAACTAGCATCCAACATGGGTTCATTTTGGAATTGATCCTTGATATGAGAGTTGTTGATTTTATTATTGAGGAGATTTAAAAATATAAGATGCTTTTCAATGGATATCTCTCACTTGTTTATGTATTTCAAACACAACAACCACACATTCACTTGTCTCTTTTACCCACTTAAACACAAAATGTTTGATTTGTAGAACATTGTCATGGGTTTTTCATAAGAAAACACTTCAAGCACCTACCTAGCACAAGATTTGGTTCGTAAACATGGCTCTAGAAGGTGGTCTTTTCTACTTTATCAAGGTTTTAGTATATATTCTGTTCAAATAGACTTCAATCTCTCATACTCCAAGAAGGCTTCCCACACGCATTGAAGTACAATTTTGCACAATCCATGAGGACAACTAGAGGAAGGTTGAAAAATTAAAATCTGTTTGTCATGCACCCCACTAAGGATACATCCATTTCATTTTAGAGTGGGTTGGATTCCCACAGAAAAAGTGAGCATATCCCACTTTGGGTTATCCCTCTCACTGGCCTCGTTAAGGAAAACTTGGGAGGCGAGCCCACTATTGCTCTAGCATATATATGAAAAACAAGAAATGAACTTAGGCCGACAAGTTTGGGAGTTTGTTTCACTCAAAGAGTGAAGAGCATATCCCTATTGTCTTTCTTTGTTCCACACACATAAACACACGTTTTTTCTTTCCCAATCTCTTGACAAGGAGATTCTTAAAATTGAAGTGTGAAATTCATTTCCTATTTTATCTCAAGCTTATATCAAAAGAATGCTGCAATTTAATCAAATGCAAGCTTGAATAGAGAAATACCTTTTTCTTGTAGCTAACCGAAGTTAGGGGCATTTTTAAGGAATTTCATTGTTTTCATCTTACCTTGGCAATAGCTCCTTCCAAGTGTGTTTGTCCTCTAGCAAGTTAGTCAACACTAAAAATCACAATGAGGGGAAACCAAAATTGAATTTGACAAAGCAAAGATTTATGTAATGAATTTTAATTACTTTAATTGCAAATTTTCAAACAAAAATTTGAACTAAGGACTAAAGATCCAATTAAGAGAGACAAATTTTTGTTTGTAAGCTTCAATTACAGCAAGGTATTTTTGATATACCTGATTATCCTCCTCTTGTGTTAACTCAAGAACGGCCTTGATATGTGCTATGTTTTCCTTCTTTATCTTCTTAGCTAGTGCCTTCCCTTCTTTGTTAAACCTAGTTTTTGGCTTCTGCACTTTTTGATGCCTGTTCATTTACAGTTGAAATGTACAAATAGAAAGTTAGATGACATAATTAATCAATTTGAAAGAAAATTAAGATAGAAAAATGAAAGCGACATTGTCTAGTAAATAGGTGATATTAAATTGTTTACAGGCATAAGTTAACTATTAGCAAGCGACACTGAAAAGTGCAACAGACGACACAAAAACTTTAACAAGCGTAAACAATTTACTGATAAGCGCAAACAATATTTAAAGATGCATGAACTAATTAAGTCTAAGTGACACTTTAAGACTAGCAAGTGTAAGATAATGATACTAGGCATGACTTGTTGTCCAAAATGCTTTGCAAAGGTCAATTATAGGCAACAACGGATTATTGGCAGGTGACACTTCTTAACTCGCAAGTGTGACTTCTTCGGGCAATGGCAATATGACTTTATCACACAAGCATGATTTCTTCAATTACAGGTGACAACAAAGAATGTAAGACAGAATAGAAAGTATCAACCAGGCGCAAACTTTCAGCAAATAAGCATTGATACAGAGCTGATAGGCATCATCCAAATGATTTTAGGCATGACTGAATTGACTGTAAGCATGATTTAAACTATTTCCTACAAAAATTCCATGGAAAATAATAGATACAAGCATACAAAAGATGATCCAAATGATAAAATTGATAAAATGAGGCTTACTACCCCATGGTGGGCACCATTTTGTATACAAATAAATGTACCTTCATAGAATTAGGGTTAATCATCAATAATAAGTGAAATAATAACTAAATACAACCACAATTGAGAAACTATTTAACAAAATCAATGATTAATTGAGCATCCTATGGCTCTCTAACTAAGATGTTAATGAGTGAGCTCTTAGCAAGCTCTCATTAATGACAGTCCTAGAATGAGAATGATAAAGATAAACAATGATAAAGCTAACAATTATCAAGATAAATGCTAATTTTGGTCTTAAATGCTTTTCTAAATTCAAATTGCAAGAGTTTTGATGCAATTCTCAGATAGGTGGTTGATCTTTTATGAAGGATTTTGGCCTTCCTTTTATAGATTTTCCAATGGTAGGGGGTCTAGTTGTGTTTAATCATGGTTGAGTTGGGGTTAAGTCTTTGGTTCCACCCTTTGAAGACAAAGAAAATTTTGTGTCCTCAAAGTTTGTGACAAGTAGACAAGATCAATAGTCAAGATCCCTTTTCATTTTGAGTGAATTAGATTCAATTTGGCTTGATCCATGTGAATGCCTTTCCTCAGATCTCATTGGTTGATTGATTTTCCTCTCCTTTTGGTTTGTTGAGAGTAATTGATTTTTATTAATTGATTTAATTGATTTATTTTAGCCATGTACCCCTTGAATGGGTTGAATTTAATTTAATCCAAGACTATACAATTAATTGAATTAATTGTATTTTGATTTGATTGCATTTAATTAAAATGCTCTCAATTTTGATTGATATTGAATTAAGACTTGATTTTAATTTTGATTAGCTAATTGTGCATTGTGATTCAATTGATTCAATTTTGTCCTTAATTTTCTTTGATTTCACTTGATTTAATTTGAATTATCATTGAATTGTCTTTGTCCATTTTTAGTTGATTACACTTCCTACAACAAAATATTCAAGTTTTCTTTGATCTGCTTCACTAAAATTGTCACAGTACTTCTTAACACCAACAAGTATAGCCCACTTCTTGACTTCATTAACAATGTTATCAATAGGGATAAACTTGCTAAGATCAGGCTTAAAAATTTAATGGTAGGAGTACCAACCACTTTAGATTTCTTACCTTGATCCTTTATCTCTCTCTCTTCTTGTTTAGACTTTGTTTATTCTACTTCCTCTTGCACTTCTTTATATCCTTTTTTTTTCTCTTTCTTCCCTTTTCCACCAACCATAGTTGTAGTAGCTTCCTTAGTCTTAATTTGATCAGATGGTGTCTTCTTTGCAGTTTTCTTTACCGGAGTCTTGTCAAGAGGAGGGGATTTCTCCTTCTTAACTATTTTACTTCTTGTTTGTCTACCAGTAAATACTCTACTAGTTTTAGAATAAAATACTTCTCCATCTCCTTTTGTAGTAGTAACAGTTGAGGTGCCAACTTTCTCGGCATCATGTTTTTCTCTAGCTTTATCAATAGCTTCCTTAGTAAAACCTTTTTGCAGAAAGAATTGTTCTACCTCTTTTCTCACTTTCTTTTCAATGACCAGAGCATTTAGTGTGTCTACAACTTCAAGATAATTTTACTTGTATGTACCAAATCTCTTTTCCTTAGGATCAATGGGTTTATTTAATATCTCATCAATATAGGCAGTAGATAGATCAAATTCTTTCTCATAATCCATAAGTAAAGCCCATTAAGTACTAGGGACCAATGCCTTCTTTTAACATGTATCTATATCAACCATAAAATAGATATCATCTTTGTACTTCTCAACAACATGAGATGAAATCCTTTCTCTTTAATTCATTCACTTCTATAAATCCTCAAAATATCCCCAAACTTCCTCTAAAAATTGATTTCCAAGCATCCTAGCACAATTCTCCATTTGAATTACCACCGGTGTACCTTCTGCCTAATCAACTGGTCCAAGACTAAGGAAAAAATTGAAAAAAAAAAAAAAGTAAAAGTAATTGGTTTATTTTAAACACTTCTCATTTTGTCTTTCCTTATCTTCTCTATGTTCAAAAAGAACTGGTATCTCATTGCACCACACAAATCATATTTTTCATTCTCCTTTACCATCTTGTATGTGCTATGAATTGTTGTGGTAGGAATGTTGTTGATTATGATAGAGTAGAATATTTTGTATCTAACAACCATGGATGCAAACCTCACTTCTTAATCTATGATATCATTAGTGGTCATCACTCACTTGTCACATTTAGATTTTGTCAGTTCTATGACCATATTGCGTGAAATAGATCAAAGTTGAGGTACCTCTCCGATAGCACAAAAACCAATCATTGCATGAATGAATTATTTTGTAATCTTATAGGTTCTATCCAACCACATGAACTTTTCATGCACCCTTCTCAATACATATCTAATATGTTCTTCAAATTCTGAATGAAAGTGAACCACATTCTCAAAACCCTTATTTGCAATCACTTTGTGCTCATCCCTCAGTACTGAATCCTTGCATAAAAATTTGTAAAGTGATTGTGTGTGGTTTTATCCTAGGTCTTTTATCTTACAATGAATAGGATCTAACATCTCCATATGCATTACACCGTAAGGCATGCCGATTAGAGAACCCTTTGTATCATTTCCATTGATTTATCAAGATGTTTCTTGAAGACTAGCCTAGGTTTCTCTATGATCTCGACAATAATAAAAGTATCCATTCTAAAAATAAAAAATTATAAGCTTAGAGATCCAATAAATAACTTTTTAATTTACCACATGATGACTTATGCAAACCCTTACAAGTTTCTTGACCTAAATCACTTCAACACTTTCTACAGTCACTTCAATCACTACCAATCTAGTCTTACTTCTCTTCTTTGACTCTTGGCTTAAGCTCTTGAATGTGTGAGTGAAAAATAAGACTTAAAATCACCTTGTATCTTCCATTGCACTCAAGCATTAAATGCATCCCCGGTTAACAATGAAATAGCATATGTCAATTTATAAATCTTGTTAGTGGACAACCAAAACTTCATAAATTTCACCAAAAAGTTATACAACACTTCAAAACAACCATATGCATCTAAATATGTAAATAAAACTTACCACACATGCATCTATGGGATCTTTAATGGATTCAACAATGTTTTCTCCCCATAAGTAAAAAATGACCTAGTTTGATGAAGAATTATCAACACCTGATGGAGATGTAGATCCTTCATATGAGTTGTCATCACTCTTTTTCATCTAGAATTGGTTCATCTTCCTTTTGTTCTCTTAAAAATTCACAATCTACTTTCCTTTTTCCTTGTCCAACTGGTTAACCAATTGATTCACTTTATTTTTATTTCCTCTACAAAACCTTGAAATATGTCCTATCTTATTATAGTGATAACTTGCCATACTAGTTGATCTCCAAGGTCCCGCATTACCTCTATTTTTTTCTCAATCTACAATTGATCACCATGTGACCATAATTATGATAAATTGAGCATGTAACATCCTACAAGATCTTATTTTGTTGATTCATATATGGCCTCTAATTATTCACTCTTGTCCTACACTCATTAGCTCTATGACCATATTTATTGCAATTGTAACAATAGACATCAAAGTGTTTGGTCTAGCATTAGATCTCAAACTTGGAACACTAGATCTAATATTCTTTCACACATTAACAGTATGTCCAACCCTATGACAATTGAAACAAACTAGTTTATAGGGTTTCTTACTATATTTCATTTGGTTCACCTTAGGTGCAGATTTGTCATCTTGTATGGCCTTCTTGGTTCTTGAGGATTCACCAACCTCATAACTAGTGTAGCCTAATCCACATATTTCTCCATGCATCCTTTGATTCTTCAATTAATAATCAAGTATTGCAGTGCTCTTGTTGAATTTATTGAGAAAATTACTTGCATTCTTTAATTCTCCTTTTAGTTGCTCATTTTCCTGTTTCAGTTTTTCATTCTCCATTAGGACCTTTTGATTTTATTTATTTGTATCATGTAATTGTGTATGTAATGCACCAGCTTCTTGTTTAGGTTTGAAGAGCTCATTGTTAGAAAGAAAAGATCCCCAAGATAACTGAGAGGGGGGGGGTGAATCAGTTATTTGATAATTAAACCATTTATCAACTTCAATATCAACTTCAACATCTTTAAACCATATAATCAATGCAGTAACCAACCATAGAAAGATAACCATACACAATGACACAATAACACAAGATATGTTAACTAGGGAACCTCTTGATCAAAGAGTAAACCCTAGTGGGAATGATGCCCATAAAATGATGGACTAATATGAAAGTTCCTTGTTAGAGGATGGACCCTATTAGGAGTCTTATGAAATACATTTAGTATATATGAATCTCTATTAGGAGATTTTGAATCCCTATTAAAATATTCTAACCCTGTTAGGAGTTATGGAAGACAGAAGGACCCACTGCCCAAACAGCTTCAAGGCAAGATCTCTGAACTCACTGTCCAATAGATCTTAGGATTATTCAATAGAATAATATGAAATATGTTACCTCCTTCACATTGTGCCAAAACTACACTCTCTACTACACAAGATCACAAATCCAGATCTATGTACTTCGCAAGTCTTCCTTCATCACTAAATTAGCTCTATTCTTCACCTCATGCATATATTCGCATCACAAATTTCAAAATTTCATATCACAACTATTACAATCCATTTTTACAACAAGGAAAACATTCCTTCCTTTATACCACACTCAAATAATTACAAATGAGTCAACATGCAAATACAAAATAATAATTTCAACACGCTACACCAAAATTACATAAAACTGTCGGCTACCAGATATTGTAACTTTCCACTCATGTGACCTCAAAGTTTTCACTATGAACCACATCACCAAAAATGAGTCTCAAACTTCCCTTTAATTGCATAGAATCAGATTCCATCCCGATTAGGAGATATCCTCCGATTTCCAAAAATTGCTACTCAGGAACACTACCAAAATACTGCTTCCACCAAAATGCTTATAACTTTCATGAATAAATGAATTTATTTTTGCATTTTTAACCATAGGTTAATAACACACCAAAGAACATACCATCAAATATGCATAACTCAATTTGTAATATAACATGTGTGCAAAACAAAATTGTGCCTGCTTCTCTGCTAAACTCTAGAATAACACTATGTTGACATCAATGACAATCATAGTCATGAATGC
This sequence comes from Chamaecyparis obtusa, assembly GCA_027943335.1. Taxonomy (NCBI): domain Eukaryota; kingdom Viridiplantae; phylum Streptophyta; class Pinopsida; order Cupressales; family Cupressaceae; genus Chamaecyparis; species Chamaecyparis obtusa. The sequence continues at coordinate 395,109 of BSBK01002075.1, forward strand.
AACAACCACTGCTACAAAATGACTACCAAAGGCTTCAACATTCATTCCTAACAATCTCCCCCATTGGTATTGATGACAACATAGATGAAAAACATCCAATGTTCCAAAAATCCAATCACTGCTGCTCAACTACTCTGCTGCTCTTCATCAATCAAATATTGCTTTGTTTTCCTATTCAGTCTCTCCAACAAATGTAGTTTCTCAATGTTTTTCATGATTCTCTCCCCATTGACATCAATGAAAAAAATTCTATCACTATGTCAAACAATAGCTCAATGTCAAAAGACACTGTTCAGAAAATACATTCACAAGAGTCCTCAATGACTTAGCTCAGATACACATGCTCCCCCATAGAGGAAGTACCAACATCTAGTCCAAAAAATAGATAGGGCCATATTCCACTGGATGGATGCAACCAACTGCATCATTATTCAAAATTAGGCTAGGGCATAACCCCAAGCATACCTCTTAGATACTCAAATGTATCCTTAGGCAAAGGTTTTGTAAATATATCTACTATCTGCTCCTTTGTGCTTATGTACTCCAGTCTAACTTCTTTCTCAGCTACTTTCTCTCTTACAACATAATACTTGATCTCTATATGCTTTGTTTTAGAATGTAAAACCAGATTTCTTGACATACTAACTGTACTTTTGTTATCACAATGTATAACAATAGGCTCATCAAACTGAATTCCAATATCCTTCAACATTTGCTTCATCCAAATTATCTAGTTACAATTGTTTGTGTAGACACCTAAAAATCCTTTAGAAAATAAAGTATTTTTATTTTCTGAAAAATCCCTGATGACATCATCATTTATTTAATTAATTAATTTATTTTTATTTCATTAAATCCCTTTATCTTAATTAAAAAAATTTAATTAAGGAATCCCTCCCAAAAATGTTTAAATCTTATTTAAACATTATTCCCTTATTTATTAATTATTTTAATTAATAAATTGACCAAAAATCCCAAAATAAATAATTTATTTATTTTTTGCCCAAAATTTTGCCAATTTCCCTAAGACCACTAACCTCTTGCAGAATCTTCTAATCCTTCTTTAATTTCGATTAAAGGCTAATCCCATCATTTCCTAACCCTAATCCCAACTCAAAATATTTAATTAAGATTAAATATTTAATCTTCATGTTTATTAAATTCATTTTAATAAATATTCTCAAACCTAAACCATGGAAATAAATAAATCTTTATTTATTTCCTAAAATCTATGTTTATCCTAAGGAAATTCTAGACTCTTCTAGAAATTCCTAATCCTAATCCTAATCCCCCCCTAACCTTGTCACAATCCCTAACCAAGGTTAGCCAACTCCTAAGCTTAACCCAAAGTCAAAAAACTTCTAAAAACTTCTCTTACATGCATTAAATGCATTTAAGGCCTCCTTATCCCTCTTTCATGCATTTATGGTGCATTTAAGAAGCCCCTCACCCGTTTCTTACACCCTTTGACCTTAGGCACATTTCCCAAATTGTGCACATCCCTCCCATCTTTCAACCCAATGCCCTTGTGACACTTGTCACAAGGAGGTGGCCTTGAACTAGCACAATCCATGTGCTCCCCTTTGAATGAATCTTGGCCTCTCTTAAGGATTTTGATCCTAGCCACTCATTCCCCCATAGGGAATCCTATAAATACCCTCATTTCTAAGAGCATTCATACACCTTTTATTTCATGCATTTTTATCATGCTCATTTAGCTCTAGACATAGCATAATCAATACTAATTGTTAGCCTTTTATCATTTTCAAGCTTTCTTAAAACACATCTTAGCATAGATGTAATGGATTAACCTAGTTTTTTCCATTGTTTTGCATAAGCATAGCATCATATCACATCTCTATTTGGTTTAAAATCAATCTTAGCATAAACATCATGTAGCTTAATCTTCATTTCAGCATCATTTGATCCTTGAGGCCTTAGGGGCAAATCAGGTGTTCTATACATATTTTGTGCCATTTATGGGGTTTTTATGGATCTCAATCCATCCTAATATGCATAAGGAACATGCTCCAAGTGCTTAGAGAGCACACCCACATCCCCTTAAGCAAGATCAAATCAAACAGTGCTTGGGTGCACCTATTTTAGCTGAATCTGAGGTGGCTTAGCTTAGAGTTTCCTTGTTTTGAATTGATTTCATGCTAGAATAAAATCTAATCTTTTTTTGGTTTGAGTCTTTTAAAATAGGTATCCTCAAAAAGCCTTGTCCACAGTTTTCTACTGCACTCATTGCTTCTCTCCAAAATGTCTTTGCCAAATCACCTTCAAACAACATTGCTCTAGCTACTTTAGTCATTGATTTGTTCCTTCTTTCTGTAATACCATTCTGTTCAGGTGTTCTAGGGGCTGAAAATTGTCTCTTAATACCATTTACTTCACAAAAGGTGTTAAACTCTTTAGATGTAAATTCTCCACCTCTATCAAATCTCAAACATTTAATCCTCATTCCTGATTCATTCTTAACTTTATTCTTCATGACCTTAAACTTATCAAATGCTTCAGATTTTTCTTTCAAAAATGAAATCCACGTCATTCTTGCAAAATCATCAACAAGAATCATAAAATACCTTTCTCCATAGAATCCTCTAGTCCTAGTAGGACCGTGTTGGCAATTTGGCTAATGTGGATGCATAGATGTTATCATTATGGCAACATATGATCTCTATTGAGAGGGTAGAATCTGGAATGCAAGTATGGCAAGTTGAAGGAAGAAATTGTCTAAGTATGGATACAGTGATCCTGACAGAGCACCCGATGAAGATTTAGTTAGCAACGTCCACTGGAGCAATATTTTTGTTTGTGCAATTAATTGAAGCTTCTACAGAGTATGAGGATACCCCATCTCAGTGTGCATAAAGTTTGGAGTAGTACGGACAAAGTTATTCGAAGTTTACCAAAGACAGTTTTTGCAGACAGAACAGTTTTGGAGACAGTATTAGCGAATGAGTTAAGGGATTATTTTTGCTTGTCAAAATAATGACTTAACATTATGAAGGGATGACATCCTAGATGTTTACTCTTGGATAAAGATTTTGGAAGCTGACCATGTAAAGTTATTAGCTTTAATAACTCATATATTAGGCATACTTGAAATGTAATGAAAAAGATGTGTGATATGTAAAAAGAAAGAAAAGATAACTTGCGATAGTTGTATATTGTGGTAGTAGAAAAGGCTATTGAAGTGAAGTTGTAAGAAGTACCACATTACAGTCAAAAACATTTTGTATTACCTGTTTGGGAAGTGAGCTCAGCTGGTGATTAGGTTTTGTAATCTAACTCCTAACAGGGTTAAGGCTTCTAACAAGGCCCAAAGTCCTTCAACCAGGATAGATCTACTATATATTGTAAATTGACTCCTAACAGGGTCCAACATCCCTAGCAGGATACTTTTGATTAGTGATCTTTGTGGGTACCATCTCCACCGGGGTTTTCCCTTGGCCAGGGTTTCCTCGAGAACATATCATGTGTTATGAGTTCTTTCTATTTACTACTATGTTTGTTAATCAACTTGATAATCTTTGTATGCACTAAAGTAATCTGTTATATCCATAAGTGGGAAAAAGAAAAAGATTGTGAAATACTGATTCACCCCCCCCCTCTCAGTATTTCCTATTTCTAACAGACCGCTCAAGTCTGTATGAACAATCTCCAACTTTTCTATAGATGTGAACTTCTTGCTAGGAAATGAACTCCTTTTCTGCTTAGCCATCACACATTCCTTGCAAATCATGTTAGTAGGCTTCATAATCTTAGGTAAATCTCTTACTACAAGTGTAGAACTCACTTTCACAATATTATCAAAGTTTATATGACAAAACCTTCTATGCCATAACCAACTATCATCAATCTTAGTCATCAAACATGTCATCTTAGTAGGGTTCAACTGAAATACATTACCTCTAGTTCTAGATCCTGTTCCAATCAGATTTCCATCTTTATCCTTAATCACACAAGTTTTCTCAGTAAAACAAACTTAATATCCTTTATCCACTAATTGTCCAACACTCAAAAGATTATGTTTCAATCCATCAACAAATTAAACTTCATCAATATTAGTCTTTCCATCAAGAGTAATAGATCTTATACCTTTAATCAAACAAGGTGCATTGTTACCAACTCTAACAACTCCTCCATCATAATTGTTAAACTTTATGAACTTTCCTTTATCACCATTCATATGATGTGAACAACCACTATCTATAATCCAATCAGCTTTCTTTTCAACTTGGGAAACTAAGGCTTTCTCTTCGTTAACATTAGATTTAGAATTTTCTTCCTTAATTGCTACAAATCCCATGTCATCAAAGTTATCATTATCACTGTCGCTCAAATGTCTTTCAATTCCTGCTTCAATTTCTTCATCATTTGCATAATAACATTCTTTAGATCTTCTAGGCTTAAAATTATTTCCATACTTCTTAACTCTCTTAGGACACTTAGATGCAAAATGACCATATTCTTGACATGTCCAACATTTAAAGATTTTCTTACCATCTGGTTCTCTTTTCACAAGCAAGGCAATGCCTTCTTCAATCTTCTTATCTTCATCAAATTTGGATTTTCTACTGCTGGCATAATCTCCATTCACACTTGTACTTCTAGACAAAGTAGGTCTGATGCTAAGAGGACTGGATGATGTCTCCACTCTAGGTAGTTCTCCTCATAATCTCAAATTCATCTCTGCTACTTCCAATCTTCCAAGAAGAGTCTCTCTTGAAAAGTTTGGTGTACAAGGTATCACTTGTTCAATCATTTGTGTAGTCTGCCTAAATACCGATGTCAATGTTCTCAAAATCTTCTATATTACTTCATTCTCTATCTTTTCACCTAAACAAGACTTTATTCCTTCAACAATTTCTGACATCCTACTAATATAGCTTCTAACAGATTCATCTTCCATCATTCTTATGTCTTCAACTGCACAAATCCAATTATGTAACCTAGCTTTCTTTGCATGTTCATCACCTTCAAAAGTAGAATGTAAAGCTTTCCAAATATCATAAGATATAGTTAAACCTTTTACCTGACTGTATTCATTCTCCAGAAGTGCTGATAAAAGTGCTTCTCTTGCAAGTATGTTACACATGAATAGATCTACCTCATCTTTAGAACTTGTTTCAAGATCGTCTTCTTCAATTATAGTCCTTTCATTATTTTTAATCAACCAATAGCTTGGTCCTAAACACAAGAGATGTGTCTTCATCTTTTCTTTCTAGCTTTCAAAATTTACTCCATCAAACTTAGGGCTTTCTTTCCTAAAATTTTCCATGGATCTCCTTACGCTATTAAACTTTCCTTTCAAGGACCTGCCACTCTGATACCAATTGTTAGAAAGCAAAGATCCCCAAGATAATTAAGAGGGGGGGGTGAATCAGTTATATGATAATTAAACCATTTATCAACTTCAATAGCTTTAAACCATATAATCAATGTAGTAACCAACCATAGAAAGATAATCATACACAATGACACAATAACACAAGATATGTTAACTAGGGAACCTCTTGATCAAAGAGTAAACCCCAGTGGGAATGATGCCCACAAAATGATGCGCTAATATGAAAGCTCCTTGTTAGAGGATGGACCCTATTAGGAGTCTTATGAAATACATTTAGTACATATGAATCTTTGTTAGGAGATTTTGAATCCCTGTTAAAAGATTCTAACCCTGTTAGGAGTTATGGAAGACAGAAGAACCCACTGCCCAAGCAGCTTCAAGGCAAGATCTCTGAACTCACTGTCCAAAAAATCTTAGGATTATTCAATAGAATAATATGAAATATGTTACCTCCTTCACATTTTGCCAAAACTGCACTCCCTGCTACACAAGATCACAAATCCAGATCTCTGTACTTCGCAAGTCTTCCTTCATCATTGAATTAGCTCTATTCTTCACCTCATGCATATATTCACATCACAACTTTCACAATTTCATATCACAACTATTACAATCCCTTTTTACAACAAGGAAAACATTCCTTCCTTTATACCACACTCAAATAATTACAAATGAGTTGGCATGCAAATACAAAATAATAATTTCAACACGCTACACCAAAATTACATAAAACTATCGGCTACCAAATATTGTAACTTTCCACTCATGTGACCTTGAAGTTTTCACTATGAACCACGTCACCACCAATAAGTCTCAAACTTCCCTTTAACTACGTAGAATTAGATTTCATCCTGATTAGGAGATATCCTTCAATTACCAAAAATCGCTACTCAGGAACACTGCCAGAATACTACTTCCATCAAAATGCTTATAACTTTCATGAATAAATGAATTTATTTTTGTGTTGTTAACCATAGGTTAATAACACACCAAAGAACATACCATCAACTATGCATAACTCAATTTGCAATATAACATGTGCGCAAAACAAAACTGTGCCTACTTCTCTGCTAAACTCCAGAATAACACTGTGTTGACATCAATGACAATCATAGTCATGAATGCAATAACCACTTCTATAAAATGACTACCAAAGGCTTCAACATTTATTCTTAACACTCATCTACCTTGGTTTTTAGGGATTCATCTTTAGCCTTTAGGGCTTCCTCTATAAATTTCTTTTCTTCTTTTAATGTCTTCCTAGATTCCATTTCTTCACCCATTCTGATTGACAAAGCTTCTAACTCTCTTTTTATGTTCTTCTTGTCTTTATGAAACTACACATTATACTAAGACAATTCTTCCAAGTCTACTTTAGATTCCTCAAATCCACTTTGTTCAGATAATTTATCAATGAGATCTTGTCTTTCATTAAATTATTCACCAAGCTCTTTTCTCTTGGATCTTGATTTCTTGAGCTAATCCTTCATATTTTTTATAACTTATTCTGCCTCTACAATTTTCCTTTCAAGTTGTCTTTGATACCCTAAACCCTCCATATCTATCTCAAGGATCTTCACCAAGCTATTAGGCTTCTTCAAGGGCACACAAATATTATACCCATTCTTAATGCTATGAGACACTAAGAGGGGGGGTGATTCAGTGTAACCATAGATCTATATAAACTTTTACTTAACTTGTAAATTAACCAACATGCAAAAGTAAATATCACATAGAATCATAACACATAAAACATCCACACAACATCAACATAATAACACCAAATGTTTTGCATGGAAACCCTTTTTAGAGGGAAAAACCAATTTGGGAATTATCACACACCAATCTCACTAGTGCATGAAATTAGATCTTCCCTATTAGGAGAAATTACAACACCCTACTAAGGGTATACCCAATTAAGAGTATCTATAGCCTGATTAAAAGCTATTACAAAGTCCTATTAGGAACTACTTAGGGGATTTTATAACTCCTTTTGAGAGTCACCTAGTTAGAGGAATTAGACTTTAGAACTATTAGGATCTTGCATACCTTGTTAAGAGTAACCTCATGGTTAAAGGATTTTAACTGCAATCCTATTAGAACTTTCTTTGAGAATGAACTCAATGAAACTAATTTGATTATAGTGTTCTCTACTTGACATATCCACTTAAATTCTACTCAAATCACTTCTTTGATCATACACACTTCTCCTTTAACAACCACAATCATTGCAACATCTAACAATCATCTGTATCCTTCAATTTCATCTCTTATATACACTTTTAGGTTCATGGAGTAACCCTAAAATGTTTTACTGATGTCAGCCTTCAAAATCCATACAAATTCATAAGTGATCACACAAACATAGTAAATTATGATCCACATGTTGGGATTATGGAAAGATAGTATAGAGAGGGGAGGGGTGAATCAGTACCTTCAAAACTTTTCAAGACTAAAACTTTTTAGGTATAGATAGCATTAACCGATTGAATTCATTGTATGAAACATACATTCAAATATAAATGAGAATGTAATTGCGTGTAACCTAAACAATAAACCATTCATAAAATTTCATACACTTAACACAAATATTTTGGTATCACAAGAAACCCTTGTAAGAAGGTAAAAACTGCGGTGGGGATGACACCCATAAAGCTTCACTACTACAGTAACAAAGTATGCTAGTTAAGGCTACAAGATTATGATCACTTCTAGTGATCTTACCCTATTAGGAGTAATAATAAGATCAGCCAGATCTACCTAGTTAGAGGATTTTAATAACACAATACATGTGTGTACTTGGTTAAGAGATTTAACTAAGAATAGTTAATTCCACTCTGTTAGGAGATTTTGAATATGCTACAATGGTTAAATAGTAATAGTAAGATGTATCTGTAATTAGAAAATAAAAATTTCCTGATTCAGATATATAATATACCATAAAGATATCACCTTGTAGTGATGTATGTGTCCTTCTATTATGCTCAGTAGCCTTGTGTTTGTTCTAAAAAATTGAATGCTTCTCTTAAATCCTTCTATCAAAACCTTTTCTGATCTTCTGAAGTCTTGAGTGCGGCTACTCCTTGATGATACAATATCATAATGACATTTTTACAAACTTTATGTCAAAATAACTTGACTTAATTATGGTTTTACAATATCTTAGAAAACCTAAGATCAACAGTGAAACTAAATAACCTAGATCTTACAGTACATAGGAATCATCAACAATTTAATGATTACATCCATATTTAATTTTGTCTCGATTTTGGTAAACCATTTTCTGATTGGTGTGAACTATTTTCATTTATGTTTGTGCCATTTCAAACTGCTATGTTGTTTCCTATTTTACTCGGTGTTCACTTCATTCATCACTCAGTAATTAACTAGTGCTTGGTTCATATGAATGCTCGATGACCAATGTGCTCGGTACTCGGTGATCATCGAGGTCGGTAAGAGTACTCAGTCAAAGCCATATTTAGTTAACTTAGAGATACACCTTATGTCCTTCTCGGTGTATAGGCTTTATGTATTTTGACCAATTGACATGTTTGTCTCCTTTATCGACTGAATGATATTAATGATAATCATTAATACTCAAATAGGAGTAACATTCTCCCCCTTTGGTATTAGTATCAAAACTTTATGTATATGTACATATTTAAAAAAAATATATACTAACTCCCCCTTTGTACATGCTCTCAATTTGAAGTACATACGAACATATATTTACATATAATTTCCCCCTTTTTGAAATTAATGCCATAAAATAATGTACTTACAACTTGTCAAAAATATTTTGATGGGTTTTCTTTAGTGAATCTAAGAGGTTTTCCCATTCCTCTTTTAGGTTCTCAAGAGCAATGTGTTCTAAATCGACTTGTGCATGCATGTCAAAAATGTTTTCTAACATTGATATTTCTAGGGTGGCAACTAAATCCTTTGCCTTAATTATATGTCTCTCCATTATCTTAAGATGGGAAAGCAACTCAGCCTAAAGATTAGTTATTTGGTCACTGATTGTATTCTCTTTCTTCCTCAAATTAATTCTTAACCGCTAAAGTTCTTGAACTTTTGAAAAATTCTTATGAAACACATTAAGCTTGGTTAAAGAATTATTTGCACTAACCTTTATTTCTTCATCAAGTTTATTTACCTTTTCACTAAGATCTGTAGTGAAGTGGTCTATAGTGCATAATTTATACAAAATTTGTATTACCTACTAAATAATGGTTTTAAGCTTAGTAATAACCTCTAATAGCTTGACCTTATTGATTTCCACTTCCTTGCTTATTTTCTCTACTAACTTTAATTATAGTTTTGCTTTTTCCCGTTCTTCCATTCTCTTCTCTGCATCTACATCAGGGACATTGATGTGTCCAGTTAGAGTATCAAGTTGATCAATGATGGGAGTTACCTCATCAACATTGATGTTGGGGACTACTTGCATCAAAATATCTCTAACTTCCTCTAAAACTTGTTTTCTTTTACTTTATTTTCTCATCTTCTCTTGTGCAACCTTCCTTGTGCATAATTCACCATACCTTCTCAAGGCTTTGGGGTCTAAATTCATAGGGTCACATTCAATAATTTCAATAATTTCATCTAGTGTGATAGGACCTTTACCATGTTTCTTCTTTATCTTTTTCTCTAGTGTGGGGGATGTGTTGTAAGGCACTAGAGCTTTGGTCTCTAGATTTTGATTTTCTGACTCAGTAAACACACTCTCTTCCTTTTCTTACCTAGTGACTTGTCTCTCAGTGTCTTGTCCTTGGGCATCTTGTTTGGTGTCTTTTTTAGCCAACTCTACAGGTGTATTCTTTTTTGGTTCTTTATTTTCAGCCTCTTTATTCTCATGCTCATTTGAATCTTTCTTCTCTTATATACCCTATCCCTCTGGTGTATCCTTTTGTTTCTTAGGTGTAGAGCCTTTGGGTTCCTTTTCTATAAAAATCTCAATTTCTTAAACCAATATAGGTAAGTCACCCGCTATATCAATTGTTTTTCTACCTCACTAGGTGCATTCTCCTTCGTGCTATCTACAACAATTTTGATGTCCTCATCATCATGTACATCATCAGGATCTATGTGTGTGATATCCTCAATCAAAACATCATCTATCCCGATGGTTACTAGCTATTCGAGAGCATCTTGTTTATATTCTTCACTATATCTGGCCAAATAAAAGTCCATAGCATAAGTGTCATCTGCTATCCTAATATCGGATATGTGTATTGGATCCTTTGTGGCTATGTCTACATCATCTGAGTGAACTCCTTTTCCTTTCTTTTGTTCCTTCTCGGGAATGATAGCCAATGCAAGTTGATCAACTTTTTCCCTAGCTTTCAAAATTGTGTTCCATAGAAGCTTGCTATTTTCATTAACTTCCTCAAGGTTTCCTGCCAATATATCAAGGGCTCTACTCTTCATCAAAAATAATTTGGATTATTGCTTCATCAGTTCATCTATCTCGATAACAAATAGAGTAGGCATGGCAAAAATCAATGTGTTCCCTCATTTTCTTCTATGTGTATAGGGCATATGTCCAACTGGCTGACACTTTCTCATATAATTCCTTAGGAACATACTTATAAAATTCAATAGGTACTTTCTTAAACTTTATCATGATTTGAATGATAGATTGTTTTATTTTCTCTCAATCCTCGATAGTCATATATACATACCGGCCCATTTTAGGGTAAGTAAGTCCACCTGTTTCCTTTATATTTTCAACTAACTCATCTACTAACTAACATTTGTTTACAAAAATTTGAATTTACATTGATCATCTTCTTCATCATCTTCATCAATATCATCTTTTTCTCTTATCAATCTTCTCCTCTTCTTAGGTTGCTCAAAGGTGACTTGGGCACCTCTCTTTTTCTTATGATATGTTTTAGTGGGAGTTTGCCTTGATATTTTTTCAATTCCTTTCTCAAGGGGTGGAGAAGAAACTATTGAGGATCTTGTCCTTGCTCTTATAGGTGCTTTTGCTTATTTCCTCTTCCTTGTGGCCCTTACTGGTGTAGCTTGAAGATCCTTATTTGACTTGGTCTCCTCCTCATGTTCACTGTTGCTAATTAATAGTTGTTCCTTGGTTGCTTCTTTAACCAGAATAGCTTCTAATTCTTCTTCTTCTTCTACATCATCTCCAAATTATTTATCCAATGTCTCCATCATCTTCTTGGATTTTCTACTAAATTTCACTCCAACTAGATCCATTTGATGAACTACAACTAATTGAGAACCTGATTGATGAAGTACAAGTGATTAGAGATCATCGAGCACTGAAGTGTTATGTAAGATAATTGAATCAGTCATTATATTGTCATTGATGTCAACTAGCTTTGACAGTACTTATCATGGTAGTTGAAAATATCTAAACATCTATAAAGAAAGGAGAGAAAAGATGAAGAACCGAGATATCTACATGGAGGAAGATGGATATGACAGATGAGGATAAGGAATACTTTTGGTAACTTATTGATGAGTCTATGACTTCATATTGTTGACTTGATTATGTTGCATTAATCTATTATGAAGATAGAAGAAAAATGTTACAAAGAAGTGTGGTCGGTTAATGAAGCATTCTAGTGTATACCGAGCGACAGTATCAACCAAGCTTGTGTTCACTGATGCATTTATTTTTTAACTGAGTATGGACAAAATAACTAAATGATTAGTTTAGCTGACAAAATTGATGAGTTGTAAAGTCTATGATTATGAGGTGGAAAGATAAAGTTTGTTGTGAGATCTATGACTAAAAAAATTTGAAGAAGATCTAAAGGATGGAATTGAAATGAGTCATTGACACAGCTGTCGAGGAAGGTTTAAGTGGAAAAATCAATGAAGGAGATTAAGCAAAAAAATCTAATGGATGAAAAGAAAATGATTTACTTTTCTATTTAAGAGACTAGGGCTTCACAGTGAAACTTATGCTAGAAGAAGGGGACTGTAGAGATATCACTTGAATAAGCTTCATGCATGCCTGATCAGACTGGTTGAAGAAGGACCAAATTGCAGAATAGTACCGAGCATCAGAGAGCTTGACCGAGGGACTGTAAGTTATTGAATGTTGATGAACTGAATAGAAATATTGATTAGAGGATTGTATGGACTTAGAATAGATCTGAATATCTACAAATTAAGTTGTATTGTAATTGGATCACCTATTGTTTCATTTTAACCATTGTAACAGATAAAATCTCTTAACCGAGTGGACTTGAAAGTCTTATATGTCATTCATAGAATGTACATTGTTATCCTGTCAACCCCATAGTGAATGTTGGTTGGACAATAACTATTAGTGTTAAATCCTCTAACAAGGTCACACCTTATAGTGTGTTTTTTAACCTTTAACAGGGTTGGCTCTTCACCAAGCTCACTTTAGAAGAGTGAAATTTTTTTGGGTTACCGGTCCCAGGTGGTTTTTCCCTTTGCAAGGTTTCCACGTTAAATCTTTTGTGTTATGCATTTATGTGGTGATTTTTTGGATATCATACTTTACATGTTGCATATTTGATTTGGTCGGTAATCACTATGAGAAATTAACTGGTAATCGATAATTACACAGATAGTTAGTATTTTATGTTTACCGAGTTGCAGAATTAGCTGAATTTGTTTTAAGTGATACATTTTGTATTTAGGACTGTGGATAAATGATTCACCCCCCTCTCAGTTATTCTAACAATTGGTTTTAGAGCATATTGGTTGCTTGGAATAGAGTTTTAAGGACTTTAGCAGAAAGATCACAAAATGTATAAGAGGGAAGTTCCAAAGCTGAATAAGGACAACTTTACAATATGGCAAAGCCAAATGAGACTTCATATATTTGGGATTTGGAATTCTTCCCTCACCCTACTAGATAATGGCTACTTAGCACCGCCTATAGGACTTTTGACTCTTGATCAATTGAGAGATAGACATGAGCATAATGTTACTATGATGGAGATTCTTGGTGCTCTATCAGATGTTGAGTTTGAAGATGTCAAGGACTTCCTTACTTCAAAGGAAATGTGGGATAAACTTACTCAAGTTTATAGTGGTGATGTAAATGCTAGAAGAGCCAGAGTTGAAAGTTTAAGAGGAAGATTTGATGATATGAAAATGAAAGAAGGAGAAAACATAGTGCAGTATACAAATAGAATAAAGGAGGTAGTTAATGTTATTAGAGGATCTAGTGGTGTCATTGATGAAGATACAATGGTAAGAAAAATTCTAAGGACTTTATTGCTTGTTTATGTAATTAGAATATCTGCAATACATGAAAATAGGTCAGCACCTAACAGTACTATCACTCTTGATAATTTGATTGGTAAGCTAACAACTTTTGAACTGAACAACTATTATAATAGTGTTGTATCACCTATTAAGTCTGCTTTCATGACTTCTCTAAGGATTGGTAAGTCTAGTAGGAGAAGTAATAATGATGATGATGAAAATAATACTGACGATGAGCTTGATGAGCTTGAAGCTCTTATAGCCAGGAGGTTACCTAAAGGTAAAGGTAGATATAGGGGTAAATTACCTTTAGCATGTTTTAACTGCAAAGAAGTTGGTCATATTGCTGCTAGATGTCCGAACAAGAAAGAAGATGATAGAAACAAGGATCAATCTAGTGAAGGAAGCTATGGGAGGAGAAACAATAGAAGTTACAAAAACTACAACAAAGATAACCAAGACAATAATGATAAAGGTAAAAAGGTATGTTACATTGTTGAAGAGAATGATACCGAGACCAACACAGATGATGATGTTAAAGTAGTTTTTGTTACGATGAAGGATGATTCTAAGGAAGAAGAAAGGTATGTAGAGACAACACTCATTTCTAAGGATAATCAAAATAATACATTGATCATTGATAGTGGTTGTACCCATCACATGACTGGTGATGAAGAAAAATTTGATCATCTTAAGCAATATAATGGAGGATCTATAAAAATGGGTAATGATACACCTTGTATGGTTAGAGGAAAGGGATCTTTACTAATAAATGATAAAATCAAATGTGATAATGCTTATTAGGTAGAAGGACTAAATTATAATCTACTAAGTGTGGCACAACTTAACAACTCAGGTCACCGAGTAGCTTTTGAGAGCAAAAAGGTAAAGATATTTGATGATGGAGGAAAACTTGTTGGAACAGGAGCACAAACGAAAGGTAACTTGTTTTATTTTGACAATGATAAGTCTTCATATTTAATAATGCAAAATGAGGATGCATGGATATGGCATAAAAGGTTATGTCATGTAAACCTTGATAACATGATTAAAATCAGTAGAAAGAAAAAGGTTAGAGGTCTGCCTAGCCTAGCAAAGCCAAATCATGTTATGTGTCATGAATGTCAAAAGGGTAAAATGAAAAAATCTAATTTTAACAGTAAAGACTATTCAACAAAGAGAATTTTGTAGCTAGTTCACACCAACCTATGTGGTCCCATGAGAACACAGAGCTATTATGGAGATAGATATTTCAATCTTTTTGTTGATGATTACACTAGATTAATGACTGTGATGTTTTTAAAAGAGAAATCAGAGGTATTTAAGATGTTTAAATGGTATAAAGAAAAGGTAGAGAAAGAAATTTGCAAGGAACTAAAATGCTTGAGATCTGACAGAGGTGGTGAATTTATTTATAATGAATTTACTAACTATTGTAATGAGCATGGTATAAAAAGATAGGTGTCTACACTGAGAATACCCCAGCATAATAGGATTGCTAAAAGGAGGAATAGATCAATTATTGATTGTGCAACGACATTGATGTTGCAAAAGAATGTTGCTCATACATACTAGAGGGAAGCAGTCAAAAAAACTATTTATGTTCTAAACAGAGTACAATTGAAGAAGGAAACAAACAAAACACCCTACGAGCTATGGTTTGGTCACAAACTGATTGTAAGTTACTTCAGAATTTTTGGTAGAAAATGTTTTATTTTGAAAGATCAAAGAAATGGAAAGTTTGACTCAAAAGGGGATGAAGGGATATTTCTTGGATATTCCACTAAAAGAAAAGCCTACAAGTGTCTGAACAAAGTTACAAATAAAATGATTAAAAGTACTAATGTCAAGGTTGATGAATTTGATACTAAGAATAGTGAAGAAAGCACTAGGGAGCTAGAAGACTATGATAGATTCACTTATATTGAACAACCAAAGTACCTACCGAAGCCACAGACTGTGTCAACTAGTCATTAGGAAAATAACACCGAGGAAAAACAAAGAGAAACTGATGATTAGGAAGGACCTACCGAGAAAGCACATGAGCTTGAATAGGATGAACAACAAAGAAGAGATCAAGTACTGACTAGATTTGTTAGAAGAAATCATCCTGAGAACCAAATCATTGGCGACAAGCAAGCTGGCATGATGACAAGAAGTAAGTTAAGACAAGGTTCATGCTTAGTTTATGAGTTTGAATCAAAAAATTTTAAGGTTGCATTGGAGAATGAAGAATGGATAAATGCAATGAATGAAGAGATAGAGCAGATAGAGAAAAAAAAGACATGGACTTTAGTACCTAGGCCTAAGGATAAGAATGTTATCGGTACTAAATGGATTTTTAGAAACAATTTGAATGAAAATGGAGAGGTTACAAGAAATAAAGCTAGACTTGTATGCAAGGGGTATGCATAGGAGGAAGGTATCGATTATGGTGAGACTTTTTCACATGTTTGTAGTCTAGAAGGAGTTAGAATGTTACTTGCATATGCAACACATAAGAAGTTTAAAGTTTATCAAATGGATGTTAAGTCTGCATTTCTGAATGGGATACTAGAAGAGGACACCTACATCCAACAACCAGAAGGTTTTGTTGATCAAGACAAGAAAGATATGGTATGTAGACTACATAAAGATTTATATGGTTTAAAGAAAGCACCTAGAACTTGGTATGAAAGGTTGCATACTTATTTGTTAAGTATTGGTTTTGTTAGAACTAGTGAGAACAACAATCTATATATGAAAGGAGATACTGATGATACTATTTTGATAGCTGAAATATTTGTGGATGATATTATTTTTGGAGGAAAAGATCATATCTGTAAATCATTTGCTGATGAGATGCACAAAGAATTTGAAATTTCTATGTTTGGAGAGATTAGGTTATTTCTAGGCTTGTAGGTTATTCAAAAAAATGATGGAATATTCATCACACAATCAAAGTATATTAAGGAAGTACTGAGAACATTTGGCATGGTAGATGCTAAACCAGTTGGAACACCAATGGTCACAGACTACAAACTGACTAAAGATGATGAACCCACAGAGGTGAACTAGACATTGTACCGATCTATGATTGGTAAGTTGATGTATGTAGTACATAGTAGACCAGATATTGCACATGTTGTAGGAATTGTTGCTAGATTTTCTACAAATCTGAAAGAGTCACACATGATTGCAACAAAAAGAATCTTAAGATACCTAAAGAAACTAGAGGACTATGGATTATGGTATCCTAAAGAAGGGAAGTTTTAACTAAGAGTCTACACCGATGCAGATTGGGCTGGAAATATAGATGATAGGAAAAGTACCACCAGAGGAGCATTTTTGTTTGGTGAAAGACTTGCTACTTGGAAAATTAAGAAACAACCTTGTATTTCTCAGTCTACTATCGAAGCAGAGTATGTTGTTGCTGCTACAAACTGTTCAAACTTTTCTTACATCAAGCAAGTGTTGGAAGGGATGAATGAGGTAATCACTGAGTCAGTGTTTATATACTGTCACAACACAAGTGCAATAAAAATTTCTAAGAATCATGTAATGCACTCAAAGACCAAGCACATTTATATTAAGTAGCACTACTTAAGATAACAAGTACATGAGAAGCAAGTTAAACTGGAATATGTTACATCAAAAGAGAAACTTGCTGACATATTTACCAAGCCTCTACGGAAGGAAACTTTTGAATACTTGAGGACTAGACTTGGGGTTTGTCCCCTATCTACTAGTCACTAATGTGATTTGGAGGTTGCATCAGCCTAATCTTATCAGAAGATCATTTATGTTGATGCAGCATAGCTCACACTTTGGATTCTATCTAAGGTTGTGAAAGATTTTAGGAACAACTATTTGCATATCAGTATACCGAGATACATTGTATGCACCGGACAAAAAAGAGTAACATGGCTAATACAGAGCTGTATGTTTATGTGTTTCTTTGGAATTATTGTCAAAGGGAGAGATAAATAATATGATAACTTAGGAGATTACTGGAACATCTATCTAAGGGAGAGATAATCTAAGAAAGTCAGGGAGAGTTTTTAAGATTTTTAATTGAGAATAGAAGGAATCTGAGAACTGGAAAGATCATATCTATAGAGGAAAGTCTACATTTGCAATGCTATCATGTAATGTAGTGATAAAACATATTAAGCTAAGGGAGAGCTTACCGAGCTATAGAATTTGCTTATGGAGTTGTAGAATACATGTTTGGTATGTGTATGGTATACTTCATATTGCTTGAGTTGCCATCAATGCCAAAGGGAGAGATTGATGAAGTATAATTGATTGAGAACCTGATTGATGAAGTACAAGTGATTAGAGATCACCGAGCACTGAAGTGTTATGTAAGATAACTGAATCAGTCATTATGTTGCCATTGATGTCAACTAGCTTTGACAGTACTTATCATGGTAGTTGCAAATATATAAACATCTGTAAAGAAAGGAGAGAAAAGATGAAGAATCGAGATATCTAAATGGAGGAAGATGGATATGATAGATGAGGATAAGGAATACTTTTGGTAACTTATTGATGAGTCTATGACTTCATATTGTTGACATGATTATGCTGCATTAATTTGTTATGAAGATAGAAGAAAAATGTTACAAAGAAGTGTGGTCGGTTAATGAAGCATTCTAGTATACACCAAGCCAGTGTAGTGTATACCGAGCGAGAGTATCAATCGAGCTTGTTTTCACCAATGTATTTCTTTGTTAACCAATTATAGACAAAAGAACTAAATGATTAGTTTAGCCGACAAAATTGATGAGCTATAAAGTGTATGATTACGAGGTGGAAAGATAAAATTTGTTGTGAGATCTACGGAAAACAAAATTTGAAGAAGATCTAAAGGATGGAATTGAAAAAATTCATCAACACAACTTTCGAGGAAGGTTTAAGTGGAAAAATCAACAAAGGAGATTAAGCAGAAAAATTTGATGGATGAAAAGAAAATGATTTACTTGTCTATTTAAGAGACTAGGGTTTCACAGTGAAACTTATGCTGAAAGACTGTAAAGATATCATGTGAACAAGCTTCATGCATGCCTGATCAGACTGGTTGAAGAAGAACTGAATTGCAGAATAGTATCGAGCATCAGAGAGCTTTACTGACGGATAGTAAGTTATTGAATGTTGATGAACTAAATAGAAATATTGATCAAAGGATTGTATGGACTTAGAATAGATCTGAATATCTACAAATCAAGTTGTATTGTAACTAGATCACCTACTATTTCAGTTTAACCATTGTAACAAATAAAATCTCTTAACCGAGTGGACTTGAAAGTCTTATATGTCATTCATAGAATGTACATTGTTATTCTATCAACCCGATAGTGAATGCTAGTTGGATGATAAATGTTAGTGTTAAATCCTCTAACAAGGTCACACCTTACAATGTGTTTTGTAACCTTTAACAGGGTTGGCTCTTCACTGAGCTCACTTCAGAAGAGTGAAAAGTTTTGGGTTACAAGTCCCAAGTGCTTTTTCCCTTTGTAGGGTTTCCACGTTAAATATTTTGTGTTATGTGTTTATGTGGTGATTGTTTGTATATCATAATTTACATGTTTCATATTTGATTTGGTCAATAATCACTATGAGCAATTAATTGGTAATCGGTAATTACATAGACAGTTAGTATTTTATGTTTACTGAGCTGCAGAATTAGCTGAATTTTTTTTAAGTGATACATTTTGTATTTGGGACTGTGGATAACTGATTCACCCCCCTCTTATTTATTCTAACACCATCTTTATTCTTAATTTAGACTCTTCATAGGTTCCAAACCTAGTAGATTTTAGATCTTTGGGCTCATCCAACAATGCCTTTATTAACCTAGAAGCTCAGTCAATATACAATTCATAGCCCATTGGGAGTAACCATGCAGTCCTCAGTTCAAGTGCCTTGATTAAAGTGGTGTTGGTATCCAATGGGAAACATATATCTTCTTTATGTTTTTCTACCAGCTAACCTAGTATTCTACTCCTTTGATGCATTCTATCCTTGAATTGTTAAAAGTAAACATCCATAGCACTAACAAAATTATGACCTAGACTTTGTATAAACTCACTGATTTGCATAATAAATGGTTGACATCCCAATCAACATTACCGACTGATGGAAAGAAGTTTTGCATGTAAAAAATCCACAGACCAGTAAAGAACCGAACTTAAAAGTATTTTTCTTCACTTTCCTAATGGTTCTCATGTTCTCCTCTAATTTTTTCAATATAATCTGGGCAAGGTCAAATTGAAAACCCTTAACAATCTTATAGGCAATGTCTATGGCTCCACAAGGTACATTGTTCATCCTATTTGATTTAAATATCTTGTAACTAAAAACATAGGTTCTAAACCTTGTCTCTAGATCAACAATTGTATTAAATATCATACCTCTTCCATCCCATTATGCTCCTATAAGCTTCTTGGTCTCAGTCCTTAGTGCACTCCTTTTAGCTTTAAATTTATCGGTAATAGGGTAACCGGTGACCACATGTATGATGTCCTTATTTATTTTGACCGATTCATCTAGCCATAATTTCCCTTCATGCACTCAGCTCATAACAACCCTAATCCACTCTATCTTAAATTCCATCAGGAAATATAGGGCATTCATCAGTCCCTTCACCTCTAGGTGTCTGTGCTCATCCTTGAGCTTTCCATTCACACTCAACTCCTAGTAAGTGAATTGAAGCTCAAAATCTCTAATTTCACCAATTTTGTAGTAGATGTAAGCACAAATTTCTTGTACCAACAAAACCCTAGGTAGTATAGTGGAAAATGCACCAGTTTGATCAATCTATGTTTCAATTTTAGGGTGCAACTTGTATTTTGGTTCATCACAGGTCAAAAACTTAATTAATGTGACCTTCTTGTCACTCCCAGACTTTGATTTCATGACCTTTATAGTTTCTCAAATTTAGGGCTTCACAAATATTTTTGTAAAACAACTCGGTGGATAAGGAACTTACTTTAGGTTGTGATAAACTCACTCAGGATCTCTTTAAATATCTGCTAGAAGCTCTAAAAATTCTTCGCTCAAATTTTCTCAAGTTTCTCTTGTTAGAATAACTGAGAGGGGGGTGAATTAGTTATCCATAGTCCCAAATCAAAATGTATAATCTAAAACAATTTACTTAAACTTCTACAGCTCAGTAACATAAAATACTATACTCTCTGTGATTTTACCAATTACCAATCAATAACATATAATGATTACTGATCAAATCTAACATGTAATATGCAAAGTATGATAACAAACAATCACCAAAATGAACACATAACACAAAAGATTTAACATGGAAACCTTATGAAGGGAAAAACCACCTAGGACCGGCAACCCAAAAATGTTCACTCTTCTGAAGTGAGGTCAGTGAAGACCCAACCCTGTTAAAGGTTACAAACACACTATTAGGTGTGACCTTGTTAAAGGATTTTAGACCAACCATTACCATCCAACCAACATTCTCTATGGGGTTGACAAGATAACAATGTTCATTCTATGAATGATACATATAAGACTTTCAAGTCCACTCTATTAAGAGATTTCTCTGTTTACAATGGTTAAAATGTAACAGCAGTTGATCTGATTACAATACAACTTCAATTGCAAATTATCAAATCTATATTATGCTTAATCAAATACTCTAATCTGTATAACAATTCTGTATCAACAATAATCAATGACTTACTATCGCTTGGTAATAGCTTTTTGATGCTCAGTAAACTCTGCAGTTCGGTTCTCCTTAACTAGTTTGATCAGGCATACATGAAGCTTGTTCATGCGATAATTCTGCAGTCCTTCTTCCAGCATTAGTTTCATAACGAAACCTTAGTCTCTTAAATAGACAAGTAAATTGGTTTCTTTTCCTCCATAATATTTTTCCACTTATTCTCCTTCATCCATTTTGCTGCTTAAACCTTCCTCGGCTAATGTGCCAATAACATGTTTTGATTTTATACTTTAGATCTTCCTTGAATTATGCTAGCCATTGATCTTCATAACAAACATTATCTCCATCACTTATTTTGATGTACTTTACATCTCATCAATCCTTAACGGATAAACTAATCATTTAGTTCCTTTCCTCCTACTCGGTTAACAAAGGAATGTGTCGGTGAACACAAGCTCATTTTATACTGTGCTTGGTATACACTACACTGCTCGGTGTATACTATGATGCTTCATCAACTAACCACACTGCCTTGTGTCTTTCAGCTCTTTTCCTCATCATAGATGAATGAAACATAATCAAGTCAATAACATAAGGTCATATACTCATCAGCAAGTTACTCAATGTATTCCTTATCCTCATCTGTCATATACATCTTCCTCATGTAGATATTTATGTTCTTCATCTCTTTTACTCCTTTTCTATAGATGTTTAGTTATAGTAACTTACAAAATAAGTGTTTTCAAACTAGTTGACATCAATGACAACATATTACTGATTTAATCATATTACATATCTAATCAGCAACTCGGTGATCTCTAATCACAGATCTTCAATTAGGTTCTAAATTAGTTGTAGTTAATCAATCTCTCCCTTTGTCATTGATGGCAACTCAAGTAATATGAAATATACCATACACATACCAAACATGTATTCTACAACTCTATGAACAAAATGATGTACAAGCTCTCCCTAGCTTAATATGTTTAATCACTTTGTTACTCAATAGCATTACCAATGTAGCTTTGACATTCTGCAGATATGATCTTTTCAGCTCTTGGATTCCTTCTATTTTCAGTAACTGGTCTTTAGTGCTCTCCCTTTCTTTCAGTTTGTCTCTCCCTTAGATAGATGTTTCCGTGTTCTCATTGGTGCATATTGTTTCATATTATTTATCTCTCCCTTTAACAACAATGCCAAAGAAACAAATAAACATATAGCTCTATAGTAGCCATGTAACTTTTTGTTTTCTAGTGCATTCTATGTATCTCTATATACTGATATGCCAATCTATTCCAATTCTCCAAACTTTTCACAACCTTAGACATGATCCAAAGTGTGAACTATGTTGCATCAACATGAGTGATCTTCTGATAAGATTAGGCTAATGCAACATCCAGATCACATTAGTGACTGGTAGACAGGGGACAGACCCCAAGTCAAGTCCTCATGTATTCAAATATATCCTTTAGTAGAGGCTTTGTAAATATATCTACAAGTTGTTCTTTTGATGTAACAAAATCTAGCTTAACTTGATTCTCCTAGACTTGTTCTCTCAAGTAGTGATACTTAATTGATATATGCTTTGTTTTAGAGTGCATCATTGGATTCTTTGAAATGTTTATTGCACTTGTGTTATCACAATATATAATCACCGGCTTAGTTATTATCTCATTCATAGCTTCCAATACTTTCTTAATATATGAAATATTTGAACTATTTGTAGCACTAGCAACATAATCTGCTTTGGTTGTAGACTGAGAAATGCAAGCCTGCGTTTTACTTGTCCAAGTAACAAGTCTTTCACCAAAGAAAAATGTTCCTCCGGTGTTACTTTTTTTATCATCCACATTTCCAGCCCAATCAACGTCGGTATAGACTCTGAGTTCAAATTTTCCTTCCTTAGGATACCATAATCCATAATCTTTTTTTTTCTTCAGGTATCTTAAGATTCTCTTTGTAGCAACCATGTGTGACTCTCTAGGGTTTGCAGAAAATCTTGCAACAATTCCCACAACATGTGCTATGTCTGTTCTACTATGCACTACATACATTAACTTACCAATCATAGATTGGTACAGTGTCTAGTTCACTTCTATATTTTCATCTTCCTTAGTTAGTTTACAACCAATAGCCATTAGTCTTCCCATAGGTTTAGCATCTTCCATGCCAAATGTCTTCAATACTTCCTTGATATATTTGGATTGTGTGATGAATATTCCATTCATTCTGTTGAATCACTTGTAGTCCTGGAAAGTGTTAGGAATAGTCCCAAGAGATAATTGAGAGGGGGGGGGAGTGAATCAGTTATCTACAAGATTCAATTATTTATCCAATTAAGTATACTTAAACATAAAGCATAAACATAATGAAAGAACACAACACCAATCTTTTGGTTACGAGGAAGCCCAAATAGGTAAAAACCCTAATGGGAATTGACACCCACTAATATTCTACACTAGAGTATTATGGTCCTTGTTAGAAGATCCTTAACCATGTTAGGAGTTGCTTTACAATATATTTAGTACAATAGACTTGGTCAAGGGTCAGATCTTGTTAGGAGTCTTTTATAATTGTCCTTGTTAGGGGAGAGGACGCACTGTCTGAGAGCTCACTGCTCAAATGGGTGAAGGCTACAACCTTTTGAATAATAGATACACACTATATCTGGATCTTGGTGAGTTGTGCTTTGACCTGTTGTCTGGATTAGTTCCAATGTATAGCACAAGTACTTTACTTGGTCACATAGACCTTCTTCTGATGGCTCAACACTTCACACACTCTTCTCTGCTCTACTTTTTCAACTATGAACCACACTGCAACAATCACAAATGACTTCCTATAAATATCTTTCCTCCAAATGATATAATCAAGTCAGCCTATTAGAACCACCTTGAAATCATATTAGAGAAACCATAAAAAACTCCAACAAATATTATGTCGGCTCTACTATGCACGCAACACAATCTGGGACTTGTCTAATAAGATAATTGTAGACACACGCTACACACTGTCGACTCTACCAGAACAAATGGATCTTTCTCCTCAAGCTGAATTAACTCATGCACTCTTAACCGAACATCAATAACTCTCCTCTAAGATTAAATCCAAGGGTGCATACCCACAGGATAGGCACAACTATATAACCAATAAAATGTATTTTGGCTCTTCTGAATAAACACAAGAAACTACTGCTGGTGAATAGCGACTACATAACTTCATTTCTACTCATCAAAACACTATGTGTCCATAACTAAAACATCACTAACATGTCTTCAACATATATCCAAGTGCGTAAGGCTCCATGATAACTATATGGACAACCATACACAGAACATTGCCTGTAACTCTATTACGAACACTACTATATAACTATCTGTACTAAAAGTTAACCTCTACGCCCATGATATCATGCTGATATCATGTCCATGCTACATATATTGAAAGATTACTACATAAGACTTCTATGCATGCTACTTTCCATATGTTTTCATTAATGACAAACATACAGTCAGTACTGGCCTGTTGGAAAATCTCCAACAATCTCCCCCTTTGGCATTGATGGAAACATGTGGAATGAAAAACTACCACCAACCCAAATGAACATTTCTTTTATAACATTCTCCATTTCCTCTTCAAAACTCCCCCAAAGATGAATCCTCCATCTACTACAATAGTTTCTAATATTCTCCATTTCCTCAACTGAACTATTGTCATATCTAAATGTTGCTCCCCCTTAGTATATTACTCCTCTTTTGCTTCTATTTTTCTTGACTCTATATATTACTCCCCCTTTGACATCAATGGAAAAGGGTGCCATTCATTTTAAGCACTGGTACTACTCTTGAGGTAGAGTAGTCAACCTTCCACCAGTCCTTGAGGACTGATGCCTTTCCTTCTTTCTTCTAAGCAGAATCAGGGAAGGGAATGACTCCCAACTTCTCCCTAGGATACTCAAAAGTATCCTTAGGTAAGGGCTTTGTGAATATATCTACCAACTGATCTTTAGTACTCACATAGTCCAACTTGACTTCTTTCTCTACCACTTTCTCTCTTAGGAAGTGATACTTGATCTCAATGTGCTTTGTCTTTGCATGCATCATGGGGTTCTTTGACATATTGATAGTGCTAGTGTTATCACAATGAATAACAATAGGATTATCAATCTAAATTCCAAAATCCTTTATCATCTGCTTGATCCAAAAAATTGTAGAACAATTCAAGGCTGCTGCAACATACTCTACTTCTACTGTTGACTGAGAAATACAATTTTGTTGCTTGCTTGTCCAAGTGACAAGTCTATCACCAAGAAACACTGCTCCTCTTGAAGTACTTTTAATGTCATCAACACATCCTACCCAATCTACATCAGTGTACACATGAAGCTCAACATTTTCTAAATTAGGATACCATAGACCATAATCTATAGTGCCTTGTAAGTATCTGAATATTCTTTTTACTATCATGAGGTGACTTTGTTTAGGTTCTGCTACAAATCTTCCAACTATGCCAACTGCATTTGAAATATCAGGTCTAGTTTGAGTAAGATATATAAGTTTACCAATCATAGACTTATACAATGCTATATCTACTACTGATGAGTCATCTTCTTTTGTAATCTTGCATCTAGTGATCATAGGGGTTCCTACTAGCTTGCAATCATCAATCTTGAATTTCTTTAGTATCTCTTTCAAATATTTTAACTGATTAATGAAAATTCCTTTCTCTATCTACTACACATTTAGTCCCAAAAAGTATTTTATAGGACCAATCATACTCATCTCAAACTCATTTTGCATTTCTTTGGCAAATTCTGCACTTAGTTTGTCATTTCCTCCAAAGATAATGTCATCAACAAATATAGCTACAAGTAGTAAACCTTTAGATGTCTCTCTAATAAATAGATTATAATCTGTTGCTCCTTTCTTGAATACAATATTTGTTAAGTATCCATCTAGTCTCTCATACCATGCTCTAGGGGCTTGCTTAAGTCCATAGAGGGCCTTCTTCAATCTACATACCATATCAGGTCTATCTAATAAGGTGAATCATTTCGGCTGCTCAATGTATACTTCTTCTTTCAAATCTCCATTTAGGAATACTGACTTGACATCCATCTGATAAACTTTTAATTTTTTTACTGTAGCATAAGCTAGAAACAACTTAATAGCTTCTAATCTACTCATAGTTGCAAATGTGTCTGAATAATCAATGCCTTCTCTTTGTGCATATCCTTTACATACTTACTACAGTACCATCTTAATTCATCTTTTTTTTGAATATCCACTTTGTTTCAATCACATTCTTATCACTAGGTCTTGGTGTTAGAATAACTAAGAGGGGGGTGAATCAGTTATCCAATGTCCCACAATTCAAAATGTATAATCCAAAACAATTCTACTACTTCTGCTACTTGGTAAACATAAAATACTTTCACTCTTTGTGTTTTTACCAATTGTCAGTCTAAACTTTATAATAGTTACCAATTAAATATAACATGTAATATGAAAAGTATGATAACAAACAAATATCACAATCAACACATAAGACAAGAGATTTAACATGGAAACCCTATGAAGGGAAAAACCACCTAGGATCGGCAACCCAAAATTTGTTCTCTTTTGAAGTGAGTTCAGTGAAGACCCAACCCTATTAAAGGTTACAAACACACTGTTAGGTGTGACCTTGTTAGAGGATTTTAGACTAGAAGTTATTGTCCAACCAACAGTCACTCTGGGGTTGACAGGATAACAATGTTCACTCTATAAATGAAACATCAAAAGACTTTTATAGTCCACTCGGTTAAGAGATTTGACTATGTACAATGGTTAAATATGTAACAGTAAATGATTTTCCTTGAAACAAATTCAATTTGCAATTTACAGATCAATGTTCAGCTCATTCAAATATTTTTGATCAATATAACACTTTAGATTCAATACTATATCAACTTACTATCCATTAGTGATTACTCTTTGTAGCTCGGTAATTGTTTTGGAGCTTGGTTCTTATTAACCAGTATGATCAGAATGCATGAAAACTCCTTCATGTGACAGTTCTACAGTATCTTCTTCTTCAGTCTCTCTTCAATAATGAAACCAATGTCTCTTATATAGATGAGTAAATTGTTTTCTTTTCCTCCATCAAATTTTTCCGCTTAATCATATTCATAGATTTTTCCACTTTAGGCTTCCTCGGCTGATGTGTCAATAACACATTTCAATCTACTCCATTAGATCCTTTTTTATTTATGTTAGTCATCAACCTTCATAACAAACCTTATCTGTTACCTCAATTTCATACACTTTACAGCTCGTCACTTTATCGAATAAACTGATCATTTAATTCCTTTCTATTTTGCTCGGTTAACAAAGAAATGTGTCAGTGAACACAAGCTCGATTAACACTACACTCAATATAAACTACATTTCGTTAGTGTATACTAAAATGCTTTATTACCTGACAACAATGCTTTGTATCTTTAATCTATATTCTTGATCATAGATGAATGCAACATAATAAAGTCAATTTCATCAAGTCATAGACTCATCAACAAGTTACTCAGTGCATTCCTTATCCTCATCTATCATATACATCTTCCTCATGTAGATATTTTTGTTCTTCATCTCTTTCACCTTTCTTCAGATGTGTCGGTATAGTAACTTACAAGATAAGTATTGTCAAGCTAGTTGACATCAATGACAACATAATACTAATTTAATCATCTTGCATATCTAATCATCAACTCCTCAGAAATCTTAAATAACAGATTCTTCATTCAGATTCTAAATCAGTTGTAGTTCATCAATCTCTCCCTTTGGCATTGATGGCAACTCAAGTAATATGAAATGTACCATACACATACCAAACATGTATTCTAAAAATTTGTGATCAAATGCTTTGCTAAGTTCATAAATCATTAATATGTTTAATCACTACGTTACTAAACAACATTATAAAATATAGCTTGGTCATTCTGTAGATATAACCTTTTAAATTCTTAGGTTCCTTTCAGATTATCTCTCCCTTAGATAGTTCTCATCAGTGCATATCTCTTTTTCTTTTTTCATATTATTTATCTCTCCCTTTGACAACAATGCCAAAGAAACAAATAAATAATTAGCTCTGTAGTAGCTAAGTAACTCTTTGTTGTCCATTACATCCTTTGTATCTTAGTATACTGATATCCTAGTCTATTTCAGTTCTCCAAACTTAATCAAAACCTTGAAAAAAGTCCAAAGTGTGAACTATGTTGCATCAACATGAATGATATTCTAAGAAGAGTAGGCTGATGCAACATCCAGATCACATTAGTGATCGATAGACAGGGGATGGACCCCAAGTCTAGTCCTCAAATATTCAAATGTGTCCTTCGGTAGAGGCTTTGTAAAAATGTCTGCAAGTTGTTCTTTAGATGTAACAAATTCTAACTTCACTTGCTTCTCTTTCACTTGTTCTCTTAACTAGTGATACTTAATTGATATATGCTTTGTCTTAGAGTGCATCACTAGATTCTTTGAAATATTAATAGGACTTGTGTTGTCACAACATATGATCACCGGGTCAGTGATTACCTCATTCATTCCTTCCAACACTTGCTTGATATATGCAATGTTTGAGCAATTAGTAGCAGTAGCAACATATTCTGCTTTAGCTGTAGACTGAGAAATACAAGCCTGCTTTTTACTTGTCCAGGTTACAAGTCTTTCACCAAAGAAAAATGCTCCTCCGGTGGTACTTTTTCTATCATCCACATTTCCAGCCCAATCAACATTAGTATAAACCTTCAACTCAAACTTACCTTCCTTAGGATACCATAATCCATAATCCTCTATCTTTTTTAGATTTCTTAAGATTCTTTTAGTGGTAATCATGTGTGATTCTCTAGGATTAGCATAATATCTAGCAACAATTCCCACAACATGTGCTATATCTGATCTATTGTGAGCTACATACATGAGCTTACCAATCATGGATTGGTAAAGTGTCTAGTTTACCTTTGTAGTTTCATCTTCCTTTGTCAATTTACTTCCAGTAAGCATCGGTGGTCCCACAAGTTTAGCATCTTCCATGCCAGATGTCTTCAAGACTTCCTTTATGTACTTGGACTGTGTGATGAATATCCCATCACTCTATTGAATCACTTGTAATCCGAGAAAGAATTTAATCTTTTCGAACATAGACATTTCAAATTCATTCCTCATGTCATTAGAAAAATATTTAAATACATGATCTTGACCTCCAAAAATAATATCATCAACAAAAATTTTAGCAATAATAATAGTATCATCAGTATCACCTTTCATGTACAAATTGTCATTCTCACTAGTTCTTACAAATCCAATACTTAACAAGTATGTAGTCTTTCATACCATGCTCTCGGTGCTTGCTTCAAACCATATAAAGCTTTGTGTAATCTACATACCATGTTTCTATTGTCTGGATCAACGAATCCTTCAGGTTGTTCTATGTAGACCTCTTCTTCAAGTATACCATTCAGAAATGTTGATTTCACATCCATTTGATAAACCTTAAATGTAGCATATGCAAGTAGCATTCTAACTCCTTCCAATCTAGCAATAGGTTAAAATGTCTCACCATAATCAATGCCTTCTTCCTGCGCATATCCCTTGCATACAAATCTTGCTTTATTTCTTATCACTTTACCATTTTCATTCAGTTTGTTTCTGAATATCCATTTAGTACCAATAACATTCTTATATTTAGGTCAGGGTACTAAGGACCAAGTTTTTTTTTTCTCTATTTTTTCTATTTCCTTCTTCATTTCATTGACCCATTCTTCATTTTCTAATGCAACTTTCACATTCTTTGGTTCAAATTCATAGACTAGACATGTACCTTGTCTTGTTTTGCTTCTTGTCTAAATTCTAACTTGTATGTTTCCAATAATTTATGTCTCAAGATGATGTCTTCTAACAAAAATAGCCAGTACTTAGTTTCTTCTTTCTTGTTCATCATGTTCAGGTTCATGTGCTTTCTCGGTAGCACCATCTTGTTCATCGGTTTCCCTTTCCTATTCCTTGGGGTTATTTTCCTGCTAATCGATTATCACAAGTTGCGACTTTGGTAGATAGTCAGGAAGTTCAATGTAAGTGAATCTACCATAGTCTTCTGGTTCCTTTCTTTCTTCTGTGTTCTTGTCATCAAACTCATCAACATGGACATTAGTACTTTCAATCATCTTATTTGTAACCTTATTCAAACATTTGTATGTTTTACTCTTAGTAGAATATCCTAAGAATATTCCTTCATCACCTTTAGAATCAAATTTCCCATTTCTCTCATCCTCCAGAATAAAACATTTTCTTCCAAAAATCCTAAAATAACTTACAATAGGTTTGTGTACAAACCATAGCTCATAAGGTGTCTAGTTGGTGTCCTTCTTCAGTTGTACTTAGTTAAGCACATATATAGTTGTGCTGACAACTTCCCTCCAATATGTCTGAGAAATATTCTTTTGTAGCATTAGTGTTCTAGCACAGTCAATGATTGACCTATTCCTTCTTTTAGCAATCCCATTCTGTTGAGGTGTTCTCGGTGCAGAGACCTATCTCTTAATACCATTCTCATTACAAAAATTAGTAAATTCATCAGAGATAGATTCACCTCCTCTATCAGATCTTAAGCATTTAATTTCTTTTCCAGTCTTTTTTTCTACCTTTTCCTTATACCATTTAAACATCGTAAAAGCTACAGATTTCTCTTTTAGGAACATAACAGTCATCAGTCTAGTAGAGTCATCAACAAAAATAATAAAGTATCTATCACCATAATAGCTCTGAGTTCTCATAGGACCACATAGGTCGGTATGAACCAACTCAAGTATCTTCTTTATTGAGTAGTCTTTTCTTTTAAAATTGGACTTAGTCATCTTACCTTTCTGACATTCATGGCACATAGCATGATCCGGTTTTGACAAGTTAGGCAACCTTCTAACTCTTTTCTTCTTACTAATCTTGATCATGTTATCAAAATTCACATGACATAACCTCTTATGCCGCAACCATGCATCTTCATCTTTCATTAATAAACAAGAAGACTAATCAATATCAAGATAAAATAGATTACCCCTGGATTGTGTACTGGTTCCAACAAGTCTTCCTCCATCATCATAGATTCTTACCTTTCTACTCTCAAAAGAAAGTCGATGGCCTGAGTTATTCAGTTGTGCCACACTTAACAAATTGTAGTTCAGTCCATCTACCCAGTATGCATTCTCACATTTTATTCTATCATTAATCATTAGTAAACCTTTACCTCTCACTATACAAGGTGCATCATTTCCCATTCTAACAGATCCACCATCATATTCATCAAGCAGATCAAATTTCTCTATATCACCAGTCATATGATGTGTATAGCCATTGTCTATGATCCATGTATCATTTCTGCTTACTTTAGATATCAGTGCTATCTCTTCATGTTTCTCTTCTTCCTCTGAATCATCTTTCATAGCAACAAATACTACTTCTACATCATCATCAGTGTCAGATTCAGATTCAAATTCTTCAGCTATGTAACATACCTTTTTCCCTTTGTCATAGCTATCTCGGTTGTCTCTGTTGTTGTTTCAGTAGCCTCTGTTGACTCTTCTCCCATAGCTTCCTTCAGATTGATCTTTGGATCTATCATTTTCTTTCTTATTTAGACATCTAGCAGCAATGTGGCCAGCTTCTTTACAATTAAAACATGCTAAAGGTAACTTGCCTCTATACCTTCCCTTACCTTTGGGCAATCTTCTGGCCATAAGAGCTTCAAGATCATCAAGTTCAACATCGGTATTACTGTCACTATCATTATTCTTATCATTCTTGCTACTAGACTTACCAATCTTCAAAGAAGACATGAAAGTGGATTCAACAGAAGGTACAACACTATTGTCAAAGTTATTCAATTCAAAGGTTGTAAGCTTACCGATCAAAGTGTCAAGGGTGAGGTTGGATGTATCCCTTGTTTCATGAATTACAGAGATCCTGATCGCATAAACTGGCAGCAAAGTTCTGAGAATCTTGCTTATTACTATTTCATCATCAATAACTCTACTAGATGCTCTAATAGCATGTACTACCTCTTTTAGTCTATTTGTATATTGCACAATGTTTTCACCTTCTTTCATCTTCATATCATCAAATTGACCTCCTAGGCTTTCTGCTCTGGCTCTCTTAACATTCGCATCTCCACTGTATATTAGAGTCAGCTTGTCCCACATCTTCTTAGTTGTATCACAATCCTTGATGTCTTCAAATTCAACATTGGTACAGGCAGTAGCAAGTTCCATCATAGTAATATTATGTTCATGTCTATCCTTCAGTTGATCAAGTGTCAGGGGACCTAGTGTTAGTTCTATGTAGCCATTCTCCATTAGTTCTAGTGCAGAATTCCCAATTCTAGATATGTGCAACTTCATCCGACTTTGCCATATTGTGAAGTTATCTTTGTTCAGCTTTGGAACTTACCTCTTATGCATCTTGAGACCTTTTTGCTAGAGTCATTAAAACTCTATTCTAAGCAACCTGGCTCTGATACCAATTGTTAGAATAACTGAGAGGGGGGTGAATCAGTTATCCAGTGTCCCACAATTCAAAATAATTCTACTACTTCTGCTACTTGGTAAACATAAAATACTTTCATTGTCTATGGTTTTATGGATTGTCAGTCTAAACTTTATAATAGTTACCGATTAAATCTAACATGTAATATGAAAAGTATGATAACAAACAAATATCACAATCAACACATAACACAAGAGATTTAACATGGAAACCCTATGAAGGGGAAAACCATCTGGGACTAGCAACCCAAAATTTGTTCACTCTTCTAAAGTGAGGTCGGTGAAGACCCAACCCTATTAAAGGTTACAAACACATTGTTAGGTGTGACCTTGTTAGAGGATTTTAGACTAGAAGTTATTGTCCAACTAGTAGTCACTCTGGGGTTGAGAGGATAACAATGTTCACTCTATGAATGAAACATCAAAAAACTTTCACAGTCCACTTGGTTAAGAGATTTGATTGTGTACAATGGTTAAATATGTAACAGTAGACGATCTACCTTGAAACAACTTCAATTTGCAGTTTACAGATCAATGTTCAGCTCATTCAAATATTTCTGATCAATATAACACTTCAGATTCAATACTATATCAACTTACTATCCGTCGATAATTACTCTTTGTAGCTCAATAATTGTTCAGTAGCTCGGTTCTTATTAACTAGTATGATCAAAATGCATGAAAAATCCTTCACGTGATAATTCTATAGTATCTTCTTCTTCTAGCTCTCTTCAATAATGAAACCAATGTCTCTTATATAGATGAGTAAATCATTTTCTTTTCCTCCATTAGATTTTTCCACTTAATCATATTCATAGATTTTGCTGCTTTAGGCTTCCTCAGCTGATGTTTCAGTAACACATTTCAATCTACTCCATTAGATCCTTTTTATTTATGTTAGCCATCATCTTCATAACAAACCTTATCTGTTACCTTGATTTCATACACTTTACAGCTCATCACTTTATCGACTAAACTAATCATTTAATTCCTTTCTATTTTTCTCAGTTAACAAAGAAATGCTTCGGTGAACACAAGCTCATTTAACACTATGCTCGGTATACACTACATTTTGTTGGTGTATACTAAAATGCTTTATTTACGGACAACACTACTTTGTGTCTTTTAGCTCTACTCTTCATCATAGATGAATGCAACATAATAAAGTCAATTTCATCAAGTCATAGACTCATCAACAAGTTACTCAATGTATTCCTTATCCTCATCTGTCATATACATCTTCCTCATGTAGATATTTCTATTCTTCATCTCTTTCACCTTTCTTCAAATGTGTCGGTATAGTAACTTACAAGATAAGTATTGTCAAGCTAGTTGACATCAATGACAACATAATACTGATTTAATCATCTTGCATATCTAATGATCAAATCCTTAGTAATCTTAAATTATAGATTATTCATTCAAGTTCTAAATCAGTTGTAGTTCATCACTTGGGACCAATTCCCAAGTATGATTCTTAACAATATAATCAAGTTCTTCTTCAATCATGGGTGAGTAATCATGATATCTTTCTTGAATCATAAACTTTTCATCAATCTTTACATGAGCACTTTCAATGATCTTTTTCAATCTTAAATTGAAACATCTATAAGTTTTACTTTTAGTAGAGTAACCAAGAAAAATACCTTCATCACTTCTTGCATCAAACTTGCCTACTGCTTCATTTCTTTTGATGTAGCACTTGCTTCCAAAGATTCTAAAGTACTTTTTTGTGGGAACATTACCAAATCAGAGCTCATAAGGTGTTTTGTCAGTACCTAGCCTTAATTGAATTCTATTGATGGTATAGACTGTTGTGTTGACCGCATCTCTCTAATAGGTGTGTGAAACTTTTCCTTCTATCATAATGATGTGTGCTATATCAAGGATGATCCTATTCCTTCTCTCTACAATTCCATTCTGCTGATGGGTTCTAGGTGCACTTAACTATCTCTTTATGCCATGTTCTTCACAGTACTCTTAGAATCTGTCAAAGGTGAATTCTTCTCCTCTATCCAATCTCAAACATTTTATCTTTAGTCCAGATTCATTCTCAACCTTAGCTTTGAATATTTTGAACTTCTCAAATGCTTTTGACTTATCTTTCAAGAACACAACCCACATCATTCTAGTATAATCATCAACAAACAAAATGAAATACCTTTCACCATAGTATGATCTTGTTTGAGTTGGACCACATAGGTCTATATGAATCAGATCCAACTTGTTCTCTGTTGAATTCTACTTGCTCCTGAATGCATTTATCACATGCTTTCCCATCACACATTCCCTTCATATAGTATCAACTAGATTTTCTATGCTAGGTAGATCTCTTACTACCTTTACATTGTTTATCTTTACTATGTTATCAATATTGATATGACATATTCTTTTATGCCACAACCAACTGTCATCAACTTTAGCAACAAAACAACTTGCTTCTAAATTGAGTTGAAAAACATTACCTCTTGTCTTTGAGCCTGATGCAATCATAACACCATCTTTTTTGTTAATGATGCATTTTTCATCTTTGAACTCCAACTGATAACCTTTTCCAAGTAACTGTCCAACACTGAGAAGGTTATGTTTCAAACCATCAATATAAAGAACATCATTAGTACTATTCTTTCCATCCAAAGTGATGGCTCCTCTACCAATTATTGGTTTAGGAGTGTTGTCTCCAAATCTGACCATACCTCCATTATATTTGTCCAAATGAACAAACCTGCCTTTATCACCTATCATGTGATGTGAACAACCACTGTCTATAATCCAGTCTGTCCTTATGCTAGCTTGTGAAATCAATGCAAGCTCTTGATTCTCTTTCTTATCTTCATGACATGTCTTATTATTCATTTTGTCTATAATAGCAATGAATCCTATTTCTTCTTCACCAGATTCTTCATGATCCTTAGAATACTTAGGCTTGTAATCTTTTTTGAACTTGCTAGCTCTCGTAGGACACTTAGATGCAAAGTGACCGATCTTATTACATGAAAAACACTTAAATGGTAATTGACCTTCATATTTTCCTTTTCCTTTCTTTTCTCTTTTAGCAATCATAGCAATGAAATCCTCTAGATTTTTCTCTTCATCATCATCATCAAAATTACCAAAAGTGTTTGTAGATTTCTTACCATGAACTATTGCTTTGAAGGTTGTTTCACTCTTTGGTTCTATTTTCAATCTTGAGATCTCAAAAGATGAGAGTTTTCTGATCAAAGTTGCTCTCTTGAAACTTGATGTAATTTGCATTGTCTCATCAAGGATGTTGATCTTGCTTTCATATTCTAGAGTAAGAGTAGACATCAACTTGTCCATAATGTCCTCCTCTGAAATATCTCCACCATTATTTATGATTCCAAAAACTACTTCATTTATCCTCTGATTATAAGCTCTGATGTTTTCTTTAGATAGCATCTCTAATGCATTATATCTTTTCTTCCAAGTCTTTCTATGTGCATCCTTTGCTTGTTTTTCTCCTTCAAATATGTCCTCTAGGTGCTTCCATATTTTGTGGGTTGTATCCACCTTTTTTATTTCTAAAAACTCACCATCAGATAGGGTGCTGACAAGGGCTTCTTTAGCAATAGCATTCTGATGAAAAAATTCTTTTTGCCTATCAGTAGCATCTTCTTGTGCAAGGTCTTCTAGGGTAGGTATCTTGGCTGCTTTGATAGTTACATAAAAAACTTCAAAACCAATGCACAGCAAATGGTTCACCATCTTGTTCTTCCAATCAAGATAATTTTCTCCATTAAACTTAGGATTTTCTTTCCTAAAGTAGGCCATCTGATCAACCTCAAGCTATTAAACTTTCTCTTCGAGGCACTTGGCTCTGATACCAATTGTTAGGAATAGTCCCAAGAGATAACTGAGAGGGGGGGTGAATCAATTATCTACAAGATTCAATTCTTTATCCAATTAAGTATACTTAAACATAAAGCATAAACACAATGAAAGAAAATAAGAACACAACACCAATATTTTGGTTATGGGGAAACCCAAATAGGTAAAAACCCTAGTGGGAATTGACACCCACTAATATTCTACACTAGAGTATTATGATCCTTGTTAGAAGATCCTTAACCCTGTTAGGAGTTTCTTTACAATATATTTAGTATAGTAGACCTAGTCAAGGGTTGAACCCTGTTAGGATTCTTTTACAATTTTCCCTATTAGGGGAGAGGATGCATTATCTGAGAGCTCACTGCTCAAATGGGTGAAGGTTATAACCTTCTGAATAATAGATACACAATATATCTGGATCTTGGTGAACTATGCTTTGACCTATTTTCTGGATCAGTTCCAATGTATAGCACAAGTACTTTACTTGGTCACATAGACCTTCTTCTGATGGCTCAATACTTTGCACACTCTTCTCTGTTATACTTTTTCAACTATGAACCACACTGCAGCAATCACAAATGACTACCTATAAATATCTTTGCTCCAAATGATATAATCAAGTCAGCCTATTAGAACCACCTTGAAATCATATTAGAGAAACCATAAAAAACTCCAACAAACATTCTGTCAGCTCTACTATGCATGCAACACAATCTGGGACCTGTCTAATAAGATAATTGTAGACGCACGCTACACATTGTCAGCTCTACCAGAATAACTAGATATTTCTCCTCAAGCTAAATTAACTCATGCACTCTTAATCAAACATCAATAACTCTCCTCTAAGCTTAAATCCAAGGGTGCATACCCACGGGATAGGTGCAACTATATAACCAATAAAATTTATGTCAAATCTTCTGAATAAACACAGGAAACTAGTGCTAGCGAATAGCGACTGCATAACTTCACTTCTACTCATCAATAGACTATGCATCCATAACTAAAACATCACTAACATGTCTTCAACATATATCCAAGTGCACAAGGCTCCATGATAACTATATGAATAACCATACACAGAACACTACATGTAACTCTATCAAGAACACTACTGACACCAACTGCTATATAATTGTCTGTACTAACAGTTAACCTCTACACCCATGATATCATGTCGATATTATGTCTATGCTACATATATTTAAATCTTACTACATAAGACTTCCATGCATGCTACTTTCCATATGTTATCATCAATGACAAACATACAGTTAGTACTTGTCTACTGGAAAATCTCCAATAGAAAGAACTTAATCTCTCTGAACATAGACATTTCAAA
The DNA here is from genome assembly GCA_027943335.1 of Chamaecyparis obtusa. Taxonomy (NCBI): domain Eukaryota; kingdom Viridiplantae; phylum Streptophyta; class Pinopsida; order Cupressales; family Cupressaceae; genus Chamaecyparis; species Chamaecyparis obtusa. Next base: position 433,120 of record BSBK01002075.1, read on the forward strand.
TTCACTTCTCATTTCATCAGCAAATGACTTATAGATTTGGTCTTTTCCTCCAAATATAATGTCATCCACAAATATTTCAGCAATAAGAATTGTATCATTAGTATCTCCTTTCATATACAAATTGTTGTTCTCACTTGTTCTAACAAATCCAATACTTAACAAATAAGTATGTAGCCTCTCATACCAGGCTCTCGATGCTTGCTTCAAACCATATAAAGTTTTATGTAATCTACATACCATATCTTTCTTTTCTAGATCAATGAACCCTTCAGGTTGTTCTATGTAGACTTCTTCTTCAAGTATTCCATTCAGAAATGTTGACTTAACATTCATTTGGTAAACTTTGAAATTTTTGTGTGCAACATATGCAATTAAAATTTTGACTCCTAATCTAGCAACGGGTGAAAATGTTTCACCATAATCAATTCCTTCCTCTTGTGCATATCCTTTGCATAACAATCTAGCTTTATTTCTTGTTACTTCTCCATTCTCATTCTACTTGTTTCTGAATATCCACTTAGTACCTATAACATTCTTATCTTTAGGTCTGGGTACTAAGGTCCAAGTTTTTTTCTTCTCTATCTATTCTATTTCCTCTTTCATTACATTAACCCATTCATCATTTTCTAATGCAACTTTTACATTCTTTGGTTCATATTCACAAACTAGACATGTACATTGTCTTTCTTTACTCCTTGTTTGCATGCCAGCTTGTTTGTCTCCAATGATTTGTGTCTCAGGATTATGTCTTCTGAGAAAACTTTCCAGTATCTTATTTCTTCTTTCTTGTTCATCCTATGCAGGTTCATTTCCTTTCTTGGTAGGTCCTTCCTGCTTGTCGGTTTCTTTTTCCTATTCCTCAGCATTGTTTTCCTGCTGCCTGGTTGTCACTGTCTATGGCATCGATAGGTACTCAAGTTGTTCAATGTAAGTGAATCTACTATAGTCCTCAAGTTCCTTTCTACTTTCCTCTGCATTCTTAACATCAAACTCATCAAATCAAATATTAGTACTCTCAATCATTTTATTAGTAACTCTGTTCAAACACTTGTATGCTTTACTTTTACTGGAATATCCAAGAAATATCCCCTCATCACCTTTTGAGTCAAACTTTCCATTTCTTTCATCTTTCAAAATAAAACATTTGCCTCCAAAAATTTTGAAATAACTTACAGTGGGTTTGTGTCCAAACCATAACTCATAAGGTGTCTTATTAGTGTCCTTCTATAGTTGTACTCAGTTTAGCACATAAACTGCAGTGCTAACGGCTTCCCTCCAGTATGTTTGAACAACATTCTTTTCTATCATTAATGTCCTTGTGCAGTCAACAATTGACCTATTCCTCCTTTCAACAATGTCATTCTGCTGGGGTGTCCTCAATGCAGAGACTTGTCTTTTAATACCATGCTCATTACAAAAATTAGTAAATTCATCAGAGATAAATTCACCTCCTCTATCAGATCTTAAGCATTTCAAATCTTTACTAGTCTCTTTTTCTACTTTTTCTTTATACCACTTGAACATCTTGAATGCCTCAAATTTTTCTTTTAAGAACATGACAATCATCAACCTAGTATAATCATCAACAAAAAGAATAAAATATATGTCTCCATAATAACTTTGAGTTCTAATAGGACCACATAGGTTGGTATGAACCAACTCAGGTATCTTTTTTGTTGAGTTATCTTTTCTTTTGAAACTAGACTTAGTCATCTTACCTTTCTGACATTCATGACACATAACATGATCAGGCTTTGACAAGTTAGGCAGACCTCTAACTCTTTTCTTTTTACTGATCTTAATCATGTTATCAAAATTCACATGACATAACCTCTTATGCCACAACCATGCATCTTCATCTTTCATCAATAAACAAGAAGACTGATCATTATCAAGATAAAAGAGATTACCTCTGGATTGTGTACTAGTTCCAACAAGTCTTCCTCCCTCATCAAATATTTTCACCTTTTTTCTCTCAAAAGCAACTCGGTGGCCCGAATTGTTCAATTGTGCCACACTTAGCAAGTTATAGTTTAATCCTCTTACCCAATAAGCATTTTCACATTTCAATCTATCATTTATCATCAGGGATCCTTTACCTCTTACCATACAAGGTGCATCATTTCCCATTCTTATAGATCCTCCATTGTATTCTTCAAGATAATCAAATTTTTCTTCATCACCAATCATGTGATGTGTACAACCACTATCTATAATCCATGTATAATTATTATTAACCTTAGATATAAGTGTTTTTTCTACATACCTTTCATCTTCTTCAGAATCATCCTTCATTGCCACAAATACTACCTCCACATCATCATCAGTGTCGATATCAATGATATCTTCTTCCTCAGTAATGTAGCAAACCTTCTTTCCTTTGTTATTATTGTCTTGGTTGTCTCTTTTGTAGTGTCGGTATCCTTTTTTGTATCTTCTCCCATAGCTTCCTTCAGATCGATCTTTGGTTCTATCATCATCTTTCTTGTGTGGACATCTAGCAACAATGTGACCAACTTCTTTACAGTTAAAGCATGCTAAAGGTAACTTGCCTCTATACCTTCCTTTACCTTTAGGTAACCTTCTGTCCATAAGAGCTTCAAGTTCATCAAGCTCATCATCAGTATTTCTATCACTATCATCCTTATTATTTCTGCTACTAGACTTACCAATCTTCAGAGAAGTCATGAAAGCAGATTCAACATTGGATGCAACACTATTATCATAATTATTCAGTTCAAATGTTGTAATCTTTCCAATCAGATTATCAAGAGTGAGTGTTATGTTAGGTGCTGACCTATTTTCATGAATTGTGGATATTTAGATTGCATAGATAGGCAATAGGGTTCTTAAGATTTTGCTTACCATAGTGTCTTCATCAATAACTCCATTTGATGCTCTAATAGCGTGAACTACCTCTTTTATTATGTTTGTGTACTACACAATGTTTTCACCTTCTTTCATCTTCATGTCATCGAATCTTCCTCTTAAGCTTTCATCTCTTGCTCTCTTGACATTCGCATCACCACTATAAACTTGAGCTAGTTTATCCCACATCTTCTTAGTAGTAGTACAATCCTTGATGTCTTCAAATTCGGCATCTAAATAGGCAGCAGCAATCTCCATCATAGTAACATTATGTTCATGTTTGTCCCTTAGTTGATCAAGGTTCAAGGGACCACTGGGTGGTGCAAGGTATCCATTTTTCATAAGATCTAGGGAAAAATTCCCAATCCTGGATATATGCAGCTTCATTCGACTTTGCCATAATGTGAAGTTATCCTTGTTTAGCTTTGGCACTTCCCTCTTAAACATTTTGAGACCTTTGTGCTCAAGTCCTTAAAAATCTATTCTAAGAAACCTGGCTCTGATACCAATTGTTATAATAACTAAGAGGGGGGTGAATCAATTATCCATAGTCCCAAATCAAAATGTATAATCCAAAACAATTTACTTAAACTTCTACAACTTGGTAACATAAAATACTATACTCTCTGTGCTTTTACCAATTACCAGTCAATAACATATAATGATTACTGATCAAATCTAACATGTAATATGAAAAGTATGATAACAAACAATCACCACAATGAACACATAACACAAAATATTTAACGTGGAAACCCTATGAAGGAAAAAACCACTTGGGACCGGCAACCCAAAAATGTTCACTCTTCTGAAGTGAGGTCAGTGAAGACCCAACCCTGTTAAAGGTTACAAACACACTATTAGGTGTGACCTTGTTAGAGGATTTTAGACCAACCATTATCATCCAACCAGCATTCACTATGGGGTTGACAGGATAACAATGTTCATTCTATGAATGATACATATAAACTTTCAAGTCCACTCTATTAAGAGATTTCTTTGTTTACAATGGTTAAAATGTAACAGTAGTTGATCTGATTACAATACAACTTCAATTGTAGATTATCAGATCTATATTATGCTCAATCAAATCCTCTGATCAGTATAACAATTCTGTATCAAGAATAATCAATGACTTATTATCACTCGGTAATAGATTTTTGGCGCTCGGTAAACTCTGCAGTTTAGTTCTCCTTAACCAGTTTGATCAGGCATACATGAATCTTGTTCATGTGATAATTTTGTAGTTCTTCTTCTGGCATTAGTTTCATAAAGAAACCTTAGTCTCTTAAATAGACAAGTAAACCATTTTCTTTTCCTCCATAAGATTTTGCCGCTTATTCTCCTTCATCCATTTTTCCACTTAAACCTTCCTCAGTTGATGTGTCAGTAACACTTTTTTATTTTATTCTTTAGATCTTCCTTGAATTATGCTAGACATTGATCTTCGTAACAAACATTATCTCCATCACTGATTTTGATGTACTTTACAACTCATCAATCCTTAACGGATAAACTAATCATTTAGTTCCTTTCCTCCTGCTCGGTTAATAAAGAAATGTGTCGGTCAACACAAGCTTGGTTTATACTGTGCTCAATATACACTACACTGCTCGGTGTATATGTGATGCTTCATCAACCGACCACATTGCCTTGTATCTTTCAGCTCTTTTCCTCATCATAGATGAATGAAACATAATCAAGTCAATAACATAAGGTCATAGAATCATTAGCAAGTTACTCAATGTATCCCTTATCCTCATCTGTCATATACATCTTCCTCATGTAGATATTTTTTTTCTTCATCTCTTTTACTCCTTTTCTACAGATGTTTAGTTATAATAACTTACAAAATAAGTGTTGTCAAACTAGTTGACATCAATGACAACATATTACTGATTTAATCATATTACATATGTAATCAACAACTCGGTGATCTCTAATCATAGATCTTCAATTAGGTTATAAATCAATTGTAGTTCATCAGCTCTATTTTTTCTTGTGATCGATGTGTGATGAAATGACTAAGCTTGTCGCATATTTATACCAAAAATCTCTTTTCCCACTCAAAATTTTGCATTAAATTCTTTACATACCACAACTCGATAAACATAGTTGTGGTCAGTTTAATCTTCAAATACTTTAGCTTTGTTAGCACTTAGATATTACTCAGTTGATACCACAACTCAGTTAACCTTGCCAATATTCACCTACTAGCAAACAATTACTTAGTCATTCTTTTACGGACTCTACACAATTTAAGTTGTAAATATGTAATCTCATAGTGCATCTCATTTCATGCAGATTTGGTGTGCATTTACTAGATATAAGGAACTTTTGTAAAATATAATCGATTAAAATTCAATTCCATACATACCTTCATTGATTAGGTGGAGGTGGTGATATCACCTAATCCAATGGATGAGGTGTCACCGACTGCAATACTTGATCTAGTATTGTCATTTGATGCTTTTCTCCACATTGATTTCTTATCCTCATGATTTTTTTAATTGTATTTCCATTTGAATTTGTATGTACCTCTGGTGCTCAGTCTCTAAAATCTTTACTCAAGTGACTGAGCTTCTGATAGTGCAAACATGCCATTCTAGTACTTGTTCTTCCTCTCTAGTTCTTTCTCATGCAATTTGTTGCTACATGTCCATACCTACCACATGTTGTGCAATTAACCCAAGTGTTGTAATCCCAAGTATATGCATTACCTTTCCTTCTTAGTTGATATGATTTAATCTATTCTTTTGGTGTCTATACTTGCTTCATTTTTGTCTTGCATTCTTTTGACATGTGTCCATGCATGTTGCAAGTGTGAAAATGTTTCTCCATATAAGGTTTCTTAGATGTCCTATTCAACTTTGATCTACACTCAAGTGCCTGATGTCCATACTGTTACAAGTAGTAGTTGTCGTTGCACCAAAAGATCGACCTGTTAATGCCCGATACAACCACTAGACTTATAGAAGACACATGAGGCTGTTAAACCATGTCGCAAATCCTAAGGGAAGCACTGACCATTTTTCCAACAATCTCCCCCTCAGTGTTACACGAGGGGATTTGAACCTGTGACCAAGCTCTAATACCAATTGTTAGAAAGTAAAGTCCACCAAGATAACTAAGAGGGGGGGGTGAATTAGTTATCAAATAATTATAACTTTTATCATCTTCAACAGCATTTAACCATGTAAGCAATGCAATTATTAACCATACAAAGATATTCATATACAATAACATAATAACACAAGATATGTTGACTAGGGAACCTCTTGATCAAAGAATAAACCCCAGTGGGAATGATGCCCACAAAAGATGCACTAATATGAATATTCCTTGTGAAAGGATGGACTCTATTAGGAGTCTTATGAAATACATCCAGTACATATAAATCCCTGTTAGGAGATTTTGAATCCCTGTTAAAAGATTCTAACCCTGTTAAGAGTTATGGAAGACAGAAGGACCCACTGCCCAAACAGCTTCAGGGTAAGATCACTAAAATCACTATCCAAATAACCTTAATATTATTCAATAGAATAATATGAAATATGTTACCTCCTTACTGTTCCAAACCGCACTCACTGCTACATCAGATCTCAATTCTAGATCTCTATACTTCGCATGTCTTTATGCTTACATTTGCATGCAACCAAAACCATGCTCACACTTCTTTCATATTACAACTACATACAATAAGGAAAAACATTCCTTCCTTTATACCACACTCAAATAATTACAAATGAGTCGGCACATAATTACAAAATAAAAGTTTCCACATGCTACATCAAAATTACACAAAACTGTCAACTTCCAGATGCAATAACTCTTCACTCGTGTGACCTCAAATTTTGCACTATGAACCACATCACCATCAATGTGTCTCAAACTTCCCTTTAACTACGTAAAACTAGATTCCATCCCGATTAGGAGATATCATCCAATTTCCACAAACCGCTACTCAGGAACACTACCTGAATACTACTTTTACCAAAATACTCATAACTTTCATGAATCAATGAATTACTATATGCACTCTTAACCATAGATAAATAACATATCAAAGAGTATAACATCAACATCACATAGCTCCAACTATAATATCCCATGTACGCTAATCAAAACATTGTATGCTTCTCTACTAGTCTCCAGAAGATCACTGTGTTGACATCAATGAAAATCATAGTCATGAATGCAACAACTGCTACAGAATGACTGCCAACATCTAGCATTCATTCCTAACAATCTCCCCCATTGGCATTGATGGCAACATAGATGAAAAACATCCAATGTTCCAAAAATCCAATACTACTGCACTGATACTCTGAAAATTCTTCAAATCTTCTTCATCAATCAAATCTTGCTTCGTTAACCTATTAAGTTCTCTCCAATAGATGGTACACAGGGTTTTTCATGTACACTTCTTTCCCATTGACATCAATGACAAAAATTTCATCACTATGTCAACAAAAACTCAATGTCCAAAGACACTATTTTAGAAAATACATTCACAAGAGTCCTCGTGACTCAGCTCAGATACACATACTCCCCCATAGAGGAAGTACCAACATCCAATCTAGAAAAAAAAAATAGGGCTCATATACCACTGGACGGATGCACTCAACTACATCATTACTCAAAAGTAGGCTGGGGTATAACCCCAAGCATACCTCTTAGATACTCAAATGTATTCTTAGGAAAAGGCTTTGTAAATCTGTCTACTATCTATTCCTTTGTGCTTATGTACTCCATTCTAACTTCTTTCTCAGCTACTTTCTCTCTTACAACATGATACTTGATCTCTATATGCTTAGTCTTAGAATGTAAAACATGATTCTTAGACATACTGACTGTGCTGGTGTTGTCACAATGTATGACAACAAGCTCAACAAATTTAATTCCAATATCCTTCAGCATCTGCTTCATTCAAATTATCTGGTTACAATTGTTTGTTGCTGCTACATATTTTACTTTTGTTGTACTCTATGAAATACAATTCTACTTCTTACTCAACCAAGAAACTAATCTTCCTCCAAGAAAAAAGGCTCCACCACTAGTGTTTTTCTTATCATCAACACTACCTCCCCAATCAGCATCTGTATATACACATAGGGTGAAATCATCAGATTTTTCATACCATAAACCATAGTCCAGTGTGCCTCTTAAATATCTCAATATCCTCTTTACTTCTACATAATGTGACTCTCTAAGTTCAACTTGAAATCTTGCTACCATTCCAATAGAATTTTGTATATCCAGTCTAGTGTGTGTTAAGTACTACAATCCTCCAATCATGGATCTGTATTTCTTCTGCTCAACTACTGGTGTTTCATCTTTGCTTGAAGTTTGTGTCCTATAACCATAGGTGTTCCAATTGGTTTACAGTTCTCCATTCCAAATCTTTTCAGCAAATCATTCAAGTACTTTGTCTGGCTAACAAAGATACCATCACTATTATGTGTTATCTGTAATCCCAAAAAGTATTTCATCTCCACAATCATGCTCATTTCAAATTCAGTCTTCATTTCATCAGCAAATTTGTCACTAGCTTCATCTTCTCCTCCAAAGCTGATGTCATCAACAAAAATAACTATAACTAACATTCCATTTTCAATTTCTTTTGTGTACAGATTACTATCTCCTGTTCCTTTAGTAAATCCCAATTTCAACAAATACTTATCCAATCTAGCATACCAAGTTCTAGGTGCTTGCTTTAGTCCATATAATGCTTTCTTTAGTTTGCATACCATATCTCCTTCTTGAGTCAAAGGAAAACCTTCAGGCTGCTCAATGTAGACTTCTTCTTCCAATTCACCATTCAGAAATGCGGATTTCACATCCATCTGATACACTTTAAATTTCTTAAAAGCTGCATAAGCCAAAAACATTCTTACTACTTCAATTCTTGCTACTGGTGCAAAGGTTTCTTCATAGTCAATTCCTTCTTGTTGCGAGTATCCCTTACATACTAGTCTTGCTTTGTTTCTTACTACTTCTCCTTGTTCATTCATCTTGTTTCTAAATACCCATTTAGTTCCAATCACATTCTTATCTTTAGGTCTAGGAACCAATTCCCATGTCTTGTTCTTTTCAATTTGATCTAGTTCTTCTTTCATAGCATTAATCCAATGTTCATCTTCACAAGCTTCATTAGTAGATTTAGGTTCAATTTGAGAAATCAAACATAAATGTACCTTATTTCTAGTCATAACTCCTCTGTCCAAACTTCCAATAACTTGTTCAATAGGATGATGTCTAGATAAATACCTATTCAATGTCATAGTCATAGATCTTGCTTCAACTATAGATTCTTCTCTAGATTCTTCTCTGGTATGATTCTCATTCAACAATTCACTATCAATCTCATAGAATAATTCAGTAGTTTCAATGTTAGGCTGAGGATTAGCTTCTTCATCAGATTCATAATCAAGCATTCTTTACTAAATTTTAAACTTCTCATCAACTTTACCATTTGCACTCTCAACAATAGTTTTAGTTCTCTTATTGTAACATCTATATGCTTTGCTCTTCAAATAATATCCAAAAAAAATACCTTCATCACTTCTAGGATCAAACTTTCCAATATCATCATCTCTCTTTATATAACATTTTCTTCCAAAAATTCTAAAATACTTAAATGAGGGTGCATGTCCAAACCATAATTCATAAGTTGTCTTATCTGTATTTGTTCTGATTTGTACTCTATTCATTGTATATACTATTGTATTCACTGCTTCTCTCCAAAATGTCTTCACCAAGTCATTCTCAAATAACATAGCTCTTGCTATTTCAGTTACTGACCTGTTTCTTCTTTCTGCAATACCATTTTGTTTAGGTGTTCTAGGGGCTGAAAACTATCTCTTAATACCATTCACTTCACAAAAAGTGTTAAACTCTCTGGAAGTAAATTCTCCACCTCTATCAGATCTCAAACATTTAATCTTCATTCCAAATTCATTCTCAACTTTATTCTTAATGATCTTAAACTTATCAAATGCTTCAGATTTTTCTTTCAAAAATTCAATCCATATCATTCTTGTAAAATCATCAGTAAGAATCATAAAATACCTTTCTCCATAGAATCCTCTAGTCCTGGTAGGACCACTCAAGTCTGTATGAAAAATCTCCAACTTCTCTTCCAATGTGAACTTCTTACTAGGAAATGAACTTCTCTTCTACTTAGCCATCACACATTCTTTGCAAATCATGTTAGTAGGTTTCATAATTTTAGGCAAATCCCTTACTGCAAGTGTAGTACTCACTTTCACAATATTATCAAAGTTTATATGACAAAACCTTCTATGACATAACCAACTATCATCAATTTTAGTAATCAAGCATGTCATCTTAGTAGGATTCAACTGAAATACATTACCTCTAGTTCTAGATCCAGTTCGAATTATATTTCCATCTTTATCCTTTATCACACAAGTTTTCTCAGTAAACCAAACTTGATATCCCTTATCCACTAACTGTCCAACACTCAAAAGATTATGTTTCAATCCATCAACAAAGTAAACATCATCAGTATTAGTCTTTCCATCAAGAGTAATAGATCCTATACCTTTAATCAAACAAGGTGCATTGTTACCAACTCTAACAACTCCTCCATCATAATTGTTAAACTTTATGAACTTCTTCACATCTCCAGTCATATGATGTGAACAACCACTGTCTATAATCCAATCAGCTTTCTTTTCAGCTTGGGAATCTAATGTTTTTTCTTCTTTAACATCAGATTCAAAATTTTCTTCTTTAATTGCTACAAATCCTATTTCATCATTATTCTCAGTATCACTTTCACTCAAAGTTCTTTCTATACTAGCTTCAAGATCTTCATCATTAGCATAATAACATTCCTTAGATCTTCTAGGCTTAAAATTATTTCTGTACTTCTTAACTCTCTTAGGACATTTAGATGCAAAATGACCATATTCCTTACAAGTCGAACATTTAAATTTTTTTTACCATCTGGTTCTCTTTTCACAAGCAAGGAAATACCTTCTTCAATCTTCTTATCTTCTTCATTTTTAGATCTGTTGCTGCTGGCATAATCTCCACTCACATTGGTACTTCTTGACAAAGTAGGGCGAATACTAAGAGCACTGAATGTTGTCTCCATTCTAGGTAAGTCTCCTGATAACCTCAGGTTCATCTCTGTTGCTTCCAATCTTCCAAGAAGAGTCTCTCTTGTAAATTTTGTAGTACAAGGTATAACTTGTTCAATCATTTGTGTTGTCTGCTTAAATATAGGATTCAATGTCCTCAAAATTTTCCATATCACTTCATTCTTTGTCTTTGATCCTCCACAAGATTTTATCCCTGCAACAATTTCTGACATTCTACCAATATAGCTTCTAATAGATTCATCTTCCATCATTCTAATATCTTCAAATGCACATATCCAATTATTTAATCTAGCTCTTTTTGCATGTTCATCACCTTCAAAAGTAGAGTGTAAAGCTTTCCAAATTTCATTAGATTTCTTAAAACATTTTACCTGACTGTATTCATTCTCTGAAAGTGTTGTCAAGAGTGCTTCTCTTGCAAGTATGTTACACATGAATAGATCTACCTCATCTTTAGTACTTGTTTCAAGATTTTCTTCGTCAATTATAGTCCTATTATTCTTTGTAATCAACCAATAGCCTAGTCCTAAACACAGTAGATGTGTCTTCATCTTTTCCTTCTAGCTGTCAAAATTTACTCCATCAAACTTAGGGCTTTCTTTCCTAAAATTCACCATGGATCTCTTTAAGTTGTTAAACTTTCCTTTCAAGGACCTGCCACTCTGATACCACTTGTTACAAGTAGTAGTTGTCATTGCACCAAAAGATCAACCTGTTAATGCCCTATACAACCACTAGACTTATAGAATACATAGGAGGCTGTTAAACCATGTCACAAATCCTGAGGGGAGCGCTAACCATTTTGCCAACACATACTTATTACAGTTATAGAAATAACCATTAAATCTTGGAATGGATTTAGGAATACCTTTTACTTTTCTTCTACAAACATTTGATGTGTTGCCTGGTTTTCCACAATGATAACATGATAGCCTCTTTGGCCTTGGATTAGCATAGGAATTCTTCTATTCAACTTGTCTTGATGACTCTCCCTGCTTGGTATAACCTAAACCAGTTGTGTTTCAAGTCTTTTCTGACTATTCAAAAATTCATCCATTCTTCTAGTACTGTCTTCAGCTTTCTTGATCATCTCATTATGTTGTTTTTGTATCTTTACCTCATTCTTCAATCTTTCATTTTCTTCTCTTAATTCACCGATGTCTTCCAATTTCCTTGTAAGCTCACTGTTTACTCGTTTGACTTCCTAACTTATGAAAACCATATGATTAGAGATTTTAAAGTGATGCTCAATGAGTCTCAGTATCTCAAATTCATTCTCTTGCAACTTATCAGTCATTTTCCTCCTATCTTCAATAGCCAAATTTCTTTCTTGTTCTACTTTCCTTTCATTGTTCATGATATCAATCATTCTGACCATTTGTGTCTCTTGACTGATATGTAGTGCTTTCACCTATTCTATAAGATGTAGATTCTTTTCAGATAGATCTGATATGATTCCTTTAGATGCATTAGATATGCTACCAGATCTAGATCCAGATACCTCAAATGGATCATCTATCTCTTCTTCATGATAAGAAGTCTCATTATATAGAAGTGCCATATCCTTCATCATGATTAGTAACTTCTTCAATTCTTCTTTGGCTTCCTTGAATTATTCAATATAGATTTGCATCTGTAATCTTTGATTCTCAATAGTCTTATCAAGCTTACACCTTTCCATCCTTTAGAAATTTTCTCTTCAGTGATTAAAATTTCTTAACAAGAGAAGTAGCTCTGATACCAATTGTTGGGATTATGGAAAGATAAGTACTAAGAGGGGAGGGGTGAATTAGTACCTTCAAAACTTTTCAAGACTAAAACTTTGTAGGTATAGATAACATTAACTGACTGAATTCATTGTATGAAACATACATTCAAATATAATTGAGAATGTAATTGTATGTAACCTAAACAATAAACCATTCATGAAACTTCATACACTTAACACAAATATGTTGGTATCATAGAAACCCTTGTAAGAAGGTAAAAACTGCAATGGGGACAACACCCACAAAGCTTCACTACTGTAGTAACAAAGTATGTCGATTAAGGCTACAAGATTGTGATCACTTTTGGTGATTTTACCCTGTTAGGATTAATAATAAGATCAACTACATCTACTTGGATAGAGGATTTAAACAACACAATACATGTGTATACTCGGTTAAGAGATTTAACTAAGAACGGTTAAGTCCACTATGTTAGGAGATTTTGAATCTACTACAATGGTTAAATAGTAATAGTAATATGTATATGTAATTAGCAACTAAAACTTGCTTGATTTAGATCTATAATTTACCATAAATATATCACTTTGTAGTGATGTATGTGTCCTATTCTACTCGGTAGCCTTGTGTCTATTTTGAAAAATTGAATGCTTCTCTCAAATCCTTCTGTCAAAACCCCATCTGATCTTTTGATGTCATGAGTGCAGCTACTCCTTGATGATATAATATCATAATGACATCTTTACAAACTTTATGTCAAACTAACTTGACCTAATTAGGGTTTAAAAATATCTTAGAAAACTTAAGATCAATGGTGAAACTAAATAACCTAGATCTTATAATACATAGGAATCATCAACAATTTAATGATTGCATCCATATTTAATTTTGTCTCAATCTTGGTAAACCATTTTCTGATCGGTGTAAACCATTTACATTGATTTTTGTGCCATTTCAAACTGCTATGTCAGTTCCTTTTTTACTCAGTGTTCACTACATTCATCACTCGGTAATGAATTGGTGCTCAATTCATATGAATGCTCAGTGACCACGATGCTTGGCACTTAGTGATTATATAGATCGGTAAGAGTACTCAGTCAAAGCCATGTTTAGTTAACTTAGAGATATTCATTGTGTTCTGCTTGGTGTATAGGCTTTATGTATTTTGACTGACTATCCTATTTTTCTCCTTTACTGACTGAATGATACTAATGAAAATAATTAATGCTCAAATAGGAGTAACACCACAATGTTGGCTCTTGATAATGCAATTCAAAAATAAAATAATTGTAAAAATTAATCTAACTGCTACCTCGATTTCATCACCTTATCCAAACCGATTGACTGTTCTAGATGATATAGTGGTGTTTCCTCCAAATCTTCATCTATACTTTCAATCAACTTATGTGATCATAGAAGTAGCTTAATGTGACTTTGTAGATTCTACCTATCTAATCTCATCACCAGATGTGTTCATATCATTACTGCACACCATATACACCGTGACTGATTGTGTTATCAACAAACACTCTATATACTTTGAAAAATCCTTGTGCAACCTTCTTCACCACTAGTATACTAGATTCATCTATCCTAAAAGACTTTTTTTCTAGCAATAAAAACACTCCAACATGTATCCCATGAAAAAAATCTCTCCAACACCATCATCAAATTCCAACAAAACCTTTAATGAGGAAAGAATTTTTCTAGTTCATAGAGGCTAATATAATTTTTCCTATCAAGCACTCCTCTTGGGTAGCTAATCTTCTCCTTTTAAGAAAAAAGTGTGGAGAAATCAAATTGTGTGTAGAATTTAGAGACCTCAATAGAGATTATCTTACATATCACCATCCTCTTCCTTCCATGGAACAAATCTTGTCCAAAGTTAGTGGATCTAAAAGGTTTTCTTTCTTAGATGGATTTTCAAGTTATAATCAGGTTTTAGTCCAAGAATAACAGCAATATAAGACATCATTTACCACTAAATGGGGTACTTATGCTTATTGTAAAATGCCTTTCAAACTAACTAATGTAGGTGCTACATTTCAAATAGCAATGGAGATGGCCTTTAAAGGTTTATTAAAAAAGTTTTGTGCTAATATATCTTGATGATATAACTACTTATTCAAAGAATGCAACAGATTATCTTGGTCATCTAAGGAAATTTTTCATCAAATGCAAAGAGTTTCCTTGGTAGGATCAAATTTTTAAGGAGGTTCATTCCTAACCTTGCTACTATGGTTAAACCTCTTACAAGTATGTTGAAAAAGAACATAGAATTAGAATGGACCAAGGAAGGAAAGGCAAGTTTTGAGGTTATTAAAGCATCTATTGCATGAACCCCTACTCTTTTAAATCCTAATTTTGATAGATATTTTATCCTCTATACTCTTGGAGGAGAATCAAGCATATTAGTTGTCTTGACACAATTGAATAATGAGGATATAGAATAACCCATTGCTTTATTTAGTGAGGGGCTCAAGGAATATGAAGGAATATATAACTATGTAGAAAGACAAGTTCTTTCTGTTATAAGAGCTCTCAAAAAATTAAAATATCTTTGGTTTAATAAAAAGATCCAACTCTTGGTCCTACATGTGAGTGTAAAATATTTTCTTTTGAATAAAGATATCAGTGAGAAAACAGATGGATGGGTCACCAATGTCATGGAATATGCCATTGAAATTAAGATCACTAAACTTGTGAGGGGAAAATCCTAGGTGAACAAAGGGTATCATCTTTTGAGACACTCAAGGAGGATGCCATGTTATTGCAAGATAAACAACTAGCTGAAATTGAAAATCAAAATAATTGGTTGCATGATATGACTATCTTTTTGATATAAGGAAGATATCCACAAGTTTGGACAAGGATAAAAGGAGACAATTCATATTACAGTCCATTCCTTATGCATTAGTAAATAATATATTGTTCAAAAAGATTCACGTGGTGTTTTACTAAGATGCATACATTCAAATCAAATTAATAGGATTCTTGAAGAATTTCATGATGGCTCTTCAGGTGGTCATTTATTGACAAGGGTTACAACCATGAAGATAATGAGGGTTGGCTATTATTGACCAACCTTGTTTAAATATTCTCATTAATGGGTGAGAAAATGTAGATAATGTACATTCTTTGCAAGCAAACAAAGATTGGTTTCCCTTCATCTTCATCCTATTCAAGTTGATCATCCTTTCACTCAATGGGATTTGGATTTCATTGGTCCAATAAACCCACTATCTAGCTCTGGTCACAAGTGGATCTTGGTTGTTATAGATTACTTCACAAGGTGGATAGAGGAAGTGGCCTTAAAGGATTCCACAAAGATTTTAGTGGTTGAATTCCTTGATTTGATTACAAATAGGTTTGGTGCTCCTTCAACTATCATATCAGATAATCCTAATTCCTTTGTTGGAGCTCACATAAACTCATGGGTAGTGGAACATGAGATTTATTTGAATTACTCTTTAAATTATTACCCCCAAGGTAATGGCCTAATCGAATCCTCCAATAAGAATCTCATCAAGATCATCAAGAGAACAATAGAAGACAATCAGAGGGTTTGGCATGCTAAGTTAATGATTGCGCTATGGTCTGACAAGATTACACCCAAGAGTGCCATTGACAACTCACCTTTCATGTTGGTTTATGAAAGAGAGGAAAGGGTTCCCCTTTCACTTGAGTTTCCCTGTCTTAAATTATTTCATCAATTAGAGCTAGCTAAGGACGATGACATGATAGTCAGGTTAGCAGAGTTAATGGAGCTTGAAGAAGCTATAAATCAGCCCGTGAAGATGTTCAAAGCACACCAACAATAATTAAAAAATAGAGATGGAATAAATCTAGGTTGAAACAGAAAACAGAAAGCTGGCGTGATCAAAATAGGCATAGGCGTGATTGAAATGAGCACAGGCGTGACTAAAATGTGCCCAGGCGTGATTTAAATACTCATAGGTGTGATTTAAATACTGATAGGCATGATTGAAATGTGCCCAGGCGTGATTTAAATACTCACAGGTGTGATTTAAATACTCACAGGCGTGATTTAAATACTGATAGGCGTGACTGAAATGTGCCCAGGCGTGATTTAAATACTCACAGGCGTGATTTAAATACTGATAGGCGTGACTGAAACTGGTAGATGCGTGACTGAAAATGGCAGATGCGTGACTGAAAATGGTAGATGCATGACTGGAACTGTCAGATGCATGACTGAAACTAGCAGATGCGTGACTGAAACTATCACATGCGTGAGTAGAATGCTTGTAGGCGTGAGCAGAATGTTTGTAAGCGTGAACAAATTACTTGTAAGCGGTGTTAGATTGCTCGTAAGTGGCATTTTTCCTATTTGCGCAAAAATGATGAAAAAGTGACGCCAAAAATATATAAAATTAGATAAAAATGAAGAGGATGAGGCTCAAGGCCCCACGGTGGGTGCCAGAAATGTGTGTGTGAATTTTGTACCTGATTTGTAGACACAACACTCAGTAAAACATTAGAGGTTAGCTATAATCGAAATCGTGCAAAATTGAAAACTATCTAACCAAGCGATTTACTACCTTCTAGTAGGTGCGAGATTGATGTTCTCAGATTGTAATCGAGATCAGTGACCTAGACGACACCTAAATGAAGGATTTGAATGCAAAAGATGGATATGAAATTGAATGCAATTAATCTATATTTTTGATATTTTCTATGCAATAAGAATGATAAACTGATATGCTATGAATGCTATTGAAAACTGATATGAAATGAATGCTAAATGATCTAACAATGAAGATTCTAACAATGATATGAAAACTATGAAATTCTATGCTAAGATATAAAAACTATGCAATTGAAATTGATCTCACAAAGCTTTGAATTCGCAAGTTGATTCCTCAGCCTCCAATTCTCCAGCGTGATTGTGCAAATTTGTGGATGAATTATGAAGAGCTGAAGCCTTTAATTTATAGAAATCCAGGGCTTTGGAGGTGCATGGATAAAAGCCATAAATTACTCAAATAACTCAGCTTGATTTTTGAGTTATCTGATAATAACAGATAATCAAGTCACAAAAATATGCAAAAGCTAAGCTTTAACTCAAAATAGAGTTTAGCTTTAATTGATAATTGATAGTTGTCTGCATTTATGATTGTGCATGTTTTATTTATGAATTAATTTAATAATAAAGTGATTTATGCTCAACTTAACTGATTTTTGAAATAAAATAATTAATTTATGGGTTAATTAACTATTTTATCAAAATTTTATTAAAAATTATATTATTAAATAATGACAACTTGCTTTAATTAATTAAATAAGAATTTAATCAATTATTCATATGATATTAGATTTATTGTCAAAATTAAATAATAAAATTAATAATAGATAGAATTAAATTTAATTAAACAATTAAGTGGCAAATATTAAATCTAATTAATTAAATATGAAAATATTCAATTAATCAAACTTAGGATAAATGTGATTTATTGCCAAATAATTATAAAATTAAAGATAATTATGATGATTAGGAATATTACTAGGAATATTCCCTGATGCAAAATTTAAGATAATCAATTATGATTCGATGATGTTTAGATGTGCCTTAGGTTAGGACTTCGATGTCGATTTTGTTCGATTTGTCGATGTAGGAGGTTAATGAACTTATAGCCCATTTTTGGGGTATTACAGTCAGTGGGCCTGAATCTTTTAGGGGGGGCTAACAGATGTAGGATCTACAGGTGTCATGTGATCATGTGGAATCTTTTCAAGCCATGCAATCATGCGATAGCCGTTCAATTAAAGCTTATACTTTGTGGGTCTTGTCTGCTATGCGGAGCTGACATGCATGATTCTTATTGGCTGCAGTATACTAATTGGGCCAAAGACTTTTCAAAAGGGTTCACGACTGTTGTGAGATTAAATGTAAGCTGCCCAATCTGCAGGGAAATGAATAGAATCGATGGTCGCATTTTAAAATTTGTCGGGGTGACCATTGAAATTCAAATTCAAATTTTCTCAGGGTTTCCAGCGACAGAAAGGACTAGTTTTTATGGTTTCTTCGGTCGGATTTGATTTGGTTGGTGGTGCCAGTGGATGTAGTGTGGTCCAGGGTGCCCTGATCAATTACTGGGGATTCTATTATACCGTGGAGTGTGGTTTTGTGCTTGAGGTGTGTTTGCAGGTGGCCAATTTGACTAGTTTTCATGGTAATTCCTTAGTGTTATGTATTGTTCTCGTAGATTTTGATGATGGAAAATCTGTCTTAGATTTTTTTTCTCCGAGTTGCTTGGTTTCCTACCCCTGCAATAACTGTTGATGTATTTTAGGGTTGGTGTAGTTGTTGAAACCCTAACCAGTTGTTGAAACCCTAACCCTAGTCACCCGGAGCTTGATGCATCCTCTTTGAGGATTCCAAGGTGACTAGGAGTATAAGTAGTGTGTTTTTTGATAGAGTAAGGGTTCTAAAATCCTGGTTCCTAAGGGTTCCTTTTCGGTTCCATGAAGGGTCCTTTTCCTGTAGATTTTTTCCTCTTCTCTGCATATAGGGTGTTCTTTCTTCCTTTGTTGGTTCAGTGAATATAATACATATTGTAATTGATTTGTCTTATGTATGAGGACTCAATTTATTCTTACTGTTACCAAGCTATCTCCATTTGAATTCTGAATTCATTAATCATACATCAAGGGTGTTTGGTTTTTCTATTTGCATTTCCTATGTGTTTTCAAGTGGAGTTGTCTTCACAGAGATAACTGGTTTAGGATTAGTTTTCATGTATGTATGAGATGAGGTGTCAAAGATATGTCATGCTTGTCTTCCAGTGGATGTTGGTTAATGTATTATCTATTTATAGGTCTCTTCTAAGGGGAGGGTTAAAATCCTTTGGATGGGTAATAACATACTTGGATACACAGGTGGGTTGTTGAAGTGAGGTTTGGTCATGGTGTGTGATTGATGTTAGGCATCAACACATTGAATTTATTGCTTTCTTGTTTCATAGCTGTCTATTGCAATAGGGTATTTGACTCTGTGGCCCTTTGGATAAGGCACTGGTCTATGAGAAACTTAGGGTATCTCAGGGAACCTTTCAAACCCACCTTTAAAGCATTTACATTTAGTTCCACCCTTTCCCTTTCATTTTGTTAGGATAGGTCTCTGGTTTTCATACTCATTCTATGCAAGTAGGGCTATTGCATGAGATCTTGGTTTCATTGAGGTACAAGATACCTACAAGGTTTTGAGAACCATTCCACAATCAGTTACCTATAGGCATGTAGTTTGATTCAAGTTGTATGTGTGTGCAAATGAGGAATACCCACTTGAGTGATGTGGAGCTCAAAGTGTAGAAAGATCTCTCTTTGATCCTTGTCGATTGGCCTTTTTCCTTGTCAGATTTGGAGTGTTGAGTGAATGTGACATTGGCCCTGTCAATCCTAATGTCAATCTAATCTTTGGGGAAAAAGAACACCAACAATCCCATAACCTACATATATTCCCCAACCTATATAAACTCCATAAGCTTTACAATTACACTAGCAGGAGAAACCAAGGGCTGAGGGTGAAAAAGTAGTTATCATTGAGAAATATCCCACCAAGATCAAAGTGCAGAGAAAGAGAAATGCATATTCTATAGAGTATTTTGCATCTAAAGAGTAGAAGCCTAGGGCACCAAAAAAGAAGAAAGAAAGTGAGCCCGCGACAGAACCTATAAAAGTGTAGCACATAGTGGTGCTTGAAGAACTTCCCAAGCATGTTCAAGTTCCATAAATAAATGTTGAAGCCCCTAGTCTACCCCTTATTAAGTTATCATTTCAAGGTGAATTTCTTAATTCCCTCTCTATTTCCTCCATGATCAACAATAATGGAAAATTATTTACATATATGTGTGCCCAATGTAGAGATGAACAAATACATGAGAGGGGGTGGAATATATTCACTTGCTTCTACAGAAACAAAGATGCAACTATCCCTAAAAGTAATCCATGGAAATTAGACATGGAAAAGTTGGTGGTCCCAGAGGTTTTTATTGAATTTGACCTGATCAGGTACTTGATAGCTAGATATGATCCTCCTTCTAGAATTGTATGAAATTCTTCAAATCATGTAGTTTTACATATAAGTACATAGGACATTTGTTAGTGTTTTGATTTGTGTATGCCTGCATTGGTGGAAATCTCTCAGAAGATATTTGAGGACTATGAGAAAAGAAAAGAGACATATAGATCAAGGGAATTGCCTCTCTTAAGGTTAGGTCCAAATATTTTGACTTGGTCCTCATTCCACAGTTTGAAAAGGAGCCCTTTGAGCTGAAAATTTTTTAGTACTACTTTAGGATAACATACTATGTGCTATATCATATTTTGGGGGTGGATGTAGAAGATATGATTCCTATATGGATCATGCTCATGGAAATGAGAATACAATATATATTTATTAATGTTGAGTACAATTTTGCCTCTTATATTTCTAGTAAGATTCATAAGGGTCTCATTAAATTCAAGAATAAAATCTTAGAGGTGAAATTCATGTACCCATCTCTTTTGTGTAATTTGATGTTGTTTCAACATAGGTTTGAGTGGCCAACAAAATTGGGATTAAAATTTCTAGATGGCCAAGGAAGATCAATCCTTGTGCAAAAATAGTGTTATGTGTGGGATAGGACCAACCCAATAGTTGACTATGTTGTTTTTCATAGTTTTTTTTTAATGAAATTCAATAGTTGGTTGGGAGTTTCAATGGAAAGGTTTCCTCACAAAATCATGGAGGTAATGAGGCCTAATGAATTAAGGTTAGATGAAAATGGGAGGTTAAATTATGTTGATTGGTTTTTAGTTTCAGATTACACTTTTATTAATGTATATGGGTTCCCATAGACTCCTCACCAACTCCCATATCATGTGCAGGTCAAAGATTGGATATTCTTGAGTTTATTTGGCAGTTTTTGTGGATGCAAGTGTGTTATTTGAAGAATTAGAGGAAGGGATCTTTACTTCCAAAACTAATCAGATGTTGGGACATTAGCATTGGAAATGATTCCCTGCAAGAAGTACATAACTTCCTCATTTATAGGTATGCTTTAAAATTTGGAAATAAGAGGAATTATGATCCAAAGAATTTCATGCATTGGCTAAAAGTTGATCATCTAAAATGGGGGCCATGTGTGCATTGGTGCAGAGCACCTCATGAAGCCAAGGGGTCATTTCATTGACCTTGATTCAAAATTGGACAACAAGAATTGCAAAGACCTTGAGGGTCTCTATTCAAATGTAATTGAGGCCATTAGTGCCTTTATGCTATGTTTTGTTTCATGTTGCCATGATAAGGCAAAGTGCCCTATAAGGGTCACCATGTAATGAAAAAGATGGTCTTATAGTTTGTTATGGGAGTGTGTTTAATAGTTAAAAGGTCACAAAATAAGACCATTGGAATAATAGATTTGGATGAATAAAGGTCTGGTTGTCAAGTTGACAACTTTGTTTGTTACTTGCAACATTTTACATGCATTGTCAAAATGACATGTTTTAGGGTGTTAGTTAGGGTTTTGGGGATATAGATTATAATAGGTTTTTTTTGGAGACAAGAGAGGAAAGTGGTGTGTGAGCTCTTGAGCATGAGAGGAGAGTAGGAGTATTAGAGATTATTTTTTTTTGTTTTTGATTTTGAGTTGGGAAGGAAGCTCTGTACGGCTGTAACAAAGAATGCAATGTAACAACAAGCTTTTCATGAATGTAGTTTTTGTTTTGTGGTTTCTTATGATGGTTGAAAACTCCAATTGTGGAGGTAGTTTTATGTTATCTTTATGCATGTTTAAGATTGAGATTTTATCTTTGTTAAAAGCTTGCATTATTATGTTGTGCTTTCTATCTGTGTTGTGACAGTACATGCACAGTCATAGACTCCTTGATTCAAATAAGAGTGTCAAAGTGTGAAAAGCCCTGCATGACCACTATCCTTCGTAGTGAGGATGTATTAAACATGTTAGATGTGTACTAGATTTTTGTGTGCAGATGCAACAGACAGGGCAAGGAGAACACCCTTGGACAGCAACATGCAATGAGAAATTGTATTGAAAAGAAAAGTGTTTTGTCTCAGAAAAAAGACCCTCAGTGCGGGGACCATATCTCCCTAATGCACCGTTGGATCGTGATGAGTTTTAAATATGTTTTTCTAAACCTAATTTTTCCCATCCTCACTGGAGAGATCAAGAAATTTTGATCTGTTTCGAAAGTTATGAACCTCTGTATACGGGTATGTCCAGAAAACAGCAAGAAGGTGTATTCTTGGGTATTTATTTGCAAAGTTTTGTTTAGTGGATTTTCAATAGTATTTGTTGTGGGTGTAGTCTCTTTGATTATGGAGTAAGGGCTCTCATTGGTTTTTGATAATGAGGGTTGAAGCATGGAACCATATTTGAGCATTTCTATTGGTATGGAGCTAAGTGAAAGGAATCTTGAAGAAGACTAGGATCATGACCTTGGTTGGTCGTGGAAATGGAATGGATCTTAGCTTTGATCCATGAGTGAAGAAGAGTTTGAGGGACCTAAGAAGACAACAATAAGTTGTAGCCTATTTGGGGAAACTAAATAGAAGTCTTTCACTTTCCTCCGCATCATGCATGAACTGGATCATAACAAGGATTTTATTAGGAATTGCATGGAATGTGCTTAGGTTACTCAACACATGAAGAAATAGGGAATTCTAGTAAGGATTGAGGATGAATATAGAAAGAGGTACGTTGGCTTCACCACCTTCTATCCTCATGAATCAAGTGTGGTTATAAGAATTTAACTCATGTTGCATAATTTTGAGGAAATGTTTTAGGGAAAAAATAAGATAGAAATAAAGGCTCCTCTTGTTACACCAAAGGGTGGTGAAACTCTAAGTCAACAGGTGGTTCCTGATGATGCAATGAAAATACGCAAAGAGGAGCAGCAAGTGGCCAACAACTTGGTCAACTTTAACATAAATGAGAATGAGGTAGAGAAGCCTTTGGATTCACCTCCAAGGAAATGGCCCACAAATGAAGATCCTAGTGCTGAATTAAATGAGGAAAATGATGAAGAAGACCCCTTTAAGGGGTAGAAAGATGAAAGGGCCATAGCTACCTATATCTTCATAAGTGATGAAGATTTCATGAACAAGACTAAGTTAAAGGCCTTATGTTTAAAGAAAAAGGGCCCATATGGTAGTGTATAGGAGAATGCAATGCTTGATGACATTGATTTGAGTCATGTAAGCCCAGATGAAGCCAAGAAAATTATAAAAGAAAGTGGGATATTGTTGATCCCTGGGCAGAATTTGGAAGATATTTTCTTATTGGATCTAATCAGACAACAACCTAATCCCATGTTTTATATAGAGTTTGAAAAGGGTGAAGGATTTATTGGTTTAGGATGCCACCCAACATTTAAGGCATTGACTCAGTGGGTCAAGGCACCCAACACATAGAGATCTCAATTGTTGATCAGTGTGGAAGAGACTAGGGGTGATGGTGCTATAATTAGGACCCTGAAGGATACTACTATTGTGGAGGAAACCACTTACACCATGCATAATACCATGCTCACTAGAGACGCAACCAAACATTAGGAAAGACAATTGCAAATTTTTATTAATGAGAGGGTTGAAATGCATGCAAATTATACAAAAGTCTGGGTGCACAACAATCAATTGATAGTTTCCTTGGAAAGATTACAATTTAGTGCTTTTAGGAATATAAATTAAGGAAATCATCTTCTCTTGTTGAGGAACTAGATAATGTTAAATCAAAATTGGAGGAGGCTCTTACTAAGTTAGTGTAGAAAGATGTGAAAGTGGGACAAGAAAAACTTATAGCTAAGGATAAGGTTAAGACTATGGTTAGAGGGACCCTTTCCCATTTACTAAAAGGTATCATTAGCAATCTCCGTGATGTCTATTCTTCATTCTCAAACATTTCATAAAGTGCAAATAGATGTAAAAATATTTGAATGACCTAGGGGAAATAGGTCAAGCTACCATGTTATTGCAAGTTTAGATTGACAATCTCAAAACTGTAGTTAGGTTCCTCTTCAGTATTCCTCAATGGATCAAAGACTTATGCAAGAAGCATGATATGTTAGTGGCTAAGGTACAATATTTGTAAGGGAAGATGATAATAATGAGGGAAAAGATTAATTTTTTTAAAGAGCTAGAATATTGGACTATACCCTCTATCATTAATAAGGAGTTTTCCTTAAAAAATAATTCAATGAATGGTCAAAGGAGTATGTCTGCATTTTTTATGTGGTCGTGATAAAAATGGGAAGTGGAGATGTTCTAAATGAACATATATACTATGAGGCTATTAATATTTTTATTTCAACTGAAGGTTTGTTTGTTAAGTTCATCCATGATGTCTGCATTGATGGTAAATACAAGAAGCCTAGTGAAAGGGTAGCAGATATCAAAGTTTTTATTTGGTCCACAAGATTTGCAAATTTTTATGGTGTGAAAATTATTTCCATAAGGATGAGGTGGGCCTAGCTACTGGGGAACTCATTAGTCACCTATTTCCAATGAGAACTTTCTAGTAACTAAAAATGTGTACAACTGATTTGGCATGCTCCTTGGTTCCCTCATCTACACTTTTTTTTTGTAGCATTTTTTTCTATTCACTCCACTATGTCTAATTTTGCAAATGTTTGTGGTGTAGCCTTGGTTTCTATGTAGAATCACTTTGTAGTCATAGTAGTGTCTTTTTTGTTCTATTGAGGTTATGAAAGAATTCCTTAGGGAATATTCCATTGTAATGTAATTATCTTCTGACAAGTGTCAATAGTCGATATCTTGTTTTCACTCCCTATTTCTATAAAGGGAATCATGGTTGTTAGATTAGGGGTTTTGAACTTGAAAGAATTTTTTACTTAGTTCTTATAGAGAAAATAGAAATGGTTTATAGACTGGTATCAAATGGATTCTTATGTTTTCACTTTTTTAAGTCTTGCAATTATAGAAAGCTAATGAATAATCATATCCTGATTTGTCTCCAATTTTATTTTCTTGTTATTTTATGAATTCTTCTATCCATGAAAAAATAATTCATCTTCATAGACCTACTGTGAATGTATGATTTTTAATTCAAGGTTTCCTTTAATTCTTGTTGTAGATCATAGGGATAATTTGAAAGTAATATTGATATAAACAAAGTATGAACTATGGTATGATTTTGTTGAATACATAGGCTAGACTTTAGTAGTCATGGTGTGTGTGAAAACTTGTTAAGATTGTTTGAACAATAGATTCTCTGGCCCAATGGATAAAGCATTGGTCTAACTTTTGGCTAAGTCTCTGTAACATATCTATAATGTCCTTATTATTTCAATATTTTAAGATTGATTTTCTTGTTTTAGGAAGTAATCTAGTACCATCTCTCATAAAATAAAATGAAAATATAGGATATATCAAAATAGAGCCAATTCATATACATAATATGCATTATCTTGATTGATCTATCTGAGAGTCTTTTCTATTAAATAGAAAACACAATCAGCCAAGTATAAAGATATCTTAAATATTTCTAAGGTTAACCCACATGGGTCCTGCAAAACCCAAAGTGAATGAGGTAACTATTGTCTCTAGGACTTGTTATCCAATAGTTTGAGATAACTAAACACGGGAGAAGAAAAAATCCTCAAGTTATTCTCAAACATCAGCTGGGAATACCAACAAAACTAAAGACTGTAGAAAAATATGTATAGAATCATTATTCTTACTATACCATCTTAAATTGGACACACTTTAATTTATGACCTTTGAGCTCATCTTTAGTGTGTTTGCATTGCACATTTACACTTGGAGAGCACACTTTCCTCTTTCTTTATCTCTCTCCTAGGAAAAATTGAGGTAGGACCTAACACTTCCTCCTTGATTTCCCTTTTTTTCACTTATAGGTTGATGTAGGATCTAATTTCTATGCATCATCCTCTTTCTAGGGCTCATTTTCCTGAATCTAGCCTTGATTTATAAATCCCCAATATACATTACAACTGAATCCTCTATAGTTATGGAAGCTTGGGTTACAAACCCAAGACTCTAGCCTCTTGGGGAATAGGTTGACCAAGTCAACCTATTCCTTGGTGGTTGAAAAGTGTTGGGCCCGATCCTATCTCAAAGTTGCATTATTTGTTGCTCACTCCAATCTGCTAATGAGGAGGTAGTTTTGGAAATTCACTATAAAAAGGCATCCAATGCCTCATTTTCCTCATGTGGATGATGATACAAGAAATGTAAAAGCACATGTGGACACCCCAATCTGACATAGAGAAATTGCAAGGTGGGAGATAAGGGTTGAATCTAATTCTTTCATTGCAAAGTGAGGCCTTCATTTACATTTCTTCAATTCAATCATTCAAGCATTACATGACATCGTGGAGATGTAAGGGGATCATGAAGATGGTTATAGTAATTTAGCCTTGGGGGATTGGTATTCTTTCTATGCTATATTCAGATCTGATCTTTTTCTCGTCATATTTTGCACACATTTACATTTACAAGCACACTTAGATGCTAGGATTTCACTCGTAGAGTAGATTCTTAGCATTTTCTAGCTCTTTTACATTCTATATCTACAATATAGGACTCATGAGCACTACATACACACAACATATTTCTTAATGGCTATTTGTGGAGATGGAAATCACCAAAATGGGGGATTAACTAAGGCAAACCCCTTTATAGCCACCCACACACACCAATTTTGTAAGAGACTTGTAGGTTATAAATTTGGCAACCACAGATCTAGAATCTACTCACTGAGACCCTACTAAATAAATTAGGTCAAATTTTCTACAGTTTCGCAAGAAAATGATGACTTTATGGAAAAGTGTTTGTGTAAGAATTTTTATATCACTTTGATACCATGTAATAATTTGCCTAAGGCAAAGAATAAAATGCCAAGATCTAGAAGCTCAATTGATAGCACAAGAGAGACAAATATGATATGGTCAATTTAATGATCAATAATTAAAAAGATACAAAATCAATTGAATTCAATGTAGATCTGCTTGAATATATAGGTAATGCATGATAACTAGGAGAGATGCAATGATAACCTATCAACTAGACAAGGTGTAATCACATGTCCACCAAAGGTGGATCATCCTCCATTGTACATCAAAGTATGTGAAACATGTGCAACCATGAGAGGATAAGAATGTGATAAGAGCACTAAAGGTGGATCTCACACCTAAAGTGGAAATTCTCCTACACCATGTGCTAAAATGAAATGCAAACTCCTAGGTGTCTCAATGACAACTAATATGCAAATGCATTATCCTACGTAAACTAAAATTAGTGAATAATTAATTACACCAACCCCCCCCCCCCCTTAAGTGAAAATTAGGCAAATTCACTTAAGCTCACAAGGCTAAATGAAAATGCAACGTGGGTCCCAACTACTAGGCCATGTTAGGTACCCATTTACAATATGAAAGTGTAAAAGATATGTGTTGATGTTATTTTTGTACCACTACATAACATATAGCAATTGAATATTTGATATAGCATACCAAACACTCAACCCTCTCTTGAAAAGTATATACTCATGAAGAATATGAAAATACTCCAAGGTTCCTTACACCTATGGATACTAACTCAGTTATATTAATGTGATTTTCTGGTAATCACGTAGGTGAGCTTACATTGTTCATTCAAGGATGTCAAACTCTTGCTATGATGATGATGGGATTTAGATTTGCAATGTATACTCAATGATTTTCCAATTTATATCACTTCCAACTTTTCTCTTCAAACTTCAACTTCTAAACTACTTCTTGTTTTACTAGTACTACTCCTACTAAATGGAAAGATTGGCAAATGGATGGGGATTAACCTAATGAAAGCTTTCCTATGGCATTACCTCCATAGATGCAATGATTCAAGGGGAATGAGACTAGATTACCACACAAGGCTCCTTAACAAGCTGCTAAGATGCTAGTGGCCTAGTATATAGATCCCTATCAAACATTTACCAATATCACCCTACAACTAGCCATCTACTTCTATTCTAACAACATGAAATGAAATCCTACTTTAATTTGAGAGATGAGAAGAAACATGCAATACACCAAAATGATCATGTATATCCACCATGCAAACCACAACAATGAATAGAGAACAATTTTGATAGTATTTTGGCAACAATTCTCCAACATAACTCCTTTTACAAATGAGAACAAATGGCCTTATATAGAGGCTCAAAATTACAATGAGTGACCAAGATTAAGAGGCAAAATCAAGGGCCAAGATTAAACCTTACAAACCCTAATTAGGGTTACCATCTTTCAACCAATTACATGAGGGCACCAACTTTGTGGGCCAATGAGAAAATTACAATAATCTGTCAACCAATGAGAACATAGGACACTTGGCATGATTTGATTGCATGCACATGAAATTGCCACCTCATCAACCTTATCTTATAAATTTATTTAATCCTTGAGATGAGGTGAAGCCTTGGATGCTTGAGCTCGTCCTTAGAAACTTTCTCATCACCACTTGAACTTGCTTGTACCTGATGTCCTGACCTTGAAAGGGTGAGGTCTCCATGCACTTGGGGTAATCTTACCTTGGCCTCGGTGGCTTGCCTAGATGTGAATATTTTTGCAATTTGAGAGCCTTCCTCTTGGCCACCACCTTTAAATCAAACTTGACCCCATCAACCTTATCTTCTCATCTTCCTCCTTCATTATCCTTGCCTTCCTTAACCTTTATGGTCTTCATGTTCTTCTCTAACTTTCTTACTCAAATTTGACTAGCATGCACCTCCCTCTACTTCAATACTCTTGGGTTCTGGGGCACCTACCATAGCCATGTCTCCTTGATTGTTCTACAATCTTCCCATTACTTGATTTGAAATAATCTTTAAGTTCATCAATTGCCTCCTAGCTAATACTTTCCTCTTTGGCTAACCCTTGAATGCATTCAACTATTCAAACTACCACAACCTTGCCCCTTAGCAAAAGCATCTGCCTCAATCATAGTGGTGCAATGCATCTCCCCAAAATTGGATTTGGTTCAACTAGAAAAGCATCACTAACAATCTTGCAACCGAATAGAAGAGGTAGGACCCCATGTAGAATTGCCTATGATTTTGCACTATCCTAAGTTGCAATTCTAAGTTCATGCTAATGATTCTAGCCCAATCAAACTTTCTTTTCTATTCTCAATTCCTTCAATAAAATAGTACAACCAAAGATTAAATTGTGTACCTTGAGCGGAGCCCGTGATTCGGTTGAGATGCACAATGAGGTCGCCATACTCTGTTTTGAAATCTGACTTGGTGAGCCTTGCTAACTTGGTGACTGCCTTCTTGCCTTCATGTAACCAACTCTATTGTACCATTTCCACTGCTGGGGGTATACTGAACACTTCCTTATACAATTCCACACTTATTGATCTTCTTTTCCATAGAGGATTGGCCTTCTTTCAACCTATCTCTCAATTGTATCATGTCAATGGTACCGATGTTAGTGTCTTAGACTTGCTTCAATTTCGAGAAGAAGGTGGTCTTGGGCATCATATCTTCCTTGTCTCCTATTTTGGTATTAAATCATTTCTTTCTTGCACTAGCATCCGCCATCCTAAACACTTATTTCTGCCCCTTCTTTCTACAGTGAGGTGGAACTACACTTATCTCTGCCTTTTCGCCTAGGGGTGATCAAACATATTTTTGCCTTGCCAATTCCTATCACACTACACTTATCTCTGCCCCTTCGCCTAGTGAGATGGACTACCACTTATTTCTACCTCTTCGTTACCTATGAATGGACTACACTTATATCTCCTCCTCTTTCCTAGGGGTGGGACTACACTTATATCTCCTTTTCTCCAAATCCTAAATGGAAACTACACTTATATCTCCCAACTTCAATCCCTAATGAGATGATGAGGTGATGGAATGGATGATGCAAGCATCAAGGGAAAGAATCCAATCAAGACAATCAAGAAATCTGCTTAATGAGCCAGCCTTCTCTCAATCCTGAAACTTATCTCCAACACCCAAACAAACAACACCAGTGAAAGATAGCAATTGAAAAGAATAAGTTAAAATAAACCACATACCAATTTGCAAATTTTCTTCATTCCTATGGCATGGCTGGAGCAAAATCTGAATCCTCCCCCTTTGTCAAATTGATGTGCCTTCCCTCTATTAAATTTATGGCTCAAATCAAATGGCAAGCTCCTTCAAAATTCAGGATCCTTATACAAATCTAGAAAATTTGAATTTGAATTGCCCCAAATTATATAAAAAAAATATAATAGATCTTGACCTTGAATTCTGGAAATTGTTGGCCCTAGACAAATTCGGATCTCCTCTTAATTCAAAAATCGCTGCCTTCAATTTGATTTTCAGATGCCCTAGATCTTAGCATTATTGGCCTCCAAATCAAAAATTCTGGCCTCCAAATTTAAAATCCTCCAAATTCTAAAATTGCTAGCCCCATTATCAAATTTGGATCCTCCTTTCACTCAAAATCATTGCATTGTATCACATTTTCGGATGCGCTAGCCCTAAAATTTAAAATTATTGGCCTCTTGAATTCTGGAAATCCCTGTCTACTTTTGAAAATGCTAGTGCTCACTATACCTTCGCTGCCTCTAAATCTGAGAATTCTGCTCTTCATTTCTAGAAATCGCTGCCTATCTTTTGCTATGAGGAATCACTATGGCTTGGTGGAGAAATGAGGGGAGGCACTCCCCTCATATAGTGATTTCGAGGGCCCTAAAGGTAGGCTGACCTGCATTGTTAAGGGGCAAAAAAAATTAAATATTGGCCAAGAAAATAGGGTCGACATGCATATAAAAAATTAATGCCTCAAACAAACAATTAATTCCCAATAGGATTTTTGAAAAAATCAAGGTTCTACTTGATTTTAATTCCATTTTCAAAGCAAACTTGCATTTTGTTTTCCCAAATTGAAATCAAAGCCCCAAAATTATATCATTAATTGCCCAATTTGATTTTCTAGCCAAGGGTTATAAACTCAAGGCAAAATTCAACTACATAGGCTTAGATTTTTGAAATTCAAAAGGGGCCAACTCTTAGATTTTAATGTTTATTGCCCAAAAATTTATTTCATTTAGATCTAGACTTTCGAAATTTAAAAAAAATTACATCATGATTTCCTTGCAATTTCGAAAATACAAACACAAAGATTTATTTTCAAAGGCCAAATTTCAATTTTAATGCAAATTCAAAAATCAAAAGGAAGTTAAAATTTTCTTGCAATGCTTACATTTTGATTTCAAGTGGCCCAAAATTTGGAAATTAACCACCAAGGACTCCTCAAATAAATTGAATTGTCTCTTGCAACTACAAATTTTAATTTGCAATGAAATTTCTCCATTTATTCAATTCATCATTGAATAGTTGTAATTTGGAATTACCACAATTTTTGTAAGTGTGTAGGGAAAATGTAAGATTCACTCCAAAATCTAAATTCCCAAAGGAGAGATCCAATTTGATCAACCAAGAGGTTAATACACAATCGAATCAATCTATGAAGAATATGGAAGAGAGAGAGAAACCCTATACTTCCTATAGTTGGATTAAGCTTGAAATCTGAAATAATTGAAGTGCGAATACTAACCTTGAATTAGGGCAGATCTAGAAAATGTTGAATTCTAGCTTATGTATGAACTTTCTGAAGATTCTGTCACCTTTTCTAAACTGGAAATGTCGAGGCGGACAAAACCCAAAAATCTTTTCTCCAAATTCACACAGGTTGACTTTGACCTTTTAAAAGGTCAAAGACCACATTATTTATTTGAAGTTCGATTCTGATTCTGTTTGCAAATCCTGAAAGATTTCTAAAAAGGGTATCCGAATTCACTCTTAGATATGAGATTTTGCACCTGTACCTACAAGAAAATGGGGGTTTTTGGTTGTATGGGGGATTTGCCTTGGTCAAACCCTAGTTTAGGAATTAACCTTGAAATTGAATTGAAATTGTATTGTGCATAAACAAAGTAATTGAAACAAATCACCTCGCTTATGTTGAAGTCCTTGTAGAGGATTTGAATCCTCAAATCCATAAGTAAGAATGCTCCAATGAATGTAGGATGTCTCCAATCAATGGTATTTGATCTTCAACACCAATCTTGATTTGATCTTTGCATATGAGAAGGTTTGAATGAATGGAGAAGGATGGATCTTCAAGGGGGCTCCAAGGAGATTGAATCCTTCAATAGCTAACAATGGAACTCCTTGATGAATGAATGCTTGAACACTTGAATGCTTGAAGACTTTCTTGCACTTGAGAGCTTGAATGCTTGAGATGAGATGTGAAAGGTTGATGTGAAAATGAGAGAGGAAGGCCTCCTTTTATAGTGATCTAGAGCACACTCCTCTAGATGGGCCACCTTGAAGAATTAAATCACAATTAGGTCCTCACCTTTAGAAAATATACCTTGATTAAATACAATTAAAAGATTTACCATTTTGGAGCCCAAAATAGTCGACCCGAAAGTGGGAAATAACTTTCCTGAAAACCAAATTAGTGGGAAATGAAACTTTGAAATTCTGGCAGGAAGAGGTCAAGGTCAAGGTTGACTGACCTTGACCTAGTCAGGGTCAAGGTCAACCCTGACCTGGTCAGGGTTGAGGTCAACCCTAACCTGGTCAGGGTTGAGGTTGACTTTGACTTCAAACCCTAACTTTTGTCAAGTTCTGCAACAGGAGTTCCAGGGTGCCAGAAACTTAGGAATTAATGTTTGATCAAGACCCAGTGTCAGGAATAGATAGAAAATCCTCTGAATGATATGATGAAGGACTAGGAGGTCTCATTTTTGAATCCTACCTAGAAAATAAAGCCATGGAAAGAGGAAAATCAGGAAAGTCCTTAAGACCTTAACGCTAATTTCACCTAGAATGAAGAAATCAAGTGCGGAGAAGAAGTGGAAAGCGGGGAGAGCCAAATACATGCAAAGACCCAATCAAGGCACCTAACATGACCCCAAACCACTTGGAGGGATAAATTCTCTTAACATGGAAGTGCTTCCATTTTAAGATGATACATTAAGCCCCCACTTTAGCAAGAGTATGGACTCGATGCAAACTCTTGGTAAAGGAGATAAAAATAACAAGATAATCTTATCATAATCTAAGGGACAAAGAGAAATCTCAAGCCCCCATAGACTCAAGTCTTCATCAACTCTTAAATCATAGATAAGAGACACATCTCTAAAGAAAGAAAAGAAAAAGTGTGATTACCTCACCCAATGAGAACTTATGTCCCATTGTGAACCACATAGGAAACAGGTGCAACCGGAAAGATGGAATTGAACCGCCTAGTGGATGTGGCTACTCACTAGTCAACCCATCAAGGATTTATCCTTAGGAATATCCTATTCCATAAGAATAAATAAAAAATAAAAGAGATCCATTCTTAAGGACACTTTCGACCTTAAGGGATCACAATATATGTGTATTTGAAACTAGAGGGATCAAGACATCCTAATATAAATCCATACCTTAAGGATTAGTTCTTAATCCAAAAAGAAAGATTGAAAAGTAAATTTAAAGTGTGTGTCTTCCTCAGGATTTAGCAACTTATGTGTGTTACCTTTAAAAGATTTAGCATGTTTTGAAATTTATTTTTTATAAGTGCGTGTGTGTAATAAGTGAGCAAAGCATATGCCCCCACGTTAAAGTCATTGTTGACACTTTAACAGGAGCAATGGCTTTAATGGAAACATAAAAAACTCCACTGATTATGTTTCCACATCAAGATGCCCCCAGACAAAGATAAATCAAGGGAAATATCATAGAAACATAAAGAGAACACAGAAGGGATCTACCTACCATGGGGTCAGTATGATCATAAGATAATATATATATATATGATATTATTGCAAATGAATTGACATCATTCCCCAAATGAAGTAGAAATACAATCGCAAAGGAGGAAAGATTACATAAGATATACGAAGAAGAATCTTTTCAAACCATGACATGGAGACCAAAAAGAATTAGTGCTACCATATCTTGAATCCAAGCAGATTACACAAGGAAACATTTACGAACAATAGCACAGTTACAAGATAACCTTGAACAATGCATAGAAGAATAGAAATACATATAGAGGAATTTGAACAACAATTTCGATTCCTTCATCACCTTGTACCAACTGAGTAACAAGGATCATATAAAAGAATATAACAACATTTAGCAAATACATTATGGGAGAAGCACAATACAGCAGGCAAACACACAACAAAACTACCATGAAGGGCAAGCCGCTCAAGCGTGCCGCCTACTTTCCCCATCTTTTTGTATATCATTTAGGGTAGGTGGGTAACTCGCAAGAGGGACTATATCCAATATAGTAGGGATGATAGCCAGTTCCAAACTAGGATCCTCTTGAGAATCACTATGTTCGATACTAGGTGTAAGAGTTAATTGAGATGAAAGCATATTCAGCAAATCAATGTCAATGTCAATAGTCTCATATTCATTAGTAACATTATCAGTATCATCAAGAGTATCTTCATCATCCAAATTAATCAAAATAGGATCTAAAATATGAATAGAATCATCATAATCATGCATGTGAACATCATTATTAGTAACAACATTATGCATAGGTGTATCTGCAGAAAGTAGAGATCTTTTAGCTTTAGCATGAGCACGACATTTTTTATGACATTCATTAGTAGATCTATTATGTTTTGATTTATTCAAAATAGGATGAGAACGAGGAGGAACAATTACAGGATCCTTCACAGGCTCTTTGGGAAGATCAATAGGATTATCAACCAAAGGAGGAACAATCACAGGATCTTTAGGAAGAACTTGATTAACATAACAAGAAGCCATAGTTGAAGGAGGTATCAAAGGTGTAGGTAAAAGACCATGATTAAGATCCATAGGAGGGATGCTTAATTGAATAATCTTATGATGTTTATAAGCTTGATATGATTGAAAAATATTATCAAGGCGAGGAGGACATGAATTAGGTAAGGAAGGCCAAAAGAAATCCAGAGCAGCACAATCTCTAGGCCTAGAGGGTTGATATAGACTATGATTGATCATCTTCACTTCACCATTATGAATGAACTTAAGATACTTATGTATAGGTGAAGCAACAACGTGCATGGCAGTCAACCAAGGCAAACCTAGCTTAACTTGAAATTGATCAGAAGTAGGAACCACAACAAACGTAGTGTTCACAAGTTTTCCAAAAAGTTCAACCGGTAAAGTAATAAAACCAAATGAGGGATAAAGAAAACCATTACAAGTTTGAATCCACACATCCGATGTATCATAGAATTCACGTTGTAAGCTTTTCATAAAAATATTTTCTTCAGTGATAACATTGACTAAGGAGGTAGGATCAACAAGACAACCACGAT
The DNA here is from genome assembly GCA_027943335.1 of Chamaecyparis obtusa. Taxonomy (NCBI): domain Eukaryota; kingdom Viridiplantae; phylum Streptophyta; class Pinopsida; order Cupressales; family Cupressaceae; genus Chamaecyparis; species Chamaecyparis obtusa. Next base: position 469,206 of record BSBK01002075.1, read on the forward strand.
TAGGTATCTGAGAAACCCTAGCAGCAATGTAAAGGGGACCATTAGGAGCCTTAACAATCTCAGAATCATCAAAGGTAATCAAAAGTTCCCGAGGTCTTTTATCCTTAATTTGTTTTCACGGTTTAGGTTGAGGTTTCACTTTAGGTTTGGGTTTATCTTGAGGTTGAGATAGAACTTGAAGTGAAGGTTGAGGTGGAGATATAGACTTAACAACATGCTCCACTTGATTAACGACATAATTAAGATCATCCATCTTGGAATCATATACAATTTCCATAGCAGATGGTTGAGCAATAGTATTAATATCATGCGTAGGTAAAGGATTCGTATAGATTTGAAGGTTTTGATTAGGAGGAGAGACAGATTGATTCCCACTACTATCCAAATTATCAATAGATAAGGCTTTAGCATCAATGAGATCTTGGACCTTATGTTTTAAAGAATAACATCTCTCAGTATCATGACAATTCTGATGATGATATTGACAAAAAACATTGTGATCAAAAGATTTAGATGCAATCGTAGTAGGTAAAAGAGGTCAAATAGGAGGTAAAGTAATCATATTAGCAGCTAACAAACTATTCATAATAGCATGTAAAGTTTCAGAAAGAGGAGTAAATGTATGATTTAACTAAAAAGCAGTGGATGCAGAAGTGGCATTATGAGATGCAACAGCAACCTGGTCAGCAACTGCATTCGCTTGTTTGTTTATCTTGACATAATTATTGAATTTTTGAAACTTATCTGGATTAGGAGCAGCATCACTCTTATCAATTGGAACAAGAGCCATTGGAGTGTTTCTCTCAAAATGACTCTCTTGTAATTGATAATGATGAAGCACTGCACAAAGTTATTGAAAAGAGGTAAATTCAATAAGAAGAATCTTATCTCTAATATCCTTTTACAAATTTGAAATAAACATACGTTGAATATCAATATAAGGAATAGGATAGGAAATCTGAGCATGCAAATGCTTAAATCTACCAATAAATTCAGTCAATTTTTCTTTAGCACCTTGTTTACAATGCATTAAATCAATCAAAGACACTTGCGGGCCAATATTGTTTTGAAATTGTTGAATAAAGGCATTACCAAGTTGTGGAAAGAAATCAATTGAATAAGGAGGCAAGGAACAATACAATTGTAAAGCCTTGTCACGAAAGGTTCAAACAAACAATTTGGCTAAAATCCTATGGTCATAATCATAATCACTACAAAGGATTTGGAATGTTTTAAGATGATGAACAGGATCTCCCTTTCCATTATAATTCTCAAGATGAGGCATATCGACTTGTTGAGGAACAAGAGTTCAGATAATATCCCTAGACAAAGGACTTCCCATGTCACATGTAGGAATACTAAACTTGTTTTGAGTTAAGGAAGCAAGTTGTTGTTGTAAGGATGATACAGTTTGAGCCAAACTGATGATGGTGGAATCAATAGAGGAAATAGGAGGAGTAGCAACATTAGACACACTAGGGAAAGTGTGAGAAGCTGCAGGAATAGAAGACACAACTGGAGGAACACTAGGAACTATAGTTGGAAGCAGAGTGGAATAAGTGAAAGGAACACTATGATATGAAGGTTGTGATGTAGGAAGAGACACAGGAGGAACACTCATAGGGACAGAGGGAACCATCACAATCACCAAAGGAGGAGTATAGATAGGAATACTAGGTGAAGGATTAGAAGGAGGTTCAACACTAGTGATAGGAGCAGTGAAACCTAAATCTTGAGCCTCTTGAGTTAAAGGTTTAACATTGGAATGCACAAGATGAGTAATACCATGCAAGAGGTTAACACCTTGATCACTATCACGGAGAAATTTCTTAAGAGCCTCTATAGCTTGAATGGAATATTGACCATGGTTTTCTTGAAGAAGCCAATTACCCATTTTATCAAGTTCAGTGGAAAGTTTTTGGACTTGTTCAGGAGGAACCCTTAAAGCATCATCCTCATCATGAGATGAGTGAGAAGAGTTCTACTCCATAGTAGGATTAGAATCATGAAGAATCAAGTTATCGTTGGGAATCCTAAGGAAAGGAGAAGATTCAGGCTCAAAGGCACCCATGAGTCTACGACTTCTTCTAACCGAAATGTTATAAGTAGGGCTAGTGGTAGTAAAGCTCATAAACCAATATAATGCAAATGAACTAAACTAAGAACACATACATCGTGAATATGAAATCTAATTAGCATATAAGATCAATCAAAAAGGACAAATCTAATACTAACAAGATAAAAGGAAATCTAACACCAAAAAGAAAGAGAGTAAGCTAGTCGTGCTCACCAAAATGAATAGTTGTAATTTGGAATTACCACTATTTGTGTAAGTGTGTGGGGAAAATGTAAGATTCACTCCAAAATCCAAATTCCCAAAGGAGAGATCCAATTTGATCAACCAAGAGGTTAATACACAATCGAATCAATCTATGAAGAATATGGAAGAGAGAGAGAAACCCTATACTTCCTATAGTTGGATTAAGCTTGAAATCTGAAATAATTGAAGTGCGAATACTAACCTTGAATTAGGGAAAATCTAGAAAATGTTGAATTCTAGCTTATGTATGAACTTTCTGAAGATTTCATCACCTAATCTAGACTGGAAATGCCGAGGCGGACAAAACCCAGAAATTTTTTCTCCAAATTCACACAGGTCGACTTTGACCTTTTAAAAGGTCAAAGACCACATTATTTATTTGAAGTCTGATTCCAATTCTATTCGCAGATCCTAAAAGATTATCGAAAAGGGTATCCAAATTCGCTCTTAGATCTAAGATTTCCCACTTGTACCTACAAAAAAATAGGGGTTTTTGGTTGTATGGGGGGTTTACCTTGGTCAAACCCCAATTTAGAAATTAACCTTGAAATTGAATTGAAATTATATTGTGCATAAACAAAGTAATTGAAACAAATCACCTCACTTATGTTGAAGTCCTTATAGAGGATTTGAATCCTCAAATCCATAAGTAAGAATGCTCCAATGAATGTAGGATGTCTCCAATCAATGGTATTTTGATCTTCAACACCAATCTTGATTTGATCTTTGCATATGAGAAGGTTTGAATGAATGGAGAAGGATGGATCTTCAAGGGGGCTCCAAGGAGATTGAATCCTTCAATAGCTAACAATGGAACTCCTTGATGAATGAATTCTTGAACACTTGAATGCTTGAATACTTGCTTGCACTTGAGAGCTTGATTGCTTGAGATGAGATGTGAAAGCTTGATGTGAAAATGAGAGAGGAAGGCCTCCTTTTATAGTGATCTAGAGCACACTCCTCTAGATGGGCCACCTTGAAGAATTAAATCCCAATTAGGTCCTCACCTTTAGAACATATACCTTGATTAAATACCATTAAAGGATTTACTATTTTAGAGCCCGAAACAACTGACCCAGAAGTGGGAAATAACTTTCCCGAAAACCAAATTAGCAGGAAATGAAACTTTAAAATTCTGGTAGGAAGAGGTCAAGGTCAAGGTCGACCTTGACCTGGTCAGGGTCGAGGTTGACCCTGACCTGGTCAGGGTCGAGGTTGACCCTGACCTAGTCAGGGTCAAGGTCAACTTTGACCTCAAACCCTAACTTTTGTCAGGTTCTACAACAGGAGTTCCAAGGGTGCCAGAAACTTAGAAATTGATGTCTGATTAGGACCCAATGTCAGGAACAGACAAAAAATCCTCTGAATGATATGACTAAGGACTAGGAGGTCTCATTTCTAAATCCTACCTAGAAAATAGAGCCATGGAAAGAGGAAAATCAGGAAAGTCCTTAAGACCTTAACCCTAATTTCACCTAGAATGAAGAAATCAAGTGCAGAGAAGAAGTGAAAAGCGGGGAGAAAGCCAAATACATGCAAAGACCCAATGAAGTGCCTAACATGACCCCAAACCACTTACTCAGAAGGATAAACACTCTTAACATGGAAGTGCTTCCATTTTAAGATGATACAATCATTAACATCAAACCTTGCTAAATTATCAATAAGACCAAATCAAAATCGAAAGCACAAGCATTGCACCTTAAACCCATCAACTTAACAACGCCAATTATCCAGGTCCAAAATTTTCACTAAGGCACCGAGCATCAGGATCAAGGAGAAGAAAATATCAAGCCTAGATCGGAAATGGGGTCCCCTAATATTTTGGGGCGATGATGTGAAACCTCACAACAATATGCAATGCAATCTCTCATAAAGTGGAGGAAGAGGAAAAAGCTAATGGGAAAAACCCTCCCCCAAAAAGAGAGATAAGTACAATAATAGAAGATGAGAGAGAAGACCTCATGTGAGGAAAATATCCCCCCATAAGAGAGAAGAAGATGAAGAGAGACCAAGTAGCCCCCCCTCAATGTAGAATGAACACTAATGGTAGATTTTCCAGGATTGATGTAGAAAATTCTCCAAGAGTGTAGAAAAACATTCCTCCCCTTAGGAAGAAACAAGACCAAAGGTTTATGTATGAAGCCTCCTCCCCAATCTGTAGGAAGAAACCTCAAAATGTATGGAATATCTAAAACCTACTCAAGTGTCCCCATGTCAATGCTGAAAGGTGCCTCCTCAAAACCATGTCTACTAATCCACTCTATTGAAAAAGACAAATCAGGATCAACTGAGGATGAATGTAGAACATGTGTCAAAGAACCAAGTGTCTCCTCTAAAGTTAAAGTGACCTCCAAAATTTTAAACATAGTATCCACAATCATGTCACCCTCAAAAGAATGATCAAGTAGAGAATGAAGATGAGGTTCAACATGTTCCCTCGCAACAATTGAAGAAGGATCATATTCACCAAAGAGAAGATGAATGTCATCAATAGTGTCTCCCAAATCTAAAATGTAGGACTCCATAGACAAACCTGCAATATCTATGAAGTATTCATCCCAAGGAATTGTAAATGGAAGACAAGGAATATCCTACTGCATTGAATCACTTGAATCCATGGTTGTATGAATGTAAGCATCATTAGGAGAAAGAGTATAATTAGTCTCAATAGGAGGAGATGAAATGGAAGGCTCAAGAAATTGATCATGTGTGAGAATACCCAAGTTCAAGTAGCCAAAACTCTCCTCAAAATACGAATCATCACTGTTAGTGTGATCATATGTTGAAGAATCAATATCATCAAGAGGAAAAAAATCTACAAAGGAGTACAACCAAGAAGAGTGATTCACCATCCCAGTAGCAATAACTTCTCCACCCTCCAAGTACTTGATGAAAATTAAATCAAGTGTGAATTCCACGGTCTTCTTTGTAGCACCATTTGTGATTTGATAGATAGAAAGAAGGTTATTGGTCAAGTGTGGAACACACAACAAATCATTGAAGTGTCCCTCCCCAACATCAATAATTCCTTTCCCAATCACATTCATGTAAGTTTGATTTCCCATCAAAATAGGTGAACCTTTGTAAGGCTCAAATGATGAAAACATGGACTGTGAAGAAGCCATATGATGAGAATCCCCTGAATCTAGAAGCCATCTCCCTGAATTGTGAATTGAAGAAGCATATAAAGCTTTTCCTTTTTGTGTGACAAATGTGTGACCCTTTCTCATATCTTTTTCTGAATCTTGAGAATAAGAAGTTGAGGTAGACATCCTAGAAGAAAAATTGATCTTGTTCTTTACAAGAAGATTCTTCAATTCATCAGTGTCCTTATAACAAAAATTTTCTTCATGTCCATCCTTTTTGAAATATGCACAAAACATCTTCTCCTTTGAAAATCCACCCTTTTGAGATGATGTAGAAGTGTCATGTTGTGTGGAAGTTGATTTTGCACTTTCTTGTTGAGACTTAGGCTTCCAATTCTTCTTCTTCTTTTGACTTTGATTGCCTTGATTCTCATGATTAGCCACCAATGCCTTAGAATTTGAATACTTGAGAATCTTCATACTCATCAATTTGGTTTGTTCCAACATCAACATTTCTCCAAATGCCTCAAATGAGGGTGTAGTGAGGGCACTTCCCATGGTCAACTTGTGATTATTGTAACTTGACACAAAGGCTGCATATTTTGAAGGAATATTTCCTGTCATATGATGAATCAATTGTGACTCCTTGATGGTGATTCCACAATCCTTAAGTTGTGCTCTCAACTCATTGGCTTTTTTGATGAAATCTTAAATTGTATCAAAGTTCTTAGGATCCAATTTGAGAATATTTTCTTGAATTATGAATCCCTTATCCTCATCCACTTTACCATACAAATCTTCAAGTTTATTCCAAGCATCCTTGGCATTGCCCAAGGAGGAAATGTGAAACATGATATCTTGAGTAACACATATTCTTATAATTCCTAAAGCTTGAGAGTCTTTAGTTCTCTAATCATTTTATTCTTTATCATCCATATTAGAACCATTATTTGCTTTAAATATTCCATCCACATAATGATTTAAGCATTTCACCATTAGCTTGATCCATACATTTTCTTTCAATGTAACATAGTTATGTGGAGTTAATGGTGGAAATCTATAAGAACCCATAATGATAAATTGCGAGAGAACTAGAGAGAAAGAGACACAACCACACAAGACACCCCCCTAAATTCACTCAATCAAAGAACCCCCCCAAAATAGATGATTTTGGCACTTTATATATAGTGCATGTATAATTTCCACTTGTAAAAATGGATAAAGTGGACTTCTAATTTTGATGATTACAATAGAAAATATGAATCTATGGTAGACTGATGCAGGAGCATTCTGGGTGTAAGAGCAATTTTGCATCACCCAAAAAAAAAAAATATTTCTATTTTTATATTCAATAAGGGTTATTTTGTGCAGAGCTGCTATTTATGGAAAGTTACTATTTTTGGTAATTTTTGTATGTGCTCAGAATGATCTGATTTCTTTCTTGGAGGGTCATTTTGGTCATATAAATCTGCCAGTAAAGTTTCATTGCCAGATCAAGTGTATATTGGAAGATATTGAAGATTTTCGGTATTGGCAGCAGGGTACAGAAACTTTAAACTTAGTTTTGAAGGCTTTACAGGCCCCGGATGAGGTCAAAAATTTGGGTGATGCACACTTGTGTTGGTCAAGCCTGTAGAGTGCTTTGTGGCATTTTCGAAATGGGGTTATAATAGCCGATCGGGTCAACTGGTGATGACTTATGGTCTTCGGAAGTTGGCCCACCTGAAATGGAAGAAAATAATTTTCTTCAAAATTTCTGTTTGGGTTTCAAAGGTTATCTTGAGCCGACTATGATGTAATAAAATGTAAAATAGAATAATTTTAAGTTTGGTCGGCCTTATTGGCTAAAATTATGGAACCTTCCCAGGCGGTCAAAAATTGCCTATATAAAGAAGGCTGTATTATTGTCTTAGGTAGTTCAGAATAGTTCTGGGTAGTAGATCTGGATAATAGTTCAAGGCTTTGTCCTACAGAATATTGTAAGGGAATGCCCATGTGGCTTTGCATATCGTAATTCTGAAAGTTTGTAATTCCACAATTGTGGAGATAATAAGAAGCCAATTTTCTGTTCCTGCATATTATTGTTGTTGTTTCTCTTTCCTGTTATGTGTTTGTGGTATTAAGGGGAGCACCCTTCATCAAGTGGCATCAGAGCAAGAGTTTTTGAGTGTGTAAATAGATCACCGACTGTGAGGCAGTTTGTACTAGGACGATGGTTAGGGTTTCAGTGCGCATCACAAAAATGCCTCCACGAAGAGAACATGGCGGAAGAGCTGGTGTTGTGACACCTGAGGTTAGAGAGCTGCAGAGACAAGTGCGAGCATTGCAAGAAGAGATTCATAGAGGAATGAATCTTAATGTCAGAGATGAAAGCGAGGATGAAGCTGAAGAAGAATATCAAGAAGGAGAAGTCAAAATTATGAACCAGGAAGAAGAAAGGCCTTTTCGGGCCATTTCTAAGATTGGGAAAAGACCTAAGATTGAGGTTCCTACATTTTTTAAAAATCTTAACACAGAAGAATTGATCGACTGGATCAATGAATGTGAGGAATATTTTGAGTATGAAGATGTTGAGGATCCTGATAGGGTCAAATTTGCGAAGGCCAGACTGAAAGGTCATGCGAAGATATGGTGGCAAGAGATTCAGTTGGAGCGAAATAGAAGTGAAAAAGAGAAAATCATGAGATAGGATCGGATGGTGAATAAATTGAAGCGACAGTTCATTCCTGTTGATTATGAGCTTGACCTACTAAAGAAAATGCAGAGTTTGAAGTAAGCAAGAAGATCTTTTCAGGAGTATACAGAGGAGTTCTATCGACTTCTCATCAGAACAGGCCATGCAGAAGCTAATCAGGAGAAAGTTGCCTGATACTTTAATGGGTTAAGGCCAAGCATTCAGGAGGAGCTGAATCTGGTTCGAATAAATAGTATTGAAGAGGCATACCAGTTTGCCCTAAAAGTAGAGGAAAAGCTGAACAAGAAGTTTGAGAGCAGACAAAATGGAAGAGGTTGCGGTGGACGGTCATATGGTGGCCGAAATGAAGATTTGAAAAAGAAGGATGAGGCCAGTAGCAGTCAGAATCAGCGAGGAAATAATTTCAATCACTTCTAGGATCATAATAATAGAGATCAGAGAGGAATAGGAAGAGGACAAAGATCTAGAAGAGGTGGCTTCCGTGGAACATATTTTCACTGTGTAGAAGAAGGTCATAGGGCATTTGAATGTCCTCAACACCAAGGTAGAACACACAAGAGAAATGAAGGCCAGGCCAGAGTTGCACATGTAGATGAAGATGCCAGATCATCAAATTTTGAATATGTTGAAAGAGAAGAAACGTTGATTAACAGAAGAGTCATGTTGAGTGGTGAGAATGAACCTGAGCAAAGGAGGAGCCTGTTCCACACCAGGTGCAAGTGTGAAGGTAAATGTTGTGATGTGATTATTGATAGTGGAAGCACTGACAATTTGGTGTCAGAAGAGATGGTGACAAAGTTGAAACTCAAGAGACAGAAACACCCACATCCATAGCAGATTGTCTGGGTACAGGATGACCACAAGGTCATGGTCAATGAATAATGTCTGGTGAAGTTCAAGATTGGCGGATACCAAGATGAGGTATTGTGTGATATCATATCTATGGATGCATGTCATATGTTGTTGTGTAGACCATGGCAGTTTGATAGATGTGTTGTACATGATGGTCGTGCGAATACCTATTCCCTGACAAAGGATGGAGTGCGACATAAGCTAAAACCATTGAAGGAGACTGAAGAAAAGGTATGTGGTAATGCAAAGATAACATTTGTTGATGGAAGAAATTTCCTAGATGGTATGAGGCATGAGCATGTATGTTTTGCTTTAATTTCAAAAGTTGGTAAAGAGGAAGTAGAAGATGTTCCTGTAGAAATTACAGATTTCTTAAATGAGTTTCAGGATATTGTATCCGATAACATGCCTGATGGATTACCACCAGTCAAGAAGATCAGTCATCAGATGGACTTGATCCCAGGAGCAAGTTTTCCGAATAAGGCAGCACACAAAATGACACTTGCAGAAAGTGAGGAGTTGAACAGACAAGTACATGAACTATTTCAGAAAGGATTGATCCGTGAGAGTCTGAGTCCCTGTGCTGTACCAGCGGTATTAGCACCAAAGAAGAATGGAGAATGGAGGATGTGTACAAATTTTAGGGCAATAAACAAGATCACAATCAAGTACAAGTTTCCATTGCCACGAATGGATGATATTATGTACTGTTTGAGTGGAGCTGTGTATTTCTCAAAGATAGATCTGAAGAGTGGATATCATCAGATTTGAATCAGAAAAGGAGATGAATGGAAGACTGCCTTCAAGACAAAGCAAGGACTATATGAGTGGTTAGTCATGCCTTTTGGGCTAACCAATGCACCGAGCACTTTCATGCGGCTCATGAACGAGGTTCTGAAAAAATTTCTCGGTAAGTTTGTCATTGTTTACCTAGATGATATTTTGATCTTTAGTAAGACATTGGATGAGCATATGATGCATATTCGTATGGTATTTGAGAAGTTGAGAGAAGAGAAGTTGTTGATTAATTTGAAGAAGTGCAGTTTTGTGAAGAAAGAGTTGGTGTATTTGGGGTTTGTAGTTTCAGGAGAAGGTCTAAAAATAGACCCAGAGAAGGTACAGGCTATCCTTGAATGGCCTACTCCAAGGAGTGCTATGGAGGTAAGATCTTTTCATAGTTTGGCTAGCTTTTATAAAAATTTTATCAAAAATTTTAGCAGTATTTGTGGACCCTTGACTGAAACAATGAGAGGGGATAGAAAAGAGTTTAAGTGGACTAATGGGGCAGAAAAGAGTTTTCAATTGTTGAAACAAAAAGTTACAGAACAACCTATTTTAGCACTTCCAGATTTTAATAAGGTGTTTCAAATAGATTGTGATGCTAGTGGTACTGCAATAGGAGCTGTTATGAGCCAAGAAGGTAAACCTGTTGCTTATTTCAGTGAGAAGTTAAATGATGCCAAGAGGAAGTATTCTATTTATGATCATAAATTTTATGCTATAGTTCAAGCATTAAAGAAGTGGAGATATTATCTTCTTCCTAAGGAGTTTATTTTGTATACTGATCATCAAGCTTTGCAATATTTGAATAGTCAAGAAAAGTTGAATCAGAGGCATTTGAAATGGGTTGAGTTTTTGCAGAGTTATACATTTGTTTTGAAACACAGAAGTGGAAAGTCTAATAGAGTTGCAGATGCTCTTAGCAGAAGGCAACTATTGCTGACAGAAATGCATATTGAAGTGGTTGGGTTCAAGGAACTCAAGAATTTGTATCCAGATGATCCTGATTTTGGTGAAGCTTGGAAAGTTTGTACAGAACCTGTTACTCTAGACAGGATGAAATGGTTGGATTTCATCATCCAGGATGATATGCTATTCAGAGGGAGTCAGTTGTGCATTCCACGAAGTTCTATGAGGAAGAATCTCATCAAGGAGAAGCATAGCGGAGGATTGGCTGGACATTTTGGTCGTGATAAAATCTTTGGTTTGGTTAGTGAGAATTATTATTGGCCACAGTTGCAGCAAGATGTGAAGAAGTTTGTATAGAGTTGCAAAGTATGTCGAATGGCGAAAATAGTGAAGCAGAATACAGGTTTGTACCAGCCAATTCCTATACCTAAGAAGCCTTGGGAGGATATCAGCATGGACTTTGTTCTTGGTTTACCGAGGATACAGCGGGGACATGATTCAATTTTTGTAGTAGTTGACAGATTTTCAAAGATGGCACATTTCATTCCCTGCAAGAAGACTAATGATGTTCATGTAGCAGAATTATTTTTCAGAGAAGTAGTGAGACTTCATGGTTTGCCAAAGATCATAGTTTCAGATCGGGACACTAAGTTTGTTGGATATTTCTGGCGAACATTGTGGAAGAAGTTGAAGACAGATTTGAAGTTCAGTTCATCACATCATCCACAGACTGATGGACAGACAGAGGTGTTGAATAGGAGTTTGAGAAATCTTCTGAGATGTTTGGTTGGGGATAAGCCAACAGGATGGGATTTGATTTTATCACAAGCAAATTTGCATACAATAATTCTGTCAATAGGAGCACTGGTAAATCACCATTCCAGATTGTATATGGAAGTAGTCCAAGAAATGCATCTGAATTGATGAAGATAGATAAAGGAGAAATAAGTAGTGCTGAAGCTGAAGATTTTGCAGAACATTTGAAGAACATCCATGGGGAGGTGAGGAAGCATATTACCAAGATGAACGCACAGTATAAGGCTAAGGCAGATGAGAAAAGAAGATATAAGGAATTTCAGCTTGGTGATGAAGTCATGGTTCATTTGCGGAAGGAGCGGTTTTCGGTTGGTACATATAACAAGCTGAAAATGAAGAAGCTTGGACCATGTAAGATATTGAACAAGCATGATTCAGGAAATGCATATGAGGTAGAATTGCCTAGTGAGCTGAATTTTCACCAGTGTTTAACATTTCAGATTTGACAGAGTATCATGAAGGAGGTGTTGAAGATGAGGTTGCAGCAGTATAGTGGAGTATTCCAGCAACCGGTTCAGATATCAAGGAGATTAAAGACATACTGGACAGTCGTGTTGGTAGAAGCACAAGGAATAAGACATGAAGAGTATTTGGTCAAATGGAAAGGATGACCTGTAGAAGATTCATCATGGCTAACAAAGGAGGAGGTTAACCGTCTTGATTTTCCTTTACACACCTGAGTCGTGACAGGGTCACTTCTCAAATTACCCTGGGTGTCTGATGCAGGAGCATCCTGGGTGTAAGAGCAATCTTGCATCACCCAAAAAAAAAAAAAATTATTTTTATATTCAACAAGGGTTATTTTGTGCAAAGCTGCTATTTATGGAAAGTTACTATTTTTGGTAATTTTTGTATGTGCTCAGAATGATCTGATTTCTTTCTTGGAGGTTCATTTTGGTCATATAAGTCTGCAAGTAAAGTTTCATTGCCAGATCAAGTGTATATTGGAAGATATTGAAGATTTTCGGTATTGGCAGCAGGGTACAAAAACTTTGAACTCAGTTTTGAAGGCTTTAGAGGCCCCGGATGAAGTCAAAAATTTTGGTGACAAGCGCTTACACCGATCAAGCCTGTAAAGCGCTTCGTGGCGTTTCTGAAATGGTGTTATAATAGCCGATCGGGTCAACTGGTGATTACTTATGGTCTTCGGAAGTTGGGCCACCTGAAATGGCGAAAAATAATTTTTTTCAAAATTTCTATTTGGGTTTCAAAGGTTATCTTGAGCCGACTATGATGTAATAAAATATAAAATAAAATAATTCTAAGTTTGGTCGGCCTTATTGGCTAAAATTTTGGAACCTTCCCAAGCGGTGGAAAATTGTCTATATAAGGAAGGCTGTATTATTGTCTTAGGCAGTTCAGAATAGTTCTGGGCAGTAGATCTGGGCAATAGTTCGAGGCTTTGTCCTACAAAATATTGTAAAGGAATGCCCATGTGGCTTTGCATATCGTAATTCTGAAAGTTTGTAATTCCACATTTGTGGAGATAATAAGAAGCCAATTTTCTGTTCTTGCATATTATTGTTGTTGTTTCTCTTTTCCTGTTATGTGTTTGTGGTATTAAGGGGAGCACCCTTCATCAAGTGGTATCAGAGCAAGAGTTCTTGAGTGTGTAAACAGATCGTCAACTGTGAGGCAGTTTGCAAAAGGACCGTGGTTAGGGTTTCAATGCGCATCACGAAAATGCCTCCACGAAGAGAACGTGGTGGAAGAGCTGGTGCTGTGACACCTGAGGTTAGAGAGCTGCAGAGATAAGTGCAAGCATTGCAAGAAGACATTCATAGAGGAATGAATCTTAATGTCAGAGATGAAAGCGAAGATGAAGCTGAAGAAGAATATCAAGAAGGAGAAGTCGAAATTGTGAACCAGGAAGAAGAAAGACTTTTTCGGGTCATTTCTAAGATTGGAAAAAGACCTAAGATTGAGGTTCCTACATTTTTTGGAAATCTTAACCCATAAGAATTAATCGACTGGATCAATGAATGTGAGGAATATTTTGAGTATGAAGATGTTGAGGATCCTGATAGGGTCAAATTTGCGAAGGCCAGACTGAAAGGTCATGCGAAGATATGGTGGCAAGAGATTCAGTTGGAGTGAAATAGAAGGGGAAAAGAGAAAATCATGAGATGGGATCGGATGGTGGATAAATTGAAGCGACAGTTCATTTCTGTTGATTATGAGTTTGACCTACTGAAGAAAATGCAGAGTTTGAAGCAAACAGGAAGATCTGTTCAGGAGTATACAGAGGAGTTCTATCGACTTCTCATCAGAACAGGCCATGCAGAAGCTGATAAGGAGAAAGTTGCCCGATACTTTAATGGGTTAAGGACAAGCATTCAGGAGGAGCACAATCTAGTTCGAATGAACAGTATTGAAGAGGCATACCAGTTTGCCCTAAAAGTAGAGGAAAAGCTGAACAAGAAGTTTGAGAGCAGACAAAATGGAAGAGGTCACAGTGGACGATCTAGTGGACGGTCATATGGTGGCCGAAATGAAGATCCGAAAAAGAAGGATGAGGCTAGTAGCAGTCAGAATCAGCGAGGAAATAATTTCAATCACTTCCAGGATCATAATAATAGAGATCAGAGAGGAAGAGGAAGAGGACAAGGATCTAGAAGAGGTGGCTTCCGTGGAACATGTTTTCACTGTGGAGAAGAAGGTCATTGGGCATTTGAATGTCCTCAATGCCAAGGTAGAACAGACAGGAGAAATGAAGGCCAGGCCAGAGTTGCACATGTAAATGAAGATGTCAGATCATCAAATTTTGAAGATGTTGAAAGAGGAGAAACGTTGATTAACAGAAGAGTCCTGTTGAGTGGTGAGAATGAACCTAAGCAAAGGAGGAGTTTGTTTCGCACCAGGTGCAAGTGTGAAGGTAAATGTTGTGATGTGATTATTGATAGTGGAAGCACTGACAATTTGGTGTCAGAAGAGATGGTGACAACGTTGAAGCTCAAGAGACAGAAACACCCACATCCATATCGGATTGCCTGGGTACAAGATGACCACAAAGTCATGGTCAATGAACAATGTCTGGTGAAGTTCAAGATTGGCAGATACCAAGATGAGGTATTGTGTGATATCATATCTATGGATGCATGTCATATGTTGTTGGGTAGACCATGGCAGTTTGACAGATGTGTTGTACATGATGGTCGTGCGAATACCTATTCCCTGACAAAGGATGGAGTTCGACATAAGCTAAAACCATTGAAGGATACTGAAGAAAAGGTATGTCGTAATGCAAGGATAACTTTTTTTGATGGAAGAAATTTTCTAGATGGTATGAGGCATGAGCATGTATGTTTTACTTTAATTCCAAAAGCTGGTAAAGAGAAAGTAGAAGATGTTCCTGTAGAAGTTGCAAATTTGTTGAATGAGTTTCAAGATATTGTATCTGATAACGTGCCTGATGGATTACCACCAGTCAGGAAGATCAGTCATCAGATGGACTTGATCCCAAGAGCAAGTTTGCTGAATAAGGCAGCACACAGAATGACACCTGCAGAATGTGAGGAGTTGAACAGACAAGTACATGAACTATTACAGAAAGGATTGATCCGTGAGAGTCTGAGTCCTTGTGCTGTACCAGCGGTATTAGCACCAAAGAAGAATGGAGAATGGAGGATGTGTACAGATTCTAGGGCAATAAACAAGATCACAATCAAGTACACGTCTCCATTGCCATGAATGGATGATATTATGGACTGTTTGAGTGGAGCTGTGTATTTCTCAAAGATAGATCTGAAGAGTGGATATCATCAGATTCGGATCAGAGAAGGAGATGAATGGAAGACTGCCTTCAAGACAAAGCAAGGACTATATGAGTGGTTAGTCATGCCTTTTGGGCTAACCAATGCACCGAGCACTTTCATGCGGCTCATGAACGAGGTTCTGAAAGAATTTCTTGGTAAGTTTGTCATTGTTTACCTAGATGATATTTTGATCTTTAGTAAGGAATTGGATGAGCATATGATGCATATTCGTATGGTATTTGAGAAGTTGAGAGAAGAGAAATTGTTGATTAATTTGAAGAAGTGCAGTTTTGTGAAGAAAGAGTTGGTGTATTTAGGGTTTGTAGTTTCAGGAGAAGGTCTAAAAGTGGACCCAGAGAAGGTACAGGCTATCCTTGAATGGCCTACTCCAAGGAGTGCTACGGAGGTAAGATCTTTTCATGGTTTGGCTAGTTTTTACAGAAAGTTTATCAAAAATTTTAGTAGTATTTGTGGACCCTTGACTGAAACAATGAGAGGGGATAGAAAAAAGTTTAAGTGGACTAATGGGACAGAAAAGAGTTTTCAATTGTTGAAACAAAAAGATACAGAACAACTTGTTTTAACACTTTCAGATTTTAATAAGGTGTTTCAAGTATATTGTGATGCTAGTGGTACTGCAATAGGAGCTGTTATGAGCCAAGAAGGTAAACCTGTTGCTTATTTCAGTGAGAAGTTAAATGATGCCAAGAGAAAGTATTCTATTTATGATCAGAATTTTATGCTATAGTTCAGGCATTAAAGAAGTGGAGACATTATCTTCTTCCTAAGGAGTTTGTTTTGTGTACTGATAATCAAGCTTTGCAATATTTGAATACTCAAGGAAAGTTGAATCAGAGGCATTTGAAATGGGTTGAGTTTTTGCAGAGTTATACATTTGTTTTGAAACACAGAAGTGGAAAGTCTAATAAGGTTGCAGATGCTCTTAGCAGAAGGCAACTATTGCTGACAGAAATGCAAATTGAAGTGGTTGGGTTCAAGGAACTCAAGAATTTGTATCTAGAGGATCCTGATTTTGGTGAAGCTTGGAAAGCTTGTACAGAACCTGTTACTCTAGACAGGATGAAATGGTTGGATTTCATCATCCAGGATGATATGCTATTCAGAGGGTGTCAGTTGTGCATTCCACGAAGTTCTATGAGGGAGAATCTCATCAAGGAGAAGCATAGCGGAGGATTGGCTGGATATTTTGGTCGTGATAAAACCCTTAGTTTGGTTAGTGAGAATTATTATTGGCCACAGTTGCAGCAAGATGTGAAGCAGTTTGTACAGAGTTGCAGATTATGTCAAATGGCGAAAGGAGTGAAGCAGAATACAAGGTTGTACCAGCCATTGCCTATACCAGAGAAGCCTTGGGAGGATATCACTATGGACTTTGTTCTTGGTTTACCGAGGACACAGCAGGGACATGATTCAATTTTTGTAGTAGTTGACAGATTTTCAAATATGGCACATTTCATTCCCTGCAAGAAGACTAATGATGATGTTCATGTAGCAGAATTGTTTTTCAGAGAAGTAGTGAGACTTCATGGTTTGCCAAAGACCATAGTTTCATATCGGGACACTAAGTTTATTGGATATTTCTGGCGAACATTGTGGAAGAAGTTGAAGACAGATTTGAAGTTCAGTTGATCACATCATCCACAGACTAATGGACAAACAGAGGTGTTGAATAGGAGTTTGGGAAATCTGCTGAGATGTTTGGTTGGGGATAAGCCAACAGGATGGGATTTGATTTTACCACAAGCAGAATTTGCATACAATAATTCTGTCAATAGGAGCACTGGTAAATCACCATTCCAGATTGTATATGGAAGTAGTCCAAGAAATGCATCTGAATTGAGGAAGATAGATAAAGGAGAAATAAGTAGTGCTGAAGCTGAGGATTTTGTAGAACATTTGAAGAACAACCATGGGGAGATGAGGAAGCATATTACCAAGATGAACGCACAGTATAAGGCTAAGGCAGATGAGAAAAGAAGATATAAGGAATTTCAGGTTGGTGATGAAGTCATGGTTCATTTGCGGAAGGAGCGGTTTCCGGTTGTTACATATAACAAGCTGAAAATGAAGAAGTTTGGACCGTGTAAGATATTGAAGAAGCATGATTCAGGAAATGCATATGAGGTAGAATTGCCTAGTGAGCTGAATATTTCACCAGTGTTTAACATTTCAGATTTGACAGAGTATCATGAAGGAGGTGTTGAAGATGAGGTTGCAACAGTACAGTGGAGTATTCCAGCAACCAGTTCAGATATCAAAGAGATTAAAGACATACTGGACAGTCGTGTTGGTAGAAGCACAAGGAATAAGACATATGAAGAGTATTTGGTCAAATGGAAAGGATGACCTGTAGAAGATTCATCATGGCTAACAAAGGAGGAGGTTAACCGTCTTGGTTTTCCTTTGCACACCTAAGTCGTGACAGGGTCACTTCTCAAATTACCCTAGGTGTCTGATGCAGGAGCATCCTGGGTGTAAGAGCAATCTTGCATCACCCAAAAAAAAAAAAAAATTGTTTTTATATTCAATAAAGGTTATTTTCTGGAGAGCTGCTATTTATGGAAAGTTACTATTTTTGGTAATTTTTGTATGTGCTCAGAATGATTTGATTTCTTTCTTGGAGGTTCATTTTGGTCATATAAGTCTGCCAGTAAAGTTTCATTGCCAGATCAAGTGTATATTGGAAGATATTGAAGATTTTCGGTATTGGCAGCAGGGTACAGAAACTTTGAACTCAATTTTGAAAGCTTTAGAGGCTCTGGATAAGGTCAAAAATTTGGGTGATGGGCGCTTGCGTTGGTCATCCATGTAGAGCGCTTCGTGGCATTTCTGAAATGGGGTTATAATAGCCGACCGGGTCAACTGGTGATGACTTATGGTCTTCCGAAGTTTGCCCACCTGAAATGGCATAAAATAATTTTTTTCAAAATTTTTGTTCGGGTTTCAAAGGTTATCTTGAGCCAACTATGATGTAATAAAATTTAAAATAAAATAATTCTAAGTTTGGTCGGCCTTATTGGCTAAAATTCTGGAACCTTACCAAGCGGTAGAAAATTACCTATATAAGGAAGGCTGTATTATTGTCTTAGGCAGTTCCGAATAGTTCTGAGTAGTAGATCTGGGCAATAGTTCAAGGCTTTGTCCTACAGAATATTGTAAAGGAATGCCCATGTGGCTTTGCATATCGTAATTCTGAAAGTTTATAATTTCATATTTGTGGAGATAATAAGAAGCCAATTTTTTGTTCTTGCATATTATTGTCGTTGTTTCTCTTTTCCTGTTATGTGTTTGTGGTATTAAGGGGAGCACCCTTCATCAAGTGGTATCAGAGCAGGAGTTCTTGAGTGTGTAAATAAATCACCGACTGTGAGGTAGTTTGCACCAGGACCGTGGTTAGGGTTTCAGTGCGCATCACGAAAATGCCTCCACGAAGATAACGTGGCGGAAGAGCTGGTGCTGTGACACCTGAGGTTAAAGAGCTGCAAAGACAAGTGCGAACATTGCAAGAAGAGATTTGTAGAGGAATGAATCTTAATGTCAGAGATGAAAGCGAGGATGAAGCTGAAGAAGAATATCAAGAAGGAGAAGTCGAAATTGTGAACCAGGAAGAAGAAAGACTTTTTCGAACCATTTTTAAAATTGGGAAAAGACCTAAAATTGAAGTTCCTACATTTTCTGGAAATCTTAACCCAGAAGAATTGATCGACTGGATCAATGAATGTGAGGAATATTTTGAGTATGAAGATGTTGAGGATCCTGATAGGGTCAAATTTGCGAAGGCCAGACTGAAAGGTCATGCAAAGATATGGTGGCAAGAGATTCAGTTGGAGCGAAATAGAAGGGGAAAAGAGAAAATCATGAGATGAGATCGGATGCTGGATAAATTGAAGTGACAGTTCATTCCTGTTGATTATGAGCTTGACCTACTGAAGAAAATGCAAAGTTTGAAGCAAGCAGGAAGATCTATTCTAGAGTATACAGAGGAGTTCTATCAACTTCTCATCAGAACAGGCCATGCAAAAGCTGATAAGGAGAAAGTTGCCCGATACCTTAATAGGTTAAGGCCAAGCATTCAGGAGGAGCTGAATCTGGTTCGAATGAACAGTATTGAAGAGGCATACCAGTTTGCCCTAAAAGTAGAGGAAAAGCTGAACAAGAAGTTTGAGAGCAGACAAAACGGAAGAGGTCTCGGTGGACGATCTGGTGGACGGCCATATAGTGGCCAAAATGAAGATCTGAAAAAGAAGGATGAGGCTAGTAGCAGTCAGAATTAGTGAGAAAATAATTTCAATCGCTTCCAGGATCATAATAATAGAGATCAAAGAGGAAGAGGAAGAGGACAAGGATCTGGAAGAGGTGGCTTCCGTGGAACATGTTTTCACTGTGGAGAAGAAGGTCATAGTGCATTTGAATGTCCTCAACGCCAAGGTAGAACAAACAGGAGAAATGAAGGCCAGGCCAGAGTTGCACATGTAGATGAAGATGCCAGATCATCAAATTCTGAAGATGCTGAAAGAGGAGAAACGTTGATTAACAGAAGAGTCCTATTGAGTGGTGAGAATTAACCTGAGCAAAGGAGGAGCCTGTTTCGCACCAGGTGCAAGGGTGAAGGTAAATATTGTGATGTAATTATTGATAGTGGAAGCACTGACAATTTGGTGTCAGAAAAGATGGTGACAAATTTGAAGCTCAAGAGACAGAAACACCCACATCCATATCGGATTGCCTGGGTACAGGATGACCACAAGGTCATGGTCAATGAACAATGTCTGGTGAAGTTCAAGATTGGCGGATACCAAGATGAGGTATTGTGTGATATCATATCTATGGATGCATGTCATATGTTGTTGGGTAGACCATGGCAGTTTGACAGATGTGTTGTACATGATGGTCGTGCGAATACCTATTCCCTGACAAAGAATGGAGTGTGACATAAGCTAAAACCATTGAAGGAGACTGAAGAAAAGGTATGTGGTAATGCAAGAATAACTTTTGTTGATGGAAGAAATTTCTCAGATGGTATGAGGCATGAGCATGTATGTTTTGCTTTAATTCCAAAAGCTGGTAAAGAGGAAGTAGAAGATGTTCCTGTAGAAGTTGCAGATTTGTTGAATGAGTTTCAGGATATTGTATCCGATAACGTGCCTGATGGATTACCACCAGTCAGGAAGATCAGTCATCAGATGGACTTGATCCCAGGAGCAAGTTTGCTGAATAAGGCAGCACACAGAATGACACCTACAGAAAGTGAGGAGTTGAACAGACAAGTACATGAATTGTTACAGAAAGGATTGATTCGTGAGAGTCTGAGTCCCTGTGCTGTAGCAGCGGTATTAGCACCAAAGAAGAATGGAGAATGGAGGATGTGTATAGATTCTAGGGCAATAAATAAGATCACAATCAAGTACATGTTTCCATTGCCATGAATGGATGATATTATGGACTGTTTGAGTGGAGCTGTGTATTTTTCAAAGATAGATCTGAAGAGTGGGTATCATCAGATTCGGATCAGAGAAGGAGATGAATGGAAGACTGCCTTCAAGACAAAGGAAGGACTATATGAGTAGTTAGTCATGCCTTTTGCGCTAACCAATGCATCGAGCACTTTCATGCGGCTCATGAATGAGGTTCTGAAAGAATTTCTCGGTAAGTTTGTCATTGTTTACCTAGATGATATTTTGATCTTTAGTAAGACATTGGATGAGCATATGATGCATATTCGTATGGTATTTGAGAAGTTGAGAGAAGAAAAATTGTTGATTAATTTGAAGAAATGCAGTTTTGTGAAGAAAGAGTTGGTGTATTTGGGGTTTGTAGTTTCAGGAGAAGGTCTAAAAATGGACCCAGAGAAGGTACAGGATATCCTTGAATGGCCTACTCCAAGGAGTGCTACGGAAGTAAGATCTTTTCATGGTTTGGCTAGCTTTTACAGAAAGTTTATCAGAAATTTTAGCAGTATTTGTGGACCCTTGACTGAAACAATGAGAGGGGATAGAAAAGAGTTTAAGTGGACTAATGGGGCAGAAAAGAGTTTTCAATTGTTGAAACAAAAAGTTACAGAATAACTTGTTTTAGCACTTCCAGATTTTAATAAGGTGTTTCAAGTAGATTGTGATGCTAGTGGTACTGCAATAGAAGCTGTTATGAGCCAAGACGGTAAACCTGTTGCTTATTTCAGTGAGAAGTTAAATGATGCCAAGAGGAAGTATTCTTCTTATGATCAAAAATTTTATGCTATAGTTCAGGCATTAAAGAAGTGGAGACATTATCTGCTTCCTAAGGAGTTTGTTTTATATACTAATCATCAAGCTTTGCAATATTTGAATAGTCAAGGAAAGTTGAATCAGAGGCATTTGAAATGGATTGAGTTTTTGCAGAGTTATATATTTTGTTTGAAACACAGAAGTGGAAAGTCTAATAAGGTTGCAGATGCTCTTAGCAGAAGGCAACTATTGCTGACAGAAATGCATATTGAAGTGGTTGGGTTCAAGGAACTCAAGAATTTGTATCTAGAGGATCCTGATTTTGGTGAAGCTTGGAAAGCTTGTACAGAACCTGTTACTCTAGACAGGACGAAATGGTTGGATTTCATCATCCAGGATGATATGCTATTCAGAGGGAGTCGGTTGTGCATTCCACGAAGTTCTATGAGGGAGAATCTCATCAAGGAGAAGCATAGCGGAGGATTGGTTGGACATTTTGGTCCTGATAAAACCCTTGGTTTGGTTAGTGAGAATTATTATTGGCAACAGTTGCAGCAAGATGTGAAGAAGTTTGTACAGAGTTGCAAAGTATGTCAAATGGCGAAAGGAGTGAAGCAGAATACAGGGTTGTACCAGCCATTGCCTATACCAGAGAAGCCCTTGGAGGATATCAGCATGGACTTTGTTCTTGGTTTATCGAGGACACAGCAGGGACATGATTCAATTTTTGTAGTAGTTGACAGATTTTCAAAGATGGCACATTTCATTCCCTGCAAGAAGACTAATGATGTTGTTCATGTAACAGAATTGTTTTTAGAGAAGTAGTGAGACTTCATGGTTTGCCAAAGACCATAGTTTCAGATCGGGACACTAAGTTTGTTGGATATTTCTGGCGAACATTGTGGAAGAAGTTGAAGAAAAATTTGAAGTTTATTTCATCACATCATCCACAGACTGATGGACAGACAGAGGTGCTGAATAGGAGTTTGGGAAATCTGCTGAGATGTTTGGTTGGGGATAAGCCAACAGGATGGGATTTGATTTTACCACAAGCAGAATTTGCATACAATAATTCTGTCAATAGGAGCACTGGTAAATCACCATTCCAGATTGTATATGGAAGTAGTCCAAGAAATGCATCTGAATTGAGGAAGATAGATAAAGGAGAAATAAGTAGTGCTGAAGCTGAGGATTTTGCAGAATATTTGAAGAACATCCATGGGGAGGTGAGGAAGCATATTACCAAGATGAACGCACAGTATAAGGCTAAGGCAGATGAGAAAAGGAGATAGAAGGAATTTCAGGTTGGTGATGAAGTCATGGTTCATTTGCGGAAGGACCGGTTTCCGGTTGGTATATATAACAAGCTGAAAATGAAGAAGTTTGGACCATGTAAGATATTGAAGAAGCATGATTCAGGAAATACATATGAGGTAGAATTGCCTAGTGAGCTGAATATTTCACCAGTGTTTAACATTTCAGATTTGACAGAGTATCATGAAGGAGGTGTTGAAGATGAGGTTGCAGCAGTACAGTGGAGTATTCCAGCAACCAGTTCAGATATCAAGGAGATTGAAGACATACTAGACAGTCGTGTTGGTAGAAGCACAAGGAATAAGACATATGAAGAGTATTTGGTCAAATGGAAAGGACGACCTATAGAAGATTCATCATGGCTAACAAAAGAGGAGGTTAACCGTCTTGGTTTTCCTTTGCACACCTGAGTCGTGACAAGGTCACTTCTCAAATTACCCTGGGTGTCTGATGCAGGAGCATCCTGAGTGTAAGAGCAATCTTGCATCACCCAAAAAAAAAAAAAAATTTCTGTTTTTATATTCAATAAGGGTTATTTTGTGCAGAGCTGCTATTTATGGAAAGTTACTATTTTTGGTAATTTTTGTATGTGCTCAGAATGATCTGATTTCTTTCTTGGAGGTTCATTTTGGTCATATAAGTCTGCCAGTAAAGTTTCATTGCCAGATCAAGTGTATATTGGAAGATATTGAAGATTTTCGGTATTGGCAGCAGGGTACAAAAACTTTGAACTCAATTTTGAAGGCTTTAGAGGCCCCGGATGAGGTCAAAAATTTGGGTGACAAGTGCTTGCGCCGGTCAAGCCTGTAGAGCACTTCGTGGTGTTTCTGAAATGGGGTTATAATAGCTGATCGGGTCAACTGGTGATGACTTATGGTCTTCGGTAGTTGGGCCACCTGAAATGGCAGAAAATAATTTTCTTCAAAATTTTTGTTGGGGTTTCAAAGGTTATCTTGAGCCGACTATGATGTAATAAAATGTAAAATAAAATAATTCTAAGTTTGGTCGGCCTTATTGGCTAAAATTCTGGAACCTTCCCAAGCGGTGGAAAATTGCCTATATAAGGAAGGCTGTATTATTTTCTTAGGCAGTTCAGAATAGTTCTGGGTAGTAGATCTGGGCAATAGTTCAAGGCTTTGTCCTACAGAATATTGTAAGGGAATTCCCATGTGGCTTTGCATATCGTAATTCTGAAAGTTTGTAATTCCACATTTGTGGAGATAATAAGAAGCCAATTTTCTGTTCTTGCATATTATTGTTGTTGTTTCTCTTTTCCTGTTATGTGTTTGTGGTATTAAGGGGAGCACCCTTCATCATAGACTCAAACAAATAAGACACAAGACCACTCAAGGATCCAACAAATTACAAGTGCTATATATAGGCCAAAATAGACCAAATTTTGAAAGTACTATGTCCACTCAAAATTTCTCCAAACTGATACCAAATCTGGAAAGTAGACAAAAAGTCATGCACTTTCAAAAAAAAGTGCACATGAAAATTTATCCATATGAGTCCGAACGAAGCCTCTAAAGTTGTAAAAATCAAGATTTGCAATTTTTGAAAAATATCAGGAACAAACATGAGAAACCACCTGCACCATTGTGTAGATCGTGAAATTCTACCTCAAAACAAAAACAATTCCTCAAAAAAAGGAGTCTGGATGACTAAGATATCACTGTTTGAAAATCGCCTCTAAAATTATTTTTTTCTGAATCACCTCTGCCACACCTCCAAAATTCAAATGGCTATATATTTGGCTTCAGATGTCCGATTTCAATGAAACAAAATTTGATTTAGGGATTTTTGGACCTCCTCAATGTGATGCCAACCTCTAATTTGCACTAGCAAGCTCCAATTTTGACTTGCAACAAAATTCTCTCAAAATAGGCTATATAATGACACTCCTATGACTCTGATACCATGTAAGAATTTGGATATCACTCTAATACCATGTAATAATTTGCCTAAGGAAAAAAATTAAATTCCAAGATCTAGAAGCTCAATTGATAGCGCAAGAGAGACAAATATGATGTGATCAATTAAATGATTCAATAATGATCAATAATGAAATAGATAAAAAATCAATTTAATTCAATGTAGATGTGCCTAAATATATAGGCAATGCATGATAACTAGGAGAGATGAAAATGATAACCTGTCAACTAGACAAGGTGTAATCATATGTCCACCAAAGGTGGATCATCCTCCATTGTACATCAAAGTATGTGCAACAATGAGAGGATGATAATGTGATAAGAGCACTAATGGTGGATCTCACACCTAAAGTGGAAATTCTCCTACACCATGTGCTAAAATGAAATGCAAACTCCTAGGTGTCTCAATGACAACTAATATGAAAATATATTATCCTAAGTAAAATTAAGTAAAGTGTAATTATTGAATAATTAATTACACCAATAGTCTAGAACATGTTGCACCAGGTCGACCTATTCCAGGAGGTCTAAGAAAAACAATATTTTTTGGGTTTTTTGTTGTGATCGTAAATCCATAGTTGAAAGTCCTATCACAGTCTCAAATGTGTAATTTTCAAATAAAAAATCTATATTTTGTTGATAATTTCAAGGTAAGTACCTTATCATTCATTTCACTTCTTATTCTAGATCTATTTTCATATCTTAATTGGGTTGATTGCTTACATTTAGCATCTAGATCTATCTTACTTTTCTCATTAAATCAATTAGTTCAATCTTGTCATTTTCATTATATGTCTATTACATTGCATGAAAGAGGCCTTTCTAGTGTACTTCCTTGATATAACTTGGGTTTAGCATGTGAATCCCTTATCACCTTTGGGTTTTGCTAATCTAACCTAGGTTGTATTGAGAGTTATGCTCAGAAGCCCTTCTTTCTCTTGTATTGAATGGCTTAGGGAGAAAGTGTTAAACTTGATATACCTAGCTTGCATTGTTAGACTCATTGATGTCATTTTCCCCCTGAACATTTTGGTGAACCCGACACGAACCCTCCTTATTTGATCTTGGTAGTTAGATCTTTCTTTTACATGAATTACATTTATAAACATAAAAATAAAAAAAACAAATCTTGTTTTGTTAGGATTTCCATTTCATTTCATTGTGAGTAGTTTGTTTTATTTTCAAAATGTACAATTTCTTTTATGAGTACTTTGATGATACATTTAGTAGTGAACCTCATGAGGTGTCTAGTAGTGAAGTGTCAGATGTAAAGAATGAGATATTGATTGAATCCATTTCTCCATCATCTTCCTCTACATCTCTCCAACCTAACCTTTATGATGGGTTTTTATGATGGCTTCCTTTGTGTGAGATTGTTTGCAGTGTTGAGCCTGTTAAACCTGTTCTATTTTCTAAGCCATTTATAAATCTCAAAGGATATCCTCCTCAACAACCACTCATTAATATTAAGGATTGTCCTAAAAATAATGAGCCTCTTATAGTTCTTAAAGGAAATCCCAATTATACTTTGGTTGCGCATACCTATTGGACACAAAATAATCCCCAACCCAATATTATGGTTGTTCCTACTCCTCTTCCACCTTCTCAACTAGTGCTTCCCTAAGCACCTCATTATCTCGGTTCCTTAGGAAGGGAGTATGATCTTGTTGAGAAGTTACGTGCTACTCCTGCTAAGATATCCTTGTGGGAACCTCTTCAAACTTCTCCCACTTATCACAAGGCTTTACAAAAGGATTTGTCTACTATTCCTATCTCGCCACCTAATAAAGATAATATAAATTCCTTTTTGGAGTGTATGCATGTCATATCCACTCCTCCAATTATTTTCACTCAAGAAGATTTCCCTCCTAAGGGAGTGCAAAACCAATATAATGCTCTTATGTTTGTTGTTCTCATTAATGGGAATCTCATTTGTATAACTTTGGTTGATGATGGATTGGTTTTGAGTGTGTGTAGTTTAGACATGTTGAAGGCTATTAAGGATGATATGTCCACTGTTAAACCTGATAATATTCCTATTCTTGGCTTTGATAACATTGCTAAGAAGACTTTGGAAATCATAACTTTACCTATCAAAGTTGGTCCCATCATCCTAGATACCTTGATTCATGTGATGTCTGGACCCCTCAATTAAAAGTGTATTCTAGGAAGACCATGATTTCACAACATGCATGCTATTCCATCCATGCTTCATCACAAATTTAAATTAATTTTCAATAATGTCATGTACCCTCTTCATGTGGATGATAAACCTAATAGTTGTTTAAACATTGAATTAGCTATAGACTCTAAACCTAGTGAGGAAAATACAAAACTAAAGCTAAAGATGAAACTCAATCAAATGAAGGACCCACATTTTCTAATTTTTCTAAGGATGATTGGGGAACTTTAGATTTTACTCCTACCTTCAATGGAGAGTATCAAGTTTCCGATCTTTCTTTCATGAAACCTCAAGAAAAACCTAAAACTGAAAAATTTGTTTCCACTCCTCTTTCGGGAAAGTTGAATAATAACTTTGTTGCTACATCGGCTAATGAGACCATTGAAACTATTAAACTCAATTGTTATGACATAGTGACCTACGAGGCTCCCTTAACTCTTTCAAATATGGCTTCTCATTATGGTCATGGTTATAATTTTCTCTCTAAACATGGTTTTAATGGTCAAGGTTGTGGAATACATGTTCCCCTAACAAATGATGATTTTGAACACACCTACGGGTTAGGATTTAATCCTTATAAGAAGCCTTCTTTCTTTCCAAATGTTAACCACATTTGCATTGGTCCTCCGAAATTAACCAACCCACATCATCTCACAAGCTATCTTTGGACATATTTTTCTATGATGATGCTATCGCAAAATTCTTAGGATCATATGAGGATTTACCTTCTTTTAATCATAATAAAAGAAAACCATACTACTTAAATACTAATGGATATTTGGGGAAGAGAGTGAATCTGAACAATATCTTGATCCTCTCACACTAATCGAAGATACTAAGAAAATAAATCTCTTAATCACTAATACAGTGGATGTGCAAATTGATTCTAATGATCCTAAAAAAGTTATCAAGATTGGAAAATATCTAGATAAGAGTGAATGTAAACAACTTACTGATCTTCTCCTTGAATTCTCATATATTTTTTCTTGGGTATATTCATACACACCTTGCATTGATCCTAAGATCATCACTCATAATATTGTCCTTGCACCTAATGCTAAGACAATGAAGCAAAAGATTCACAAAATGAATCCTAGTATTGCTCTTCTTGTTAAGGCTAAAATAGAGAAACTCTTTGATGTCAGTTTCATACATCCTATAGATTATTCCCCTTGGATTTCGAATATCATAGCTATCTCAAAGGGTGAAAATAAGATAAGGATGTGCATTAATTTTTGAGATTTCAATAAGGCTTCTTTGAAAGATGAAATACCCCTTCCTAACATTGATATGATCATGGATTCTATAGCGGGCCGTGCATTATTATCTTTCATGGATGGATTTTTAGGATATAATCAGATTTATATTCCTCCTTATGATCAATATAAGACTACCTTCATTACTCCTTGGGGAACCCTTTTTTGGGTTGTCATGCCTTTTGGGTTAAGGAATGTGGGTGCTACTTATCAACGGGCTATGACATTGATCTTTCATGATTACATTCATAAGATCCTTGAAGATTATGTGGATGATATTCTAGCTAAATCTGTGCAAAGAAATGAACAAGTTCCTACACTTAGACAAATCTTTGAAAGGATACGTAAATATAAAATGCATTTGAATCCATGAAAGTGTGTTCTTGGGGTTGATAGTGGGAATCTCCTCAGATTCATTATCTCTATTAGAGGCATCGAAGTCGATACTGAGCAAATTGACGCTATTATTAACATGCCTCCTCCTTGAAACATTTCACAACTTCGTAGCTTACAAGGGCATGATATAGACTATTCATAGATTTGTTTCTCATTTAGAATATCACACAATTCCTTTTACTTCCTTTCTTAAGAAGGATACCACCTTCTCTTGGAATGAGGATTGTAAGATTTCATTTGAACGATTCAATACTTATCTCGCCAATCCTCCAATTTTACAACTGACTCAACCAAATAAGTCATTCTTTCTTTGTACTCTACTTCTTCGAAAGCATTGAGTGTCATCTTGGTTCAACATGATAAAGATGGTAAGGAATGTCCTATGTATTATATAAATTGTACCTTGACTGATTATGATACACGTTACACCACAATTAAAAAACAATGTCTTTAGTTTTTGCTTGTCAAAAACTCAAACATTATCTCCTTAATGTAGATGTTAATGTTTATGTGAAATTTGATCCTTTTAAACATCTCTTTTCAAAAACTGACTTATTAGGATGTCTTTCTAAATGGGTCATGCTCGTAATAGAATTTGATTTAAATTTTATCTCTCACAAATCTATTAAAGAGAAAGCCTTAATTGATCACCTAGTTGAGGCTCCCTCACCCCTTTTTGCATCAAAACCGATAGAATTCTCCAATGAGTTTGTATTACCTATTGAAGTAGATGATACTTGGGAATTATACTTTGATGGATCTAGATGTCAAATCAGATTTGGCACAAGTGTCATACTAATACCCTCATCTAGGAAACCTATCCCTTTATCCTATAAGCTCATTTTTTCTTCTACTAATAACATAGCTAAGTATGAAGTGATGCAAGAGGGGATAGGAGGGGCCAACAATGGCACACCCTAACCAAATCCACCTTTCTCAACAACACGTAGAAGCAACAACATAGAATAGTGAGAGAGAGAATGGAGAAACTTTCATATATTATCTTCAAATTGATTCATACATGTCGGGTTGTAAGGCCTTCTTGGTTTAGGCCAAATATTACAATCAAGTACAAAAGTCCTCAAACATGTGAGGATCTACCAATAATCACTAATCTTCTATCCAAAAACTGACTCCCAAAACTCTAACCAAACAATTACATTTATACAAGAGGCTACTGAAACAAGTCGGCCTTCAGATCCACAATCAACGGAAGGGATGAACAGATCTAGGTCCACATGCTTCCCAATAATGGATACCAGCATTAAATCTACGACTATAATTAATTGCACAAGTCAGCCTCAACAGGAACTCAAAATAAACCACTCGGTAAACAAGGAAAACCAAGTGCCAGACAAGCAACGCCGAGCGCAAAAAAAATGACTGACCAACTTGGTCAACAAAGTAAACCGAGCAACACCAAACCAACTCAGTCAAAGAAGGAACCAAGAAACACAGAAAAAACTTCAAATATGTTTTTGGTGACACAGGATTGCCAAGGACCCGAGATGCTCCTGCATCATGAAGCCTTAATAGCAGGATTAATGGCAGCTTTGTCTCTACAAATTAAACATGTTAAAATTTTGGGTGATTCACAATTAATTATGCAACAAATTAATGGTACATATCAAGAAAATAATGATAAACTAACCAAGTATCATGATCTTTCTATAGGCTTGCTTGGAGAGTTTTCTTCTTCCTCAATTCGAACATTACCTTGGAAAGATAATAGGCACGCAAATGCTATGGCTAGTGTGACATCTTTAATCTCTCTAGATGACAAAGTAGTAAATTTCTAGTTTACTATCCAAAAAATTTCTAGTCCTACTATCTTTGAGGATCCTTTGTTAGATATAGTTTGTCTCAATATGCATCTTGATGAATGGTATTCACATATCTATCATTACTTAAAATATGGTTCATTGCACGGGTTGAAAACTAGGAATTATTGAAATAGAATCTGAAAGCTCGCAACCCATTATATTATTCTTGTGGATGTTATCTATAAGCATTCCTACTATGGCCTTTTGCTTAGATGCCTTGGTAAAAGTGAAATACCTATGACTTTACAAGAAGCTCATGTTGGATCTTGTGGAGGACATTTTGGTGGAAAGTCATTAGTTAACAAACTCCTTCACATGGGGTACTTTTGGAAAACTATGGAACATGACTTATTTTCTTTTGTCAAAAAGTGCCCTCAATGTCAGCATCGTAAAAATATGATTCATGCTCTTGCTTACGCATTACATTCACAAGTGCCTCCCTGACCCCTT